>CAJNDT010006037.1:147734-428609 GCA_905221615.1 Symbiodinium sp. CCMP2592 | reverse complement strand
CCCCCCTCCCCCTCCCCCCCCCCCCATGGTATCCCCCCCTTCCCTCCCCTGTGGTGTGAGGTCCCCCCGCCCCGCTGTGGTGTGGGCCCTGTGCTGTGGTGCTTTTCCCCCCCCGCCGCCCCTGCGGTATCCCCCCCCTCCCCTCCCCTGTGGTGTGGGGTCCCCCCGCCCCCCCCCCTGTGGTGTGGGCCCTGTGGTGCAGTATCCGGTGGTGCTCTGCATGATCATCATCATGAACATGAACATGATGGTCCCCCTGCCCCGTGGTGTGGTGTGGTGTGGTTCGGGGTTTGGGATGGTTTGGGTCTGCGTGGGGTGCCTCCCCCCCCCTGTGGTGTGGTGTGGTGTGGTTCGGGGTTTCGGTCTGCTTGGGGTGCTTTGTGTAATCATCAGCATCACCATCATCATCATCATCATGATCATCATCATGAAAATGATGGTCCCCCTGCTCCCCCCCTGTGATGTGGCGTGGTTTTGGGTTTTGGTCTGCGTGGGGTGCCTCCCCCTGGGTCTGCGTGGGGTGCCTCCCTCCCGGTGCCGGTGTGGCGTGCTTCGGGGTTTGGGCCTGCTTGGGCTGTTTGGTATAATAATCATCATCACTACCATCACCATCATCACCATCACCATCATCACCATCATCAAGATCATGAACATGATCATCATGATCATCATCATGTCGTTCCTTTCTGTTTATTTATCTTGTGTCACACTGGCAATCTTCCTGACAATTGGGCACAGAGATCGGGCCTGTCAGGGACGCGGTCCTGTTCACAGTTGCCTGGGTTCGGACGGAAGGTGTCCACTGTCACAAGGATCGGGCGTGTTTGGAACGCGATCCTCGTGACAGTTACCGGTTTTGGTGCCTTCATGTGGGAGACGTGCACGGTGAGGGGCGCCATCCTCGTGACAGTTGACGGTTTTGGAGCCTTTACGTGGGAGTCACAGAAAAGGGCTCCGGGGGGGGGGGGATACCATGGGGGGGGGGGGGGGGGGGGGTGGGGGCCCGGGACCCGAGAGCATATATTCTCGGTTCCCTAGCCCCTTCTCCCCCACGCCATAATGATACTCCCCCCCGGTGCACGCCCTATTTTCTCCGAACCATCCTGAAAGCAGCCGTCATTTCGGAAAGTGCCATAGTCATACCCCAGTAAACCACAGTGAGGAATTACCACAGGGTGTCATCGCAATGATCCGATCCGCCGCGCGACACCACCACAACGACCATAGTACCACCACTAACAGACGACATACCTCTGTAGAACACGCTCTCCCCCTACTAACTGCGGATGGGGGAGACCAGAGATCAACAACCCAAGCAAGACCGCAGGCAGCACACCACAGGCGAGGCGGGGAGGGGCCAAGCAAGAAGACCACAGGCCCCACCCCACAGCGTGGGGCGAGGGAGGCGACGAGGTCAACCAAGAACACCACCCACTTGACGCGGGGGGCAGCCTGCATCACATGTACATTTAATCACTTATATACATATATATATATATGTATATATATATATATGTATATATATATATATTTATATTTATTTATGAATACAACTATCACCCTTGCAGAAAGCTGGACCTTGGACCTTGCAATCCTTAACCATAGGCAGCGGATTTCCAGATCACTGCCCAAGGGATAACTCGCAGATTAACTAGGCTCATCTAGGAATCTAGGAGCCCATGCACCACTCCAATTTTGCCAGTTTCATCTCTGCAGTCCCGCCATTGACGAAGTTTTATCTTGCGCTCATGCTGCTATTTCGAACAGTCTTTACACTTGGCATTGCAGTATGAAGGTTATGTACAAGCGCCGCAGCAGCTGCGCTGAGTCAGTGTCAGCGTATCACAGGTATACGGCATGGATGTGGATGTAACCGCACCAGCGTTGGGGATCTGGCAGTGGCAATGCTCTCTCAAGGTGCCTTTCGCATGGGAGTCCTTGGCAGCAAGACAGGCAACACGGAGCAACCCCAACGTGCTTTACGACCCAGACATACTCCAGAAATCAAGCACATTGCATCGCGGTCGAAGCGCCGGAGGCCCATAGGGGGTAGCCCACCGTGCCTGGGCTGTCTCGGCGGTGGCCACCTCAAATGCAAATAGCTGCATGGGTTCAGCATCAGCCACATGTCCCTGACCTTTGCAACTCCCAGCATCCCAACTGCCAAGCGGCTTTGAATTCCACGGGTGTTCATAACCTCAGCTGTCACTTCGCTTGCGTCTACGGGGGATCAACGACACAAGTCCGAACAGTTCAGGAGGTGAGAGTGATAGATCGCCGTCTCCACCAGTACGGAGGACCACTGCGACTGTCGGCCATGCGAACAGGATGTTCTCGCTAAGAACAAGCACAGGCATCTAGCGAGTTGCGGCTGCAATACAACGAAACACCCAGCGGAGCCATGCAACGCTTACCCATGTATTGGACACGATGCATTGTCGTAGTTTCGACATGGAAGGGAAGGTCTTGCCATTGCGACGAGGAAAGCAAAACGCTGCATGCAAGGCCAAGAAGCCCAGTGCATCCATGCACCCCATGGGTAGGTCGATGTTGCCTAAGTTGACTGTTAATCAGGGAAATTACAAACACAAACGCAAAGCTGAACCAGAACAGTCTCAACAGTTCCTCAGAGTTTCGTCTAATGCGTCTTTGCACCGATGCAGCTTCTTGTCTCAAACAGCAAAGCCGATCAAAACAGTATGTCTACTTGTTCCGAATCCATCCCCAGCTGCATATCACAGGGATATGGAGTTCGTGTACTGGAAACGGCCGGATAGCATTTACCCTAATCAAACCGAAACCCCCAACCTGGGCATTAAGATTCCTATCTCCTGTTCTTTGACGGCAATGAGGCGAAGCTCTGAAATCGGGCTGACTGGCACTCTTTCGTCCAGGCGTCCATTGCCCGTCCACTTGGCCTTCACAGCCTGGAAATCAGGAATGGATCGGTGGACGTAGGTTTCGTCCCATCCTGGGTTGGACCTCAGCAGCACATACCTTGGCGACAACGCTTGGGATCTTGATTGCTTGGCAGATCAATATCGTACAGTTTAGCCGACAACGAACGATATAATCCCGAGCTGACTTTGAAAGCATTGCAGCGCTCAGAAGGACATTTGACATACAGGCCGTTGAACATCTCGGGTTTGCATGCTTCCTGTTCGGTGCCCTGCAGAACTAATAATCCTGAAACGGCGGGTCACCCGTTGTCTCCAAGCCATTGCTGGAGGTCCGGCTTTGGCCTCTCCACGTTCAGCACGCTGAATGTGTAGGTGTCCCTGCGTTGATCGTTCGGGTGTGGGGCTGGGGGGCCATGGAGCTTCGGGCTTTGTATGTGATACGTCTATCTACATAATATGTGTTTGTGTGCATATACATATATACTCTGTTTGTGAATATCTATATACACACATACACATATGTAGATAAACAAAAATGCGTGTATGATACCTGTATTCATATCTGCATCTACAAACGTTTCTACTTGCTTGCAGAGCTCTTCGTCGAGATGCCAGATGTTGGGATCGAAGCAGGCATGGCTGTGCTTATACATCTCCGACAGGTGCAACGAGTAGAAGCTCTGACCGACGCCGCCAGGACAAATCCCCATGAAGCATCTATCGACATTGTAACTGTGTTTCGCGAGCGAGGAGCGTATGTATGTATGTATGTGCATATCTACATATATATATACATATATGTATGTATATACACCAACGCATGACCTGCATAGGCATATGGAAGGCGTGTACATGTATACTACGTACAGATGGTTGATGATATGTATAAAGGACTTAGGGGACCGGGGCTTTAGGGCGTAGCAACTGTTCCCCAGGCTCAGCTAGTGATTTCAGAAGCTGGCAGGCAACAGTACCAGAAGCAAAAAGATGAACACATATCCTTATGAGACAACACAACGGAGCAATCTAACAGTCACATGACCTGATGCTAGAGCGTTGAAAACCAGGTTGCCTACTGGCGTGACCAAGTATTATAGACACTCAGAACACAATGGAACTCCCAGGCGAGTTGATGGAAAGCCCCGCAGCTACAACGAAACCAGAAATCGCAGAACCTCCATAATTGGAAGCCGTGGATCCAAGGAAAGTTCTTCATAACGAGGCTTTCGGCACCCTCTACATCCAGGGACAAGAAGTCGATCTGGCTAGGTGCACCGAATTGCCTGCAGAGGTGCGCAGAAAAGGGAGAGGTTAAGGTAAAGTTACTGAAGCTGGGCAAGAGGATCATGTCTCGTTAGCCGCGGGATCTTAGAGCTCCAAGCTCTCTCAACATGCCTCAAGACGCTCTCCAGCGACGTCGTCGTGTAGGAGATGGCGTGGTAGTTCTTAATAACATTCCCTTTTTTGGGTTTTGCATCAAAGTCTTCGCCTCAGATCAGCTTTAACTCTTCAATCTGGCACCAGGGTGAGCTTGATCAAGAAGCCTCCATCGTTGCGCGATACAGCAGTGCTGCAATTACAAACTGGTTGTGCGTACCATTGCCTTCTTCCATAGGAGATGTACGAATATCCTACATCCGTATGCATCTATGCGTGAGGGTGTTGTATGTAGGCACACATGCATGCACGGATGCATGGATGAGGATGACGATGCATGTCTGTCTGTCTGTCTGCCTGCCTGCCTGTCTATGTCTGTGTGCTTCTGGCTACATCCGTATACATGTGTGCGTGTGCCTGCGCTTGGTCTATCTGGCCATCTGTCGATCTGTCTATCTAGCACGTGAATTAGCCTATTATGAGCTATCTATCCATCCATTTGTCTGTCTATCTATGTACGGATGGATAGATGGATGGATGGACGAATGGATGGACGCATGCATGCATGTGATTCAGAGAGGGAGAGAGCGAGAAAGAGAGCGACAGAGAGAGAGAGAGAGAGAGAGAGTGTGTGTGTGGGTGCCTGTGCGCGTGCGTGCGTGCGCGCGCGTGCGCATTTGCATGTGATGTACGGCGATGTAAACTAGCTGCATGCAGACATGCGTGACATACATACATGCATACATACAAACAAACATAAAAACACATACGTATATATATATATATAAACACTGACTGTATGGTTCATGTAGATGGGTCGTCAAAGAGACAAACAGACATGCAGCAGTCCAAACGGGCTTCTGTATACATGTACATGCTACGGTATACCCTCACCACATCACATTCCCTTGAATGCCATGACACCCACAATGCCAGATGTCTCATCGTGGAGCTGGAAGGTGACCTTCCTTGGTCGTATGTCCCTTTCCCGGGTTCTCACCACACTGTCAGAAACCCGAACAGACGGAGCTCTCATGCCTAAAAGGCAACATGTGCTGAAAAGGCTTGTCGATACTTCACGTCCACCAGGTGGAAGGCAGGAAGTGCATGCAACAAGACTGTGACAGCAGGGTCTCAACGCTTCTGCGAAACCACCCGGATCACTTGCATGGCTCTACAATAGCGGCCTTAATACTTACTGGTAGTTGTTTAGGCCCCTATGCGACTTCCTCAACGTCAGAGGCTAGCCGCTCGTCCTCAGCACCAACCGGTCCCAGGAAGAGGCTGGCATTCCGATGCAGCAGGCCCCACCAATAAATCGGGTTGGCCTGAAGGCAGCGAGGGCATGCAATTGACTCTGCCAAGTCTGGGAGGCGCCTCTGAAACTGGCCTGTAACTACAGATTCAGATACACGTCTCCCTCGGCTTGAAACGAAATCTGACATTTCTACTGCCCTCTTCCGAAGACTTGCCTCGATCAGAATGCCGTTCCAGCCGAAGTCGCGCTCCTTCGAAAGGCCCGCGTCTTGAATCCCACGAAAGTACATGCTTTAGCAAGTTTGGACGAATTTGTTGTTGCCACATTCCGGGCCGCAGGGATGCAAACTTGGAGCGCAATGCCAAGTTGGTGGAAAGCATCTGACCTGTTGCTTAAAGCCTGCAGCACCTGAAAACGCAAGCCGCACCAGGGTCAGCGTGTTCGAGTTCTCGATAGCAATGTTTGCCGCGAGGTCCACGAAGAAGCCGTTCCTGCTTTGCAGAGGGAATCTGTTGCCTCGGTGCTGCTGCTGCTCCTCCTGCTCCTGCACTTCCGCCTCACCCACCCCTCCGCGTACTCCCATCTCCTGATCCCACCAATTATTTCTACACGACTACTGCAAGGAGTGCTACTCCTACTCGTACTCACAACCACTCCTACGTCTCCCCCTCTTCTTCTTCCCCTCCTACTACTACCACTACTACTACCATTACGACTACTGCTACTACTACTACCACCACTAGTACCACTACCACTACCACTACCACTACCACTACCACTACTACTACTACTACTACTACTACTACTACTACTACTACTACTACTACTACTACTACTACTACTACTCCCGCTACGACTGCGACTGCTACTGCGACTACTATTGCTATTAATACTGCTACTGCCATTGCCGGTGCCGCTTCTGCTGCACTACCTATAATAATGATAGTAATACTATTATTACTATCATTACTACTACTACTACTACTACTACTACTACTACTACTACTATTACTACTACTACTACTACTACTACTACTACTACTACTACTACTACCACTACTACTACTACCACTACTACTACTACTACTACTACTACTACTACTACTACTACTACTACTACTACTACTACTACTACTACTACTACTACTACTACTACTACTACTACTACTACTATTACTATTACTACTACTCCCGGCGTTACATTACTACCACTACCACGACTACTGCTACTGCTACTGCTACTACTACTAGTACTAGTCCACTAGTACTGCTCGTACTACCATTACTGCCAGAACCGCTACTATGTACCACTTACCACTTACTACTTTTGCTTTCTGCAGAACAAGTGCTTGCTTTCGTCATCACGCTCTCCCACCATTCTCGTTTGGTTGTAATGACAGGAGTTATCATGAACACACGTGCCAATGCCATCATGAACATTCTGTTTTCTCTCAGCACGGTGATTTCTCGACGATGACACGTCTCTCAATGGCATGCATCCCTGGCCGATGGTCCTCTTGCAGTTCAGGTAGGAAGCCACGTGAAACTCCTGATCTGGGTCAGCATAATCTCAAGTTTATGCACAATCCCACTGACCAAACAATCGCCAAGTGTGCAAGTGCAGGTACCCCTCCCTCCACTGCTTAAAAAGAGACGCCTGAGACCACTGGCTGTGCACGTCTCCCGGCTTACCAAGCTGGTTGAAGCCTTGGAAATGGTTTACAGGGAGCCTGGGGGTGAGAGCTGGAATGTAGGCTGAGAGCAGATCAACATGTGCATGCCATTTTCGAACAGACGGAGGTGTCCTTCCCTTCCATCCTCCGAAATACATGGATCAAGCCCGACAGCAATGTTAGATGCCGGCCGAATAGCGTGTCCACTCCCCAACATTCATGGTCTGAAACCTCGAATCGATTCTGAAATGCAGGGTGCCGGAGTGAATGAGTGCTAGTTCGCAACAAGGACCATCACTCAGCAGCCCACGTGCCAGTGAAACCCCCGATTGTGGTGCACCAGACTGTGGCGATGTTACGAATGCTGCCACATGCCACCAGCCCCTTGGACTTGAAGCAAAGGAGACACACCATCTGTCATGCAAGAGAAGTGCTTCTCTCCAAACATCTGGAGCTGAGGGAAGACCGTCTGCATGTCCTTGCACCACAGAAGCGATTGGTTGAAGGGCTCCAGTCGCAAACCATGATGCTTCTGCACGATTGAAACCGAAGCTTATGCAGTGATGGATGTGGATCCTTTCGCCACGCATCGCAGTGCAGCTGTACCTCTGAAGACAAAGGCTACCGAACTTACCTTCTCTGTGCCACCGAAGAGTCGTAAAAGGCCACCTGTCGGAACTTGCCCGAGAGCCGATTGGCAGCACCAGGGCAGGGAGGAGGCTCCTGAAAGTCTCCACCCGTTCGCCCCAAAGGCATGTGTTATTGCAGGCACCTGCACAAAGGTGGCTCAGAGTCCTCCAGCCCTCAGCTAGACACCCTGCCCGACAATCCGACATGCAGTTTAGCATCCCTTGCCGCCCGCTCCTGGCACTTGGGGCAAACACACTGCCCGCCCGTGGCCACAGCCGGCACGGATGCATTGTAAACAGGCCTCTCCAAAAACTTGGAGCGTTATCGGATGCTTGCGGCTGTACAAATACAACCATTCAGAAATACGGTGGGGTTGAGAAGACTTTGAAAAAGTTCACCAGTTTGACTCCCCGTCTTGCGTATACTGCTCACGAGTGGCAGGAGGGTGGGCGGGGGGCGCGCCTCGTGCTCAGACCCCGACCTGCCTGATGTGGAGGGGACTTAGCTTTGGCGAGCAGTTCTCCCAGGATTCCCGTTTCGAAACGCACCATGAGGAGGATCGTAATGTGACAATGACGGTGCACAAGGTGGATACGGTGGCGATGGTGAGGGTAAGGACGAGAAGATGAATGTGGACTGCTTTCGGGATGCCGTCACTGGCAGTGGCTTCTTCTATCTACTGCAACACAGTAGGACGACAGTTATGACAATGCTATGACTCCCATGAATACTGTCGCATGCCTCCGCGTGCAAGTATCAGTCGTCTTAATCCTGGCAAAATCCTGACAAGACCCATATCGGTGAGCACCTGTGTCATTGTCGGGATGAGTGCTGTGCTGATTGGCCATGTCTGGGAGGCGGTCTTTCTATTGGGTTTTTAGCTCTTCTTTCGCTTTTCTTAGTCTGAGTGTCTGCCTGCCGTCGTCTTCCTTTGGCTCAGTAACTTTAACCTAGGCACCACTTGTGAGTTTTTTGAGGAGTGGCCGCCTGGTCAGTCCCCGATCGGCTGTACGGGCAGGCGAGTCACGTTGGCCTTGTTCCCTTCCCTACTTTCGCACGGTGCATTTTCTACACAGGCCCTTTAGAATCCTGGTGGCTGTAAAACATCTGAAATCTACAGCATCTGTTACATGCCCAGTTGGATGACACGGAAACTGTTTTGGAAAGACCATCCGATCCGAAGCCAAGTTAAAGGAAACAGAACACCTGAATGGCAAGTAGTGATTGTGATGAACTGAACTCAGAACCCTAAACCCTAAACGAACGCCAAAGTTAAGCAGAGACAGTGCGGATCGCAACCTGAATGCTCAATGCTCGCTACAGGTACGTTGTTTCGTCCAAGCCTCGATCCACCTGCACAAATGTGTCGGACAGATCCCGATGTTAGAAGCGCAGGTGCCACTTAAACCGTCTAAGACCCATCATCATCGTCATCATCATCGTCATCATCGTCAAAACGAACATGCAAAACACTACTTATCATGTTACCTGTTACTAACCATCATCGCTGGGTTAAGCATCACTGGAAGGTGGGGCCATGACGGACACACGGAAGAGGAAGTGTGGCCTTGAGATCCATGGCGAAAGTCGCCCTTGCCCGAGAAGGAAAACGTTCAGGCCCACAGACAGCGAAAGCAGCACGGCCACCGCGGCTTGTCTGACCATGGCGTATGGCCATGTCAGACCAAAAGGGTGCCTAGTGTAGGGTTTCGGAATGGTGGCTCTGGGATAAAGTTGGAACCCTTGCGGGGTCAGCTACAATGCTCAGCTAGACACGACTAGACTAGAAATCGCTGCACGGTGGTGGGAGGTTGTTCTAAATGGCTCTCCGTGCGAATCTTGCACATTGCTAAACTGGCATCTTGCATAGAGCCAAGTCCTTGCAACGGCCGCCGCCTGTGCTAGCATCTGAGAATGTGTAAGGCGAATAAAACAAACTCACACAGGAAACGAACCGGAGCCCGGTCCGGGAGCACTTGGCACTTGCCCACTTCACACGATGCAGTCACAAGAAGGGCTCTCATGGCGTAACTTCTTGTTGCTTCGTGTCAAGAGCAACCTTGCCGCAGAACGGACCACAGGCTGAATCAACCAAACTGGCTGGAGGCAAGTAACCATCCAAGAAGTCTTGGCAACAGCGAGCTCAGGCAGGCGGTATGAAGGTCTGAAGCAATAGAATCGTTGGTATGCGGCCGTGTGCGCGAAGTGTGAACCTGTTCCGCAACAGAGAGTAACAAAATAATGCTTGCTCCTTTCAACCTATGCCTATGCCGACAGTGGCCACACGTACTCGTCCAAGACACACAGCCACGAGTATCGACGGAAGCGAAGCCAAAGGATCAATAAGAAGACTGCTTTGGCCTTCAGGCCATAAAACAATTATTATACTGAATTACACTGAAAGGGCGCAACACAAAACACACCCAAGACTGTCAGATTCTAGATTTATTGTGGTATCGCGGCCTTGGGTTGCGCAGCATTGACACAGCCTACCCGACCAGTTACACACAAGCTGGTTTCCTTAGCCAAAGATCTTCACCAATGCCTGGACAGCCCAGAGTATCAGTGTCGTCTACCATTCAGTATGTTGCCATCACGAGTATCTACTCACGGCCGGCGCACCGTCTCTTTTGATGCGAAAGCGATCAGGAGCGGCAGCACGTGGCTCAAAGCTCAGGCTCGCTGTCCATGTCCATCTAGGCATGCACAAGCAAACTGTCTGGCAAAACTGGGCACTGCGAACCCAGCGGCGTGCTGCTTGCAAATGCTCGCTAGCTAGCCTCCGGAAACCTTGAACTCTGAAACATAGCTACAGGTGGGAAAACCGTGTCGCTAAAGGCACGTGCGCTGAAGATACATGTGTAGAGTAGTTCCATTTGTCAGCATCCCTTCTTGAAACCCATACCATAATAAGCCATATTCAGCGAACTAGAAAGCCAAGTAAAAGACTCTACATTCCTCATGCACATCCTTCCCATCATTTCCCATCTGTCCACCAGTTATTGTTTACGTCGTCGCATTCAGTTTCGGGGCCAAACGGCATGAATTATGTACTGGTACTTTAGGGCCGGGCGGGACAAAGGCGGGTTTGGCACCAAACCCAACTCAAATTGAACAGACGAGCTCTCTGACTTCGTGGAATGGAAACATGTTGGGTACTGACTGCAACCTTCAAAAGCAAGCACCATGCCGTTGCTATCACGGCATAGAATCCGGTACAGTATAATGCGGTATACTGTGTGTGTGTGTGTGTGTGCGTGTGATTAAGCTTGTCCTGAACCCCAAAAGCCCTGACTCACGGTCTGGACAGGCGGCTTCGTGGAAGCGGTCCCAAGCTGCTGCAGCGGCTCCCGTGCTACTCCTCAGGCTTGCTTTGTACGATCTGGGTTTGGGGCCGGGGTGTAGGATCTGGCGCTTTGGTTGAGGTGTTCGTAACTCCTGGGATATCTTGAAGTAAGGTTCCTGAGCTTTATGTGCGGTGCTTTCTGACAGATCTGAGACATGTACTACGTACGAGCTGCACGAACTGCACGTACTGTCTAGATTCCAGGGCTGAGCCTGGAGCCTACTGGCCGAATACCTCTTCGATTTCTTGGTGTTGGACACGGGTAAAGGCCGCCAAAGTGCAGCAGCTAATCGATTGACTACTCCGGAATGGCAGGAGGAGCCTTTGGTTTCAGGGCCCAGGGTACGTGAGGCTGTGGATCGTTTCACGTTGCCGTTGGGCTAGTCAAAACTATGCTGTGGAGTTGGATGTGACATGACCCACAGATATTGACACACAACCGCTGACAGAACGATAGGCCTCGATTGGAATCCTACATCCTCAGTTCCTTTACTCCAAGACTCTAACTGAAACCCTAAACCCATAGCCTGAAGCCTCGTTGGTGGAAGTGTTGCTGAGACCGGGACTTGGAGGTTTGGCGGCTGCTGACGTATCTGTCGCTCCTTCTCTTCGGAATTTTGAGCTGAGTCCCCCGTTCAGGGCCTTGGGACTTCTTTGGGGAAGGTTTAGGGGTTTAGGGTGGACGGTTTGGGGCTTGGAGTTTTAGCGCCAAGGGTTTTAGGTTTAAGAGGGTGTATAGGATACTGTCTTGTTTTTAGCCCCTTTTGGATGTAGGATCTGAGGGCTTATGATTATGGGACTGGGTGAGAAATGAAAGGCTTGGCATCCAGTGCATTCACCATGGCAAAGCTGTGCAATCGCGAGAGTGCACTCGAAGGCTTTGGCTAAGGGGCTGCTTTCCTGTTCAGAATCAGAAGAGCTTCTCGCAATAATACTGACAAGAAGACCACGAAACAAAGCGAAATCATTATGGCAGGACCACTATCAACAAAAAGATTGGATCGTGTCTTCGTCATGATGGGCCTCGAGCCCTTCCAGGAGACAAAAAACCTCCACCGAAGCCCAGAGGGAGAAGGCAACCGGGGAGGACGTCAACTCAGAAGAGCCCACTGGCGGTGCGGTTCTTGACTTGTAGAACAGGAAGCCGCCATCATGAGCATCGTTGAACTGATTTTCACGTTGAAAACAACTCTAAGGCTAAGTCTACGAATCCCAAACCTACAATTCATCGGTATCGCCGGGCTGGGGCAAGAGCACATCCAACATTGCGGCCGGAGGCTGAATCCTCAGTGACGTTTCGGGTGTAGGGGTTGGGGTTTGGCGGCTTAGACTTTTACTGTTTAGGGTTTTCGTTTGTTTAGGTTTAGGTTTTGTTTTTATGGTTTTCGGGCTTTAGCGTTGTAGGGTTAGTTGTAGGGGTTTCAGGCTTAGGGTTTGAGGGTCTGCAGGGAGCTAACGTGGTTAAAGGTTTAAGCTTTAGTTTTTACAGGCCTGGCCGAAAGGTTTTTGATTTCTCTGTTGGCACTCTTGCTGCCACCGTATCCCTCCTCCAGCCATGAACTGAGCCTACAACCCTACACCCCCTAAACCCAGAATACGCCTAAACACTAAACCGCCTCCCAAAACAACGCTCTCGAACAGCTGAACCCCTTAACGAGGCCGGGACTGCGATTCAAACTGCACCGCAATCTGTGGCAAGGGCCGAGGGGAGTGGCCAGTGCGGCCTCCAAGCAGAGGAAGGAGGCCCCTTTTTGAGGACCCTTGTCTTTGGGGTCGAGGTCTTAAAGGGGTTTAAGTTTAAAAGGATTGTTACAAGTTATAAGTGATAAGTCTAATTAAAGGATTCATCCATGGCCAAGGAGACGTCATGGGTCTTGTAAGCTGTGTCAAGTAAGTAGGGGGCTGAACATTAAGGGCTCGCTCGTGATCTGAAACTCCCAATCGCCTCGGTCGCCATCGATGCACCGGCCTCCGCTCGACGTGGCGGGTTGAGGATTTAGGTTTTAGGCCTTCGGATCTGTAAGGTTCATTGCAACGTAGGAGCTCTTCATTCTGATGAGGCAGGCAACCTTCTGCGCACTGTCGTGCAAAGACCTACTCCTAGTGGTTTTCTCCGGCTCCCGTGTTGGCCAAAAGCAACTTCTGCGATGATGCTTATTGCATAGTTCATGTCTGCGTTCAAGATAAATGTACCTGCTGCATCGATGTTTACAGCAGTGAGCCGACTTCTGCAACAAGTTCACGCCGCGGCTTCCGCACCAAGGTTCATGACACGAGTGCGGTCTGGACTCGAGCTGGCAAGTTCGGGGGCTTTGAATAGGAAACTTCCTTGCTGCAGCCTCCCAACACCGCAAAAGCCGGATCAACACACAGATTCTTGCAGCCGGATCGCGCCATTCGTGCAGCATGCTGGCCAAGAAGTCCTGGAAAGCGCTACCCAAACACAACGAAAGCTTCGATTTTAGGCAGCACTCAAAAGTCACGAGACAACCTATAGATAAATTCTTTCGTGTTTGGGTCAGTCACAGCGACGATTACACCTGCAGTACTCCTTCTGGCAGGGGCACGGCATTTGCTACGCCGTTCCCTGCAAGCTGAACTCAAGAGAAGAGGTCCTGGAGACGCTGGCTGAGGAGGCTGGCGAAGGCCTCTCTGTCTTTCGTTCTTGCGGACTAGGTTTTCGCGTCATTTTGCTCCCAGCTTTGGGTCGCCTGCGCCCCTTGGTATCGGGAAAGGGAGCGAGGGGAGTTCTCAAGCTTTCTTTCCTCACGAACGCATGCAGTTCTCGGCTAATTGGATACATTCTCCGTCTTGCGTTTGCGCAGAATAATTGAAGAACGTGCTCCTCGAAGCTTTAAATTGGAGGCAACTGACTGTTGGGGCTCTCCGCCCTTTAACTCACAGCGAAGTGTGCGCTCTGCGCCTTGGACAGCGCAGCCTCCCGCCGCTCGAAGAAGCGAAGGAGGGCGAGCTGCTCCACTTCCGCACCTCAGAAAGCAGGGCTATGACTCTATGACGACGGTCCCGTGCTTTTGCTCCGATGATTCTTCCGTGCTTATACTAGTACTGCACGAGCCATCACTGAAGCCGTCCCGCATCGCCGCAGGTCGGTCCATGCTGAGCCAAGAGGCAGCTCGAGTCAATCGACGCAAGCTGCATGGCAGCCTCCGATAGTAACGAAGCACCGGACACGGGACTCGTGCCGGATGTCATAAGGTCTACCGCACTATGCCACTACGCATGCATGTGGTCGGCTGTCGACGTGTGTTGATGGGTTTCGAGGCGCTGCGGCAGTGCAGAAGCATCTCTGGCGGCCTCTTTTTCCTCGTGCTGCTTGAGCCGCTTCTCCAGCCTGAGCTTGGGACACGCCCCATACGGTGAACGCCCTCAGCCATGCACCTGAACTGTAGCAGAAGCCCAGCCACTCTGCGATCTTCGAGACGAGCTCAGCCGCTGGTGCCGCTGGTGGGCCCGCGTTTTGCTCTCCTGTCGCACGCTCTCTTAAGAGAGGGCATTGGATCTCGGCTCAATGCGGAGCAGAACGCACCGTCACCCCAAGCAGCAGAACCCGCACCGCCCACACGAACAAGCAACCTTCTCTAAACCTATCTCACGTCTCGAGAGATGTTGCTTGCCTCGGTCACGATCGATGCAGTGGCCTCGATGTCACTACAGCGCGTGGTCCATGCCGTCAAATTTGGACTCGCATGTTATGGTCGATTTATGTGCTTTCCGCGACAACACCTGTTCGGCCAAAACATGTAGTCCGGTCCCACGACCGCAAGACCCTGATCAACATGCCCGTTCTTGCAGCCAATGTACGCCATTCCCGCAAGATGCCAGCCAAGAAGTCCTGCAAGCCGCACCCCGAGCTGCTTCTGGATTCAGAAGTCTCGAAGCTGTGGCTGTAGCTGCGGGAACTCGTGAGACGGGTTCTTACACCCTTCAAGCCGAAAGCAACGGAGCTCCTGCACACGCTGGCTGAGACTCGTGGCGAAGGCCTCCCGCGTCATGCTCACGTTTTTGCAGCATCAGCAGACTGCATGCTTCCGGCCTTGGACAACGCAGCCTCCCTCCGCTCGAAGAAGCGGAGCAGGGCGAGCTGTTCCACTTCCGCACCTCAACAATGGCACAATGGGCCAGGTCTATGCGGCAGGTGGGTGCGGACAAGCCCTCACTGACACCGTCCACACACACACACACACACAACACCTCCAGCACCCTTCTTCTCTCCTGCAACCTCGAATCTATTGAAAGGAACTCTCTTTTGGACGAGAAGCAGCTGGAGTCTGCCGCAGCGCGCCGCACGGCAGCCTGTCGCAGCAGGTTGTCGCTGAAAGTCCCCTCAACCTCACGCGACCGTACCCGACCATCATATCTTACAAGTGAAATCCACATGCACGCTTGCCGACCTCTATCTCCTTCTGCTCCTTCAGCTGCTTCTCGAGCCTGGGCGCTTAGTTGGACGAGGCTTTTACATTAGAGCATCACTCACCCGTCAACTCTCCCAGACTTGCGGAGTCACAAACCATTGCACCTGAACCGCAGCGACATGCATTCTGATATTACTCACAAAGCCCAGCCACTCTGCGATCTTCGAGACGAGCTCAGCCGCTGGTGCCGCTGGTGGGCCCGCGTTTTGCTCTCCTGCCGCACGCTCTCTTAAGAGAGGGCATTGGATCTCGGCTCAATGCGGAGCAGAACGCACCGTCACCCCAAGCAGCAGACCCCGCACCGCCCACACAAACAAGCAACCTTCTCTAAACCTTTCTCACGTCTCGAGAGACGTTGCTTGCCTCGGTCACGATCGATGCAGTGGCCTCGATGTCACTACAGCGCGTGGTGTTCATCTTCGTGGTCCATGCCGTCAAATTTGGACTCGCATGTTATATGGTCGATTTATGTGCTTTCCGCGTCAACACCTGTTCGACCAAAACATGTAGTCCGGTCCCACGACCGCAAGACCCTGATCAACATGCCCGTTCTTGCAGCCAATGCACGCCATTCCCGCAGGATGCCAGCCAAGAAGTCCTGCAAGCCGCACCCCGAGCTGCTTCTGGATTCAGAAGTCTCGAAGCTGTGGCTGTAGCTGCGGGAACTCGTGAGACGGGTTCTTACACCCTTCAAGCCGAAATCAACGGAGCTCCTGCACACGCTGGCTGAGACTCGTGGCGAAGGCCTCCCGCGTCATGCTCACGTTTTTGCAGCATCAGCAGACTGCATGCTTCCGGCCTTGGACAACGCAGCCTCCCTCCGCTCGAAGAAGCGGAGCAGGGCGAGCTGTTCCACTTCCGCACCTCAACAATGGCACAATGGGCCAGGTCTATGCGGCAGGTGGGTGCGGACAAGCCCTCACTGACACCGTCCACACACACACACAACGCCTCCAACACCCTTCTTCTCTCCTGCAACCTCGAATCTATTGAACGGAACTATCTTTTGGACGAGAGGCAGCTGGAGTCTGCCGCAGCGCGCCGCACGGCAGCCTGTCGCAGCAGGTTGTCGCTGAAAGTCCCCTCAACCCACGCGACCGTACCCGACCATCATATCTTACAACTGAAATCCACACGCTCGCTTGCCGACCTCTATCTCCTTCTGCTCCTTCAGCTGCTTCTCGAGCCTGGGCGCTTAGTTGGACGAGGCTTTTTACATTAGAGCATCACTCACCCGTCAACTCTCCCAGACTTGCGGAGTCACAAACCATTGCACCTGCATTCTGATATTACTCACAAAGCCCAGCCACTCTGCGATCTTCGAGACGAGCTCAGCCGCTGGTGCCGCTGGTGGGCCCGCGTTTTGCTGTCCTGTCGCACGCTCTCTTAAGAGAGGGCATTGGATCTCGGCTCAATGCGGAGCAGAACGCACCGTCACCCCAAGCAGCAGAACCCGCACCGCCCACACGAACAAGCAACCTTCTCTAAACCTATCTCACGTCTCGAGAGATGTTGCTTGCCTCGGTCACGATCGATGCAGTGGCCTCGATGTCACTACAGCGCGTGGTCCATGCCGTCAAATTTGGACTCGCATGTTATGGTCGATTTATGTGCTTTCCGCGACAACACCTGTTCGGCCAAAACATGTAGTCCGGTCCCACGACCGCAAGACCCTGATCAACATGCCCGTTCTTGCAGCCAATGTACGCCATTCCCGCAAGATGCCAGCCAAGAAGTCCTGCAAGCCGCACCCCGAGCTGCTTCTGGATTCAGAAGTCTCGAAGCTGTGGCTGTAGCTGCGGGAACTCGTGAGACGGGTTCTTACACCCTTCAAGCCGAAATCAACGGAGCTCCTGCACACGCTGGCTGAGACTCGTGGCGAAGGCCTCCCGCGTCATGCTCACGTTTTTGCAGCATCAGCAGACTGCATGCTTCCGGCCTTGGACAACGCAGCCTCCCTCCGCTCGAAGAAGCGGAGCAGGGCGAGCTGTTCCACTTCCGCACCTCAACAATGGCACAATGGGCCAGGTCTATGCGGCAGGTGGGTGCGGACAAGCCCTCACTGACACCGTCCACACACACACACACACACACACACACACAACGCCTCCAGCACCCTTCTTCTCTCCTGCAACCTCGAATCTACTGAACGGAACTATCTTTTGGACGAGAGGCAGCTGGAGTCTGCCGCAGCGCGCCGCACGGCAGCCTGTCGCAGCAAGTTGTCGTTGAAAGTCCCCTCAACCTCACGCGACCGTACCCGACCATCATATCTACAACTGAAATCCACACGCTCGCTTGCCGACCTCTATCTCCTTCTGCTCCTTCAGCTGCTTCTCGAGCCTGGGCGCTTAGTTGGACTAGGCTTTTTACATTAGAGCATCACTCACCCGTCAACTCTCCCAGACTTGCGGAGTCACAAACCATTGCACCTGAACCGCAGCGACATGCATTCTGATATTACTCACAAAGCCCAGCCACTCTGCGATCTTCGAGACGAGCTCAGCCGCTGGTGCCGCTGGTGGGCCCGCGTTTTGCTCTCCTGTCGCACGCTCTCTTAAGAGAGGGCATTGGATCTCGGCTCAATGCGGAGCAGAACGCACCGTCACCCCAAGCAGCAGAACCCGCACCGCCCACACAAACAAGCAACCTTCTCTAAACCTATCTCACGTCTCGAGAGATGTTGCTTGCCTCGGTCACGATCGATGCAGTGGCCTCGATGTCACTACAGCGCGTGGTCCATGCCGTCAAATTTGGACTCGCATGTTATGGTCGATTTATGTGCTTTCCGCGTCAACACCTGTTCGGCCAAAACATGTAGTCCGGTCCCACGACCGCAAGACCCTGATCAACATGCCCGTTCTTGCAGCCAATGCACGCCATTCCCGCAGGATGCCAGCCAAGAAGTCCTGCAAGCCGCACCCCGAGCTGCTTCTGGATTCAGAAGTCTCGAAGCTGTGGCTGTAGCTGCGGGAACTCGTGAGACGGGTTCTTACACCCTTCAAGCCGAAATCAACGGAGCTCCTGCACACGCTGGCTGAGACTCGTGGCGAAGGCCTCCCGCGTCATGCTCACGTTTTTGCAGCATCAGCAGACTGCATGCTTCCGGCCTTGGACAACGCAGCCTCCCTCCGCTCGAAGAAGCGGAGCAGGGCGAGCTGTTCCACTTCCGCACCTCAACAATGGCACAATGGGCCAGGTCTATGCGGCAGGTGGGTGCGGACAAGCCCTCACTGACACCGTCCACACACACACACACACACACAACACCTCCAGCACCCTTCTTCTCTCCTGCAACCTCGAATCTACTGAACGGAACTGTCTTTTGGACGAGAGGCAGCTGGAGTCTGCCGCAGCGCGCCGCACGGCAGCCTGTCGCAGCAGGTTGTCGCTGAAAGTCCCCTCAACCTCACGCGACCGTACCCGACCATCATATCTACAACTGAAATCCACACGCTCGCTTGCCGACCTCTATCTCCTTCTGCTCCTTCAGCTGCTTCTCGAGCCTCGGCGCTTAGTTGGACGAGGCTTTTTACATTAGAGCATCACTCACCCGTCAACTCTCCCAGACTTGCGGAGTCACAAACCATTGCACCTGAACCGCAGCGACATGCATTCTGATATTACTCACAAAGCCAAGCCACTCTGCGATCTTCGAGACAAGCTCAGCCGCTGGTGCCGCTGGTGGGCCCGCGTTTTGCTCTCCTGTCGGACGCTCTCTTAAGAGAGGGCATTGGATGTCTGCTGCTCGCAATGCAGAGAATTCAAGTCACGATGCAAGTCCAGCACTTCAGGAAAGCCGTTCCCTGATCCTGTGATACATACTGCTTACCATTATGCATGGTACAGTGGTGTATCACCAGACATGTAGGACGCTTGCTAGCAATGGCTCACGAGGAAGACCTGCCCTGAGTTGACAAGCCCTCAGCCTGCACACATCCAACTTTGCACTGCCTCGCGCCAGAACTAGACCTGCCGAAGATTATCCACATCCAAGCACAAAGAACCGTACTTCCTGCATTATCAGGGTCAGACGCGCAGTCTGGTACAGCATAGTGTAGCTGGGTCTAGCATAAACAGGTGCTGGTTTTGTATGCGTATACATATATACATATATATATATATATATATATGCATATGTATGCATACACAGAAAAAGATAGACGGTCAGATGCACAAATATAGAGATACAGTGTATGTACATCAGAAACTTCATCCACTGAGTCCTCCGATGGACAGGTCGTGGTGAGCAGCGCGAGCTGCCACGACCCAGGAGCCCCAAACACGCCTTCCATCGGACACGAGCTGTGTGTGTTCTCCCCGTCTTTCTGTCTCTCTGTCCCGCTCTCTCGCTGTTTCCGTCTCTGGCTCTGGCTTTGCCTCAAACTGTCCGACTGTGCGTCTCTGTCTGCCTGCTTGTTGCCTATTGTCCTGCTACCTGTAGAAACAGAAAAAACGGATGGCTGTGGGGCTTGGCGAGATAGGCACAATTCAACACAGCGCTCCGTTGCGGACCGGCTTTGCATGAAGCTGATGACGGACGGGGCTGAGGCAGCTTATGAAAAGGATTTACTGCGGAGGTTTGCCCATGGCTTCCAAACTCAGCGGATGTATGTACAATGCCAAACGACAGCCAGGAAAATTTCACATGCCGTTCAACGTGGAACAGCGGCTTGCTCCCTGTTTCTCAAATTCTTTAATCCCTTTCGAGCGGTTTGCTCGTTTCTCATATAGGCTAGTCCCTTTCGAGTGAGTTGCTCCGCTCCCTGTTTCTCAATTAGTTTGCTCCTTGTTTCTCTAACACTCTATAGTCCCTTTCGAGAACGTTTGCTCACTGTTTTTCAGTTGCTCCAACCTTTTTAGGGCGGTTTGCCTACTGTTTCTCAAACAGTCCAGTCCCTTTCGAGCGGTGTGCTGCTTGTTCTCAGATACTGTGGTCCCTTCTGGGCACTTTGTTCCCTGTTGCATGTTTCTCGCACAGTCTAGTCCTTCGAACGTTAGCGCCCTGTTTCTCGAATACTCCAGTCCCTTTCGGGCGGCTTGCTCCCTTTTTCAATCAGCCTAGTCCCTTTCGAGCGGTTTGCTCCCTGTTTCTCAATTACTGAAATCCCTTTCGGACGGTTTGCTTCCTGGTTCTCATATACTTTAGTCCCTTTCGAGCGGTTTGTTCCCTGTTTCCCGAAATCTCTGTTACCTTTGGAGCCGGTTGCTCTTGTTTCTCATTTACTCTGATCCGTTTCGAGCGTTTTGCTTCCTGCTTTCAAACACCTTTGTCCCTTCCGAGTGGTTTGCTCCGTGCTTCTTGAATCCGCCAGTTCTTAAATACTCCAGCCCTTTCCGAGCGATTTGTTTATCATTGATCCTTTGTTACTCAAATACTCCAGTCTTTTTCGTGCGGTTTGCACCTCTCGATGCTCTAGTCAAGTCCCTTTCGAGCGGTTTGGGCCTTGTTTCTCAAATACCCCAGTCTCTTTCGAGCGGTTTGCTCCTTTTTTCTCAACTACTCGAATCCCTTTCGGGCAGTCTGCTCCCTGTTTCTGTTAGGTAGTCTAGTCCCTCTGGAGCGGCTTGCTCACTGCTTCTCAACTACGCCAACCCCTTTCGAGCGGTGTACTGATTGTTTCTCCCATACTCGGTTTGCTCCCTTTTTTCGAACACTCTGCTCCCTTTCGAGCCGTCTGTTCTCTGTCTCTCCGCACCCTTCTCGCGACCTCGCACCCTGACGGCCCTGGCTAATCTTGCCCTGCCTGAAGATCTAGACTCGGGTCCAAACAGTACTGCCACTGTGGACTACAGTTCTTCGGACCTCTCTAGTACGGATGCAAAAGACGAAGGGAGGCTCGAGCCTGAGAAGTTGCTGCCGATGATGGGCCGCCTTCTGATGCCAGGCCTTGAAACAGCGCCTGAGCGCCTGGCAGCTTTTCAGCGAGCTTCGCTTCTCTTAGCCGCCCCGGAAAGGTCGGTATTACTAAAACCTTCCAGAAGCCCATGGAAGGTGGAAACGAACCTAATCTTGCGAGGTCTCCAAACTTGGGGACTTTCCGGCGTTTCCTGCCAGCTCCTCGTGAGCGGGTCCTAGTATTCTGGGTCTCTTCTTGGGGAGTTTCCGAAAATGTGGGAACCCCTATGCGAACCCAAAGTAATACGAGCCTCCATAAAGGACCTCAGCAAGGAATCCGGAGTTCAAGAATCGCCTTTGGTCTGCCCTTACTTTTCGCCTTCGGAAACTCTCAAGTATGTATTCCCGGCTGCTTTTGAGGCTCGGGAACGGTAGGTAGGCTGCTGGCCTAAGTAATTACACCACAAGTACCCCACCTATTGAGGTTGTCCTGCCTTTAACCGCAGCATAATCTCACGCAGATCTCACGCATGACCTGCTTGCTAAGTCCACTGGCTCTGGAAGCAGCAGCTACGATTTTCTGGGTGTCGATCTGGACAAGGATTTCGAGAAAGGGACAGGTGCTCGCGACTCTAAGAAGTCCAAGCGAAAAGTCTTCCAGCTGAAGTTCCTGAAGCTCCCGAAAAAAGTGCCAAAAAAACGAGCGCACGCGCGCCACATGAGCTGCTGCTGCACTCGCATCCGCCTGGCGACGTGAGGCTTCTGACAGGGCTTCCACACGAAACCGATCTGATCGACAAACTCGTGATGCCTCTAAGCCCTAAACCCTAAAAGGCCCTATACTATAGATTAAACGGTTGGTCACTTCCCAAAACCATTTTCGGCCTGGAGCTCGAACCGCGCTGTCGCCAAGGAGGCGGTCAGTGCCTCGACCTACACAGACAGCGCGGACAAGACCCAAAAAAAACTCCTAAGGTGACTCAGGGAGTCGATACCGCACCCCGTTTTGTTCAGGAAGGTACCTGAAATCATCTCAAGGATCGGGTATTGTTGATATAAGCGGCTCTCCTAAACTTGCCCCCAGCGTCCTTTTGACAGCACTTTGCACTCGTGCCCTCCCTGTACAGGCTGTGGAGAGCATCCCAGAAAGCCGGCAAAGAGTGTGCTTTGAACATTGATTGGGCCTTTCAGCTCTTCTGTAAACGAAGCTGTGGCTCTTGTTTCGGCCCCTTTGGAGCGCTTCTAAGCTGCCGGATGGATGCTGACCATCTCCGGCCCTACTTGATACTTCGGAGCTTCAAGGAGGTGCAGAGACGGACATCACATCATCACTTCCGTCGGTCTCAGATCTCGACGGCCACCTGGTGCTGTCTCCTCAGCGTTGCCAGCCGCTCACGCAACAAGATGGTGAAGCTTTCGCTGAGACCAACTTTCAACAACTAGTCAGCATGGGCCTTGAACCTTGACGGATAATCTCAAAACCATGTCAATGTGCAGCTCTGTATCCAAAGCGGATGCGATGCCCTCGAAATCTTCCGGTGTCTCATCGTAGACCTCCTGTGACGCGCTACCAGTTTGGGGGCTGCTGTTTGGCAAGTCAGGCAAACCGTTGGGGGGCAACAGACCCGGGCCCGCGCTGGACGAAACGTTCGGCCATGGAGAGGGGTATGGAGACTGGGGAGTCCTTCGCTACGGACCATCTATCCATGCATTCTCAACCACCGCCACCAGCAACATTGGCTTCTGCTGCTTCTTCTTCTTCTTCAGTCGTCTCTTCATCATGATGGTCGTGGCAGGAACAAGAGTCTTTCTACCAGAGCAAGCTTCATCTCAAGTCTTTCCGTCAGCCCGCAATGGACTCGCCTTGGCTTTCTTGGTCAGCCACTTCGCCATGGTCCCAGAGCCGAAACCGTAGCCGAAAGGCAGGGGCCGCAGGTCGCGAGTCTGTGCCTGCCGGGATTTGCGGGATCTCTGGTGTGAACTCTATCCGAAGCCCGCGGGCCTAAAGTCGCTCGCAAGGCTAGAGAAGCTGCTGCATGCGCCTTCGGCGGCGGTCCGAAGTCTGGGGGGTACTGTGGTCGGCCGGCAGAGATGTCCTGCGAAATCAGCACGAGAGATCTGGATGAGCCTAACACAAATTAATTGCTAAGTACATCAACTACTCAGTCAGGGTCACTCAGTACAAGAACACATGCTCAGAGCAACAAGTCTCTCAAGCACGGCTGGCTACGAGCCATCCTCTCGCCTGCAGACGTCCAGAGCTGTGCAAAGCGCTCCTCTTGCATGTTCTGGTAGATCCATGTCGACAAAGAGCTGGATCCGTGACCATAGCCCCCAGCCAACGGGCCATAGTCCATCCTTGTCTAGCAATCGTTGTTGAAAAGCTATGATTATGTACGAGCACTCATCAAACGCAGACCTCGGTCTTGCCGACTGGCCCCGAAACTCACCAACCCAGAAACCAACAGCGCCAGATTTCTTTCCGGGGCCGATGTCCCGGCTCCAGGAGATTTTGTCCAATTGACAAGCGCACTATGCATATCTGAACGGCCCAGATCTCCTACCAGCCGAGGCCCCTGCGTCATGATTTCAGGCGGGGACTCGGCACACGGAAGTGAAACTCTGGCGTCTCAGCAAGGGACTTAGGTTCAACTGAGCGAACGGGGATGCTAACCGGTCTCGCAAGCTTACGTGAAAGCTCCAGAGGACCATCGAACCAGGGGCAACGGATTGCTGGGAGCGCGGCTCCCCAAGAAGGTGGAAAAGCCGGCAGTGCGGCAGCTGTCACCGCAAGCATCGAAAGCCTGGAGCTCTGCGGGTATAGAATATGACACTGATACAACATAGTACGATTGCAAGTACAATTATAGGATATAACAGTATAAAGCAAATCCATCGCTAGGGTGCTTACCGCCACCTCGTTTTTCCTGGAGGCTCTACGCACACACCGGCCTCCAGCCATGACGATTGCTGTGCCGTTGCTTGCTTGGTTTGCTTGTAGTTTTCTCTACAGCAAGGGCATTCAGTCACATTCCTGAAGTCTTTCTGCTGCTTCTGGTTGTAAGGAGCATCCTTCGGAAGCCAAGTCTCTGCCCGTGCAAGTCTGCCGGCCCTGTTCGGCAGATTCCTGCCAGCTAAGCTACCACATTCCAAGCCATCCTGGACCGGGGCCCCGACTTGAAAAGAACTGCCATGGCTCTTTCGCTCGCTCTCCGTGTCTCTCTCTCTCTCTCTCTCTCTCTCTCTCTCTTCCACTCGGTTTTCTATCGTCCCGGATCGGAAGCCTTCGCTTTGAGCCAAGGTGGTCACCAAAGACTGGTCGCGTCTGCTCTCTTGAACTGCGCCTCACTTCGAAAGGCTTCGAAAGCGGAATCCAAGGTCTGTTGCTTTTTGCACGCTTGGGGCTTCCTGTTCTGGCCTCTTTTAATGCCAACTCGGAAACTCAAGAGATCTGATCCTGAGGCTTACCCTGAAGCGTCCCTGCCGTTAGCCCCTCGCGCCTCTGCCGCACGGGCGCTGCACAGCTCCTGCGGATGACCAAGGCTTTAAAGGTTTCACAGTGCATGTGTACATATGCATACAAACATAAACACATGATTGCATGACATCATTCACAGAGAGAGAGAGAGAGATAGAGAGAGAAGCGAGAGACTGGCTGTATCCCGCAGTATCATATCGGTACACATATACATATATACAGGTAGACAGAGAGCCAAACAGACGGACAGGCGGACGGACAGGTAGACAGACAGCCAGCCAGCCATGCAGACAGACAGGCAGACAGAGACAGATGAAGCGAGAGAGAGCGAGAGAGAGACTGGATGGATGCATGAATGGATGGATGGCTGGATGGACGGGAAGGAGGGAGGGAGGGACGGACTGAGGGACGGACGGATAGGATGGACAGACGGAAGGGAAGATAACTAGATAGATCGGTAAATAAATAGACAGGTAGATGGGAGATGGGACGATGGGTATGTAGGTGGGTAGATTGAGAAATCGACTGATGTTCAGAAGCTCTTCTTCTGAAACCTTGGCTTTCAATCTTGCACCTCGCTGTAGCCAAGCCTCCCAACCCCAACGTTGCATGAGGCCACAAATTTCCGTCTTGGTAGAGTTGGAGCCCAACCGGGAAGTTTCACGCAGGCACTGGTGCCGACCACTTCAATCACTTTCTGAAATATTTCCCATCAGCATGGAAGAGGCTTTTATTCACCACATTGCATGACGTGTGTTTGCAAGTCTTGGGGCACGAATCATACTACATCACATGTAGCGAACATGCTGGGTCGTGAGGGTCAGACATGGCACTCGACAACTACGCCAGCCCGATGTGTTGTGTCACAGTCATAGGATGGAAGAAGACAAGCACCATTCAGATACATTGACAAGTCCAGAATGCTTCAACATCCGTCTCTATATATGTACTTCCCTGGAGTATACACTTCCATTCCTGCTTGTGCATGCCTGCATGTGCACAGTACACATTACACATGCGTATGCGCATATGTAAGCGACGATATGCAGTGCGAGCTCCATGTGGAAGCATGAATCATAGCATGAGCACCAAAAAAGTGCATAGATCCATAATACTTGCCATGGTGATCAGACGCGATCGGCTTCAGGACGTCAAAGTACCTGCCTTCTCAATCAAAGGGTATGAAGTGCGATATCATTTATGGCCACACGGGTATCATGTCACAACTTCGTATATCATATCCTCTGGGTCTTAGGCCCGTCCTGCGAGGCCGTGAGGTCAATCTTGGCAGATCGCAAGAGAAGCCTGGGGAGTCCATCCGCAAAACTGAAAAGAGGGCTTTCTCCGAGTTAAGACTTCCGGGCCCACTGTGTTCATGTCTTTCCTGCCTACTCCCATCTCCTCCCGTTCAGGTATGGAAAGCACGACTAGCCCGGCTTGCATGCCGTGACTGCTTCAGATTCAGTCATAGTCGAATCGCTACATGCGTGGCTTTGCAAGCTTTTGGTGCCTGGGGTAAGCTTGTGTTCATTTCGACACGTTGTGAGACCTTCTGAAACCTCTCTGCAACGTGAGCCCTGAGTCTCCCGCAGCCTCAGACCCTAAGCCCAAGATAAGTCACGGTGATGATATCGACCATCAGTCTGAGCCCACTATCATGGTTCATACTCATGTTGCTACAGCTGTGAGCGCTTTTAGCAGCTTAGTGCTTTCACGCTTTCCCGGGCGACGCCTCATTTGCTCTGTTTCGTGCGCCGCCTTGTCGGACTCCTGACCACGGGGATGTGCTGGGCGCGGTGAGGAAAAAGCTGCTTATCAGGGTCTACGTTTCGAATTTCTGGCTAGTCCGAGTTAGACTGGAGTTGAACCAGTCAGAAATGAACAAATTGAACATCTTGTGGAAACTATCCAACTCGTCTTTGTCGATCTTATCACAGATCCTCAAGCATACTGTACTGGCATTCATGCGCCAGTATACGCCTCTGTTCATATGTGACTACGACCTGTACTCCGATTTCGATCAACAGGGAAGGGAAGCACAACAGGTGTAAAAGGGCATGCAGCACATCATCGTCTAGCATTCCGACATCCGGGAATCAGCGCAGCAGACAACGAGCCAAAAACTCTCAACTCTTCTAAGGGAGATTGCCTGCGCCGACCGCCATCCGGAGAAAGCCGCCCGCAAGGTCGCCTTGCGGACTGGCTTGGGACAAGAATGAGAGCCGGGCGCAGACAACGGGGTGAAGATCCTTCAGAGACGAGGAATCCCAGATAGGCGCGGTTAAAGGCTGTGGAAATCACGGTACAGCACTTCCGGAGCCAGAAACCTTCGAGCAACCAAGGAGCATGATAAGACTCGGACCCCGTCAAGCCTTCTTTAGACACGCGGGAGGATTAGCTTACACTGAAACAGTTTCTGGCTGCATCCTGCCAGTCACTCTCAAGAGGGCCCGGTAAACCCTAAGCCCCCTAACCAAAAATCCCTCACGGAGAGCAAAACGCCCTGCTAGCCCCAAGAATCTCGCCTCGAGACGTCCGGAGAGCAAGGAGGCGACGACGTGCTTTGCCGCCTGCTAGACGGATGGTTCCGGAATATTGTGGACGAGCGGTGTGCGCTTTGGGGCCATCCCCAACGCGAGAGACTCAGTATTGTCAGGACCTTTATGATCAGATGGGGGTTCGGGATATCGCATGGTATAGCTGCAACTAGGAGCCCTTAGGAATTGCTTCGGCCGCTATAGATTGGGCAGGTTTTCAGCCCCATTCATGTTTTGACTCCCCATTGCACATCTGAGCACTTCTTTGTGGTTCTCTGCCGCCGGCAACACCTAAGCTAGACGAAAAACGCGGGGCACATCGACCACGCTTGCAAGAAGCGCCTCAAAGCCACGATTGATGTTCCGATGGATCCTCAAGCAGAAACCGCAAAGCCGAAACCCTAGCCCTAGCCTTGGAAGCCCCTACCCCGACCCTAATCCTCCAACCCCATGCACGCCCAGACTTACTTGAGTCTGGCTCCCTTCGGCCTCCGCCCTCTGTGAAACACATAGCAGCTCAGCTCGATCTTTCGCAGATTCAGCAGTGGCCACAAGGGCCTGTAGCCGAGGCTTAAATATGGGAGTTTCCGAAAATAGGGGACCATAATAAAGCACCCTAAATAGTAGGATCCTTATTATAAGGACCCCAAAATAAGGTAGCCCTAATTTTCGGAAACTCCCACATAGAGGAGAGAGCTTCTTAGTCTAGGGGTTTGAGGGCTTAGGGCAAGAGCTTGAGGAGTTGTGCTTTTGTGCCGCATCTGCTTATGCGCACAGGTATCCACTTGATTAGCTTTGGACCGATACCCTCGCAACGAAACCAATCTGCTTAAATTCCTCTGCGATTGCTTGCTTGTCTTGCATATGAGTCTTGAATACACCGCGTTCAAGCCTGTTGCATACACTCTTGAAAAAGACGAAAGCCTTCCCTGTCCGAAGGGGGGGCAGTCCTAGATCCTGCTTTACGGTTGCTCTTGCAAACATATGCCCATCTGATCTGTACTTTCGGGGAGTTTCCGGCAAATGCGGAGGCGGATGAGATGCACGCACAGCGAGCTCGGTGAGATGGACTGTTAATTACAGTAGTTGCAGACAGCTGCAGAGCTGCAAACTCCCCGCACCTCTCTGTGGAAAGGACTTCGGATCAACGATGGGCAAGCAAAGCTAAGCTCGGAAAACCGGGTCAGCATACTCTCCGCGCCTGACTGGCGCTTGCTCTGGCAGCCTGCTCTGCGGCAGATTCGGCAGCCAACACGGCCTGTTTCCGCGAAAAGGGTGCAAAACAAGGGCTGAACGCATATCCTTCTGTGGTTGTCAGTGTTTCAAAAGGTGATCGTTGTACTACAAGCAATATTGTTGCTATCTTGTTGTGTGTCGGGGTGATGATGATGATGCTGACGATAACTATGGACAATGAATGATGGGTGGTGGATGGCGGGTGGCGGATGATGATGCTGATTGAAAGACGGTACCGCTGCTTACGATGATGATTGCGAAGAGGATGAGCGCCATTTCGCGGATGACTACCGTCCTGGCCGTGCTGCTCCTGCAGCGAAGAATGGCGGCAACCGCGACTGCAACGAGCTATGGGACGGGGTGGACCTCGGCTTAGCCACCTAGCCGGTATCAAACCGAGAACCTGCAGTGGCATCAACAGTGCAGTATGTACTGCATCTAGACTCGCACAAGTTCTCTAATAGGCCGAAGGTTCGGCGGTCAATCCCTCTCTTGAATCCGCAATACGGACAAAACCCAAGCTGCAAAGTTGAGGGGGCAAGCCATCGAGAGCCCTCGTGCCTCTTGAGCTTCACGGCGGCTTTGCATCAATTCTGTCCTGGCATCAACAGTCAGCATCATCATATTCCACAGGAGCATCACTGCCAAGATCACCGTTGTCCTTATGTTTATCTTCGCCGTCGTTGTCAACATAACTAAACATCGTAATCATCGCCATCACTTGATGATCGCCATCAGCATGACGATCATACTCGTCGTCATCAGCGATATCACAAAACCCACCATTGATGTAACCGAAACCTGCACCATCCCAAGCACCACCGGTGCTGGCACAAATTGCAGCACAAGCATCATCTGTAGCATCACCGTCAACATTAGCACTGCCAATATCTGGCGTTTACTCGAGTCGCTTTTGTGTTGCTGCCGCGTTTGCAGTGGTCAGTCCTTCTGCCACTGTTGTGCTCAGTGCTGTCGCTGTTTATGTTGAATCTGGTCGCGGTTCTCATGACGCTATTGCTCGTGACAGCGTCGTCTCTAGATTCTGCTCTTTGCTCGCTCAGTTGTTGATGCCGATGCTGATGTTAACATCGCACAAACAGCGATGTGAAACGGTAGAATGTGTAGGCTCTTCACCAACACCTCCTAGTCCCATGTTCCAAGAAACATCGTAGACTTGGGCAGCCACGGCTACGTCTCTCGCGCTCCTTTTCTACTATACCAGTACTGTTGCGACGAGTGGCGAACTGGGTTTTCGAATCTAAGCCATGCTTGATGACCCCTCTGAACCACGAAGTTCATTCAACGAGAGCACTTTCCTCAGCTTTTCGGTAGCAGCTGTTGAAGCTAATTTTGTTTCCCCTAGAGCAGCCTAGTTTATTGAACATCTACAGCTACTCGAGCTAGCCAGAACCTTACAGAATCCGTAGCTACCAAAATCTTTCCCTTCAGAAAGACACCCAATATCGCATCACATAACAATGAATCAGGTCTTGTGTATGTATATATATATACACACATACTATATTATATTGTATTTTGTATACAATATACAATCAATATATATATATATATATATATATGATATCTCTCTCTCTCTCTGTCTCTCTCCCTGTGATCAGCCGTGCACAGATCTCCGACCTGGAGTCCTCGAGCTCGCTCCGTAGTCGCTCGAGCTCTGCGGACTCTTGGGACCTGCCGATCTGGAGAGCTCTTAGGTTTGGGGTTTCGGGATTTAGGGTTTAGGGATCTGGAGAGCTTTTAGTTTTGGGGTTTCGGGGTTTAGGGTTATTGATTTGGAGAGCTTTTAGCTTTGGGGCTTCCGGTTTAGGGTTTGGGGTTTAGAGTTTTGGGGCTTCGGGGTTTCGAGGCTTATATCTTCTTCCGTCTTAATACATGACGGCAGCTCTCGCACGACTCTTGCTATCAGAACGCTGCCAACGACTCGATGTGGGATGCCCCAAGGTGCAGAGGATTCAGCCGGTAGGGTCAGGGTTTAGGGCTTTGGGTTGGTGAGAAGATTGGACAAGCAAGGGCTTTTGCGTCAAGCTGGAATCACCAGGCTACCGCAAAGCCAGGCTTGGATTTCAGAAAACTTTGACACCCTAGCAGAATCCTTCAGACAAGGACTCCCCAATAATGTAGTTGCAGAAAACTTTAGAACCCCAATATAACCATACATAATAATAAGACCCTTAAGCCCCAAACCCTAGACCCTAAAAAGAACTGTTTCGGCAATGGAAGCCTTCCATCCGTCAGCTTGCGCAACTGCTCCGAGCTCGAGGCTTCACGGGACCTGGGTTTGGTGCTTAGGTTTGAGGGGTTTGGAGTTTGTCATTGTTGCCCCCGTGCCGATGGATAGCAGCTGGCCGCCCACCCCTAGCAAGCACGTTGGCGCAACGTCTTGCCGTCAGCACTGACAGATGCTGCTAGTGAGTTGCCCTTGAAAGGGGAAGATCGCCAACGACAGCGATTTCACGTGTGCTACCCACGACCCCGCCAGCTGTGCGACTGTTTTCAGCAGGGCTGGGTAGCGTGGACGCCACAATCACAATAGGACATGAGACACGAAACAGATGACGGAGACTGCAGCAGGACCTCTGCGCGGATGAGCGCAGTTTTCAATGCAGGCAGGGTCTTGTGGTTTCGCTTGTTCGAATGGATGAGTATTGTATGGAAGTTGTTAAGTGAGCAGCATGGCTTTGGAGCATCGGACGACAAGCTTCAAAACAAGTCTGACGCCCCAAGCATGCAGCAAAAGAAGTCAGCTCGCGGCCGCGCATTTCGCAGTTCCTCCTGCAATGAAGCCTCGTCGGACCTGTCAGCAGTAAAAATCATCAGGATGTCGAACGCTTCACGACGTTAGAGAGCAACCAAAGAGTTTCGATGATTCCAGAATTCAGGCGAATGCTTGTTTGCCTTTGACACATGCTCCTACATAACACAGGCACGAAGTTCTTGCAAAAGCTCCCCAGCCCCCTTCAGGGCCCTTAAGTTCAAGTTGGCGCGGCCCAGAGTGGCCACGAGGCAACTCACTCATTCTCGTGGACCGTCCACTGAAATCCACGGCCTGGCACGTTCCAGCTCCACCGCTGCATCTGCTGCCTGGCTTAAACCAAACAGGGTACTAGAGGAGTACTGTAGGGGGCTACTATCAGAGTACGAAGAGGTGACTATCCTAGTCTTCCCGAACTCTGGATCTGCATCCTGGCCGTTCTGGCCACACAAAGACTTCCAGTCAACGGTTAAGACAACAAGGTTCTTCTTGAGTCATGGGAGGATTTGCCAAGCCTTGATGCAAAATCCCAGCCCTGATCTCCCACCCTACCCGTGACCTGGTCAAGTAGGAACTCGCTCTCTCTCTCTCTCTCTCTCTCTCTCTCTCCATAGATAGGTAGACAGTCATGTGAGCTTTTCAGGCAAAACGGCCTTGTCCGCTGCTGTCCGCACTTCGGAGCTCAAGGCCTCCACTTGCCTCCTGCGGAGGGAGGAAGCGAGGAGGGAATTCTTTTCTACCGAATGCCCCATAGGAGGGGTTTCGTTCAAGGGTGTGCAGTGTGTAGCCAAGGGCTTAGGAAGTTGATGCAAAATTGCTCTGCGAGACCCGCAAGCGTTCTTGAGCTTCGAGCTTCACGCGGTTCTTCGTGTCAGGGCATATCGTGCGGCAGCTAAGGGGGAACTCGACACGAGGCGCGTTCAGGAATGCGAGCGAACGGGGAACTTCGCCCCGCTCGTGGCTCGTATCAGGTGTGAGTCAGTTCGAACCGACTGCTGGGCTGCAGGCTTGTGGCTGTTTTGTAGGTTCCGGTTCAGGGCTAAAGTGTCTAAGCTCTAAGCCGTACTAGCAAGCACCAGAACGAAAGTTGCTTGGAAGATGTTGAGCTTGCGGGCTTCAGTAGCTTCAGCGAGAGGATTTGGCTGGGAACGGCCGGGCTGACTAGCGCCATGAAGTCCACGTCGTTGTGGCTACTCATCTTAGAGAACCGTCTGATCTGCGGTGCAAACATCGCCTCAGAGCATCAGCCTCCGCGGTGCTCGCAGCCAGAACATCCTCACCGAAGCAGTCTTGGCCATGATTCCAAAGATTGCAACTACTGAAACGCGCGACGGGGGTAGCATGCTTGCTGCACACCTTTAATTAATGTCGTGACAGGGTTCACGCGATGTCTTTCTAGGTTGTTGCTGGACATCTTGAAGGATTGACGTGAGGCACCTGTCCCTCGGCGCCGCTTGTGAGATGCAGCGAAACGTGTTGATCTCTGGATTAGTGTGCTTCGTCACCTTACAACCTGCACCGCTCCGGATAATCGAAAAACCACAGGCCGTCGCCGTCATCGCTCATCGCTCGCACCTCCGAAAAAGCCTTGTGCTCTACAGCAAGCCTCCGAGCTGTCTGTCGAAGCGGAAGCCCTATTCCCACATTGCTAACTGTTGATGGCTGCATATCACTGCTACTGCTGTTTATCCTGCCCAAGCAGAGGCCGTGGCTTACAAAAGCTCTGCGTGTTGAGCTCCCGGCAGCTGCCAGCTCTGCGCGCAGTTCGGTGACCTCGCGCCTCCGGGCAGACTGCAAGAAGGAAGCAAGGGCGACGCTCGCGCCTTGGAAAGGAACGGCATGAGAGGTGTGGCTCAACAGCTTCATATCCCAAACATGAAAAGGCACATATCAGATAAGATGCAATAACCAAGGAGCTTGTACATGCACCATGCGAGCTAAGAGCCGGGTCGAAGATTTTTTTACCAACTTCGAAGACGTGCCTAAATACTTTGATTACATCACCGCTGCGCCCTCCTAGCAGAAAGTAATTTGTTCGGCACTGGCCTCGCCTGCACTCTGCAGCTTTTGCAGCCTCCTTCGCCAGGGGCTCGTCGTCCTTGCGGTCCGAATAACTACTAAGAAGGAGTCTCCTGTTCACAGGAATCGGGAGGATTGGAAGACGAGGTGACATCTGCTTAAGCCGCTTGTTTGACTTCAAAGATGGAAGCCGTCTTCAACGAAAGAATCGAAATTGACAGGACCCTACAGCCTAAAACCCAGAAAGAGCCTGAAGCTGCAGCCCTAAATTACAGATCACTATCGCAGGCCGGTGTGACCGTCCTTGGGCGAAATTCCGGTGAGCACGATTCTCTATGAACCAGGAGGCGAAACAACTATGGAAGCTGGTGAGATCCATGGAACCCAAAGCCCCAGATGCAAGCAAGGGAACCCTCCAGCCCGAAAAGATCACAAAGGCCAGATTAAACCCATGGATGCCTCCAGGAATCTATAGCACGAGATGCAAAACAAAAACCCTCAAGGCCTCTAAACCCCAAGCCCTACAATCTCCGAGCCCCCCAAACCCCAATATCTGATGCCTAGATTTCACCCCTAGAACCCGAATCTTAAATCCCGAAACCCCAACTCCGAAACCTCCAAAACACGGTCAACTCTAAACTTTGACATCCTGATCATGATTGTCGCGACTCCTACTAGTGTTACTAGTATCTATGTTATTACGACCATGGTTGTTGATATCCTTAGAACTATTCAGTGCTGTTACTATTAACCCTAACTAAACCCTAAAAACTCAAACAAACTTTGTCCTTCACCTTCTGCCAGGCTCGAAAAGCGGTGCGAAGGAAAGCCTGAAACAATCCCCTACGCCTTAAACGATGTGGGGTTCGGTTGCGGGTTTAAGGTTTAGGGTTTTGGGTTTCAAACTTAAAACAAGGAAATTTGAAAACTATTGGTTACTATTGGAGTTTCGGGCCTAATTAAGGATTTTCGCAGTTTGCAGCGGTTCTCTGGATGCTGTGGGGTTTCCCAGCATGTCGTGTTTCTCGTCTTGACTGCGGGAGGGATAAAGCTTCACGCGCACACACACACACACACACACACACACACACACACACACACACACACCCAGCTTCCTTAGTCGCCCCTTTGTAAGGCCCTTTCTAATAAGGGTGGCCTTTCTTCCTACTGGTGGGGAACCTAGACACACAGAGAGACACAAGAAGCAACATGAAATTTCGTTGGACTTGCAAGTCTCTTCGGATCGCCCGCGGTCGGAGTCCGAAGAAATATAGAGGCCTTTGATGATTCGAAGAGGAATGGGGGGTAGACCAGCCTACATTACTCGAATTACGGCCTTGTGCTCAGCTCATGCTGCGGAGTTTCCCCAAAAAGCCTCGAAACTGGAAGCCAAGAGCGATGAGATCAGGCGCCGCGCGCCCTGGCTCGGCTCTGAGGATTCCGAGAGAGGCTTGGGTTTACTTAGGGTCTACAAAGTTTCGGGCTTTGGGGGGCCTCTTGGAGTGTAGGTCTGTCGGTACGACTTCACAAAGGTAGCGTCGCAGGCGGTTTCGCTTCACGCCATGTCACAGCTTGTCGTTGCCGTGTCCATTGAAACTTGCGCGCATCTCTTGGCCTCTTCGCGCTCTGCTTCATGCGTATCCTACTCGAGGAAGCCACCATTCTACGGCTAGACATGTGTGCAGATTTGCGCCGGACAAAGCTTCGACAGAACGACATCGGGAGCCTGCTCCCTGCGCGCCACGAGCATCTCCGAGAGTTCATGCCTTACTGTATGCAAGATAAGAGTCCGAGGGCAGATCTGTCTGTCCGATTAACATCGTAGGCTTCAGGCCCTAGCTGTAGCCGTAAAGAACCCCAGGAGGTCCGCAGCGGCTCTCCAAAACCACCTCTTGTGCACCCCAAGGTACTGCATGGAGTCACGGGACAGCGCCGTCAATGCTTCGGCCTTTCGCAAGCAAAGTTCTGGGAAGTTTCAAGGTTCTGCCCATAGTGACCGGCACAACATCTAAGTACCTATCCTCATGTGTTAACGACAGAGACAGACAGACGGAGAGAGAGAGAGAGAGAGAGACGCGGCATATAGATGCATCGCTGCATCAACTAGCTGATACTGTCGATGGAACCATAAGCCAGAACAAAGAAAGCACACAAATGGATGTAGTGGCAAACAGAGCTGGTAGGCGAAGAGATAGATCGATAGGTGAGCAAGTACGTACACTACAAACAAACACATGTACAGTACATACACACAGCATGCACATATACGGACCTACATGCCTACGGACAGACAACATGGCATGTGTATTATGGCCTTGCTCTGATGTGTGATAGATATGGTTATGTTTACGTACAGAGAGAGAGAGAGAGAGAGAGAGAGACAGAGAGAGACAGAGAGAGACAGAGAGAGACAGAGAGAGAGACAGAGAGAGACAGAGAGAGACAGAGAGAGACAGAGAGAGACAGAGAGAGACAGAGAGAGACAGAGAGAGACAGAGAGAGACAGAGAGAGACAGAGAGAGACAGCGAGAGACAGCGAGAGACAGAGAGAGACAGAGAGAGACAGAGAGAGACAGAGAGAGACAGAGAGAGACAGAGAGAGACAGAGAGAGACAGAGAGAGAGAGGAGGGGAGAGGAGACTCTTTGCACCGTGGCACCCACCTCTGAATGCTCCAGCTGCATCAATCGAACACTGGCATCCACCTCATGTTGATTACACAGCCGAGACGTGAAGGAACAGCATGGCTTGCTGTTTGGGGCATGAGCAGCGGCAGCAGTAGCAGTAGCGGCTTCAGCGGGACGAGGAATTGAATAGCATGCTGTTGGTGTTACTCTTACTGTCGCTGTTGCTGTTAGTGGTGGCATGGTGGTGGCGGCGGCACTTCCGGTGGCATGACGGTGGCGGTGGCAATGGCGGTGGCGGTCGTGGCGGTGGTGCCGTGGTGGCGGCGGCGGCGGCGGCGGCGGCGGTGGTGGTCGTGGTGGTGGTGGTCGTGGTGGTGCTGCTGGTGCTGTACAGCAATTAGGCTTCGCATTGCTGTTGCCTGTGGACATGCAAGTCCAGGAATCTCGCTAAAAACGGGCCCCTCACAGACCAACTCAACATGTGCAACGGTGTCGCGAAACGTGAAGCAGCATATTCCTCAGTCTCCATGTCGGATTCTCGCAAAGCCTGTCTCGCATGAATCTCGAACCGGAAGTCAACCATCAAAAGAGTGCCTGCTGGTCGCAGATCTCGGACTTTGCCGCTGCAACCTGATCCAACCCTTTCTGGACAAGTAAGTCTTGGCTTTTGGCAGCATTCCTTGAACAAACTGACTGCTGGTACTGGGCCATGACTTTGTCTACCCGACAGTTCACAAGTAACACAGCAAAGTCAATGACCGGACGCCCTACCGACCCTTCCAAAGGCGCACCTCCGCCAGGGCCTCTTTGAGGGTCTGCCGTAGGGAAGAGGCCGTTGCGGCCTGCGTATTCCGTTTGTTCTACTTTGGCTCTGCCGCTTTGGAGGGCTCAAAAGGCGATCGGAATCGAGATGGGCCATCTTCTCACACAGATACGTGGAACCCCCTGGCCCTGGCCGTGCAAAGCTTCGAGCCCGCAAAAAAAGGCAGGATCGGCCAGAGCCAGGAACCCGCTACACGCACCCGCTTTGCCAACAGGACCAGGAAAAACTCAAAAGCCTAAGAACCCCGAAGTCAAGCAGCCTAGACCCGACCCTCAGCAAAACTGACGCCGACCGTTTTATAAACCTACACCCCAAAAGGCCCCGTGTGGCTCAAAAGCTCTGATTGCGGTTTTTGGGCCTCGTCCTTCGCAGCCGCCCGGGCTTCCGCCATCGCTGCGAGGGCAGCGGAGGCCTCGCTGGAAGCCTGGGAGCTTTTCGGGAGCTTTCGGTGCTTTAAAAGGATACTCTAAGGTCCTTTAAAGGGGATATATAGGGTTCTGCAATGGTGTGCCTTTTCAAAGGCTTTTGGGGCGCAGGTTTTGCAGATTTGGATGATCAGTTTTGGTGGATTTGCAAACTTTTTCGGCTGTGGACCTTTGGAGGTTAAGGCTCTTGGACTGTCAGGGCGGTTGAGGCTTCAGGTTTTCAGATTTCTGTGTGGCTTCAGGGCTTCATGTTCATGGCCCAGGGCTGATGATCCTGGGGCTTCAGGCCTTCGTGGTTTTGGACTTAGGGCGTTCATGGATCTGCGAGAGTCAAGCTTCGGGTTGCTGCACGGCTCGGATGGCAAGTTGAAAGCTTCATTCAACTCAGAAGAGCTTGCATCACTCCTGCGCCAGACAAGGAGAGTGTGTGAGGAACTACCAGCCCTGTGTGCCAGGTTCTTCGAGCCGACACCGACAGCAAACCCTAAACCCAAAAGAACACAACGCGGCATAAACTCAAGCTGGCCTCCCGGGCGTTCTTCGTCAGCTCGGCCTGGGAAATGATCTGGGACCTGCCGGGGAGTACGAAGGGTCAACATGGTACCAGTAGTAGTGATACTGTCGCCGATGAAGATCGCAGGATCCTGATGCGAAGCTCGAATAGCCCAGGAGCCTGAACCCCATAGCCCTTCGAACCCTTCGAGCAACCTCAGCTCTAAGCCCTCAACTCTCAAAGCCTAAAGCCCCAACCCCTAGAGGCTTGAGACCACTTGAGGTCTCAAACCCGGATCCCTGAAAGGGTGAAACCCTGAACCGAACCCTTTGCTTCTGCTTGTCCCGACCTTGCGCCCTGGAGCTCTTCTCGGAGCTTCGACAGGTTCGCGGCCTCGCTGGCCCTGAGCTTTGAGGTCCAGACTTCAGCGGCTCGTAGGCTTAAATGCACTGACTAAATCGAATAAACAGTGTATGATCGGATTCCTATTGCTTTAACTTCAACTATTTATTTTATGAGCAGTTTAGTAAAAAGGTGCTCAATCTACAAGGCTGCTGTCACTTTGCGTAATATCCCCTGCGCAGTCCCTCTCGCTAGGTAATATACTCCTGTCTGCCGTGCTATGGGCACCGGGATGGGGACAGGTGAGAAGAAGGATGAATTTCCGGACTGAAGCTTTCCGTCTTTCATATTATGTTGGACCAGCAGATCTAGCTTTCCAGTGTCTCCCGTCCTTTTCTCTCCGAGGCGGTTGTACAGGCACCCTGGCCAAACTAGATCTGTTTGCCGAAACCTGCACTACAGCCCTGCCTTGTCCCATCCAGCTCTGCGCGCACGAGCGCTGCTTCTGCCTGGATGTGGCGCTTATCATTGGGTCGATCCTAGAGGGTCCCTATCCGGGGGTTTTCATGGTTTTCTGCGAATCTGTTTGTTGGGCGCCCAATCAAACCCGGCCACCCGGCCCAACATAGAACCTCTGGAAAGCCTTTTAAAAGCGCCTCAAATCTGTGAGACGGCTTCTTGTCTCGGCCTCTTGGCTTTATGGTCTCTTCGGGTAGCGATATTCGGATTTCGACTCAAGTCGTCGTTGCATATACGGGCAGTACTACGACTTTGAGGACTGCTGCTACAACGAAACGGAAGGCTGACCAAAGCTGGGCAAACCAGATGTGCCGGGCATCAGACCTGGCCCTGGAAATCCCTGCAAGCCAACCCACGTTGTGAAGCGATGATGCCGGGAAGGGCTTGCGGTGTGGCTTGTGATGTGATAATCCCTGCTTCGGGCTTCCGCGCTCCTTGGGAAAAACCATCACAATGCACGGCTGGCAGCATGTACTGAGCAGGTGTTCTGACAGTCATCCTCGAAGGCAGCTTTAAGAAACATGCTGTGGTTCAGTTCAAGCTGCAGGTTGTAAGCCGGGACTTGCTGCGTCATTCAAGCTTAAGGGGGCTTACATAGCACAGGAGGCGGGGGGCAGCGAATCTTGGGCAGCTCGGCGAGCTTGAATCCGTCTCCAAGTCCGACAATGCTCAGTGGCTTAGCTGCACCGGTCCAATTCAAGACGGAACGGAAACGCACGAACAGTGATCATGATCATGATCATGATCATCATCATCGTCATCACCCGGCTTGTCTGTAACACCTTTTCACTGTACATCATTGACACCATGTCATCATGCACGTGGCTACCCATGACTGGCGATCATCGGGAAGTCTAATACCCTGCCTTTTCCTCAACCCAAAGGTCCTGGCCCCTGGATCCAAGAAGTGCTCAGCTCGCCTGCGTCTGCCGGATACGCTGATTTAGCGCCTCCATCTCCGCCTCCAGCTTTCGCCGAACCTGCTAGGCGACTGTGGACTGCTGACATCGGGATACCAAGTTGGAGGATTAAGAGACCCAGGGCTCGTGATCAGAGGATCGGATTTCGAAGTCGGGATACCCCGATCTGTTGAATACCACGCTCACCCCAACATGTTGAGCATGATGAGCGTGGGCACCTCAGCCCCAACCCCAATGACGTTGCAGGGTCGCTGACCTCCTTCTGATTTCTGACGAACCTCTAGGTACCCAAGCAAACGTTGCTCTCCAAGACGGTGCAATTGCGGGCCGTCTACCTTTTAGACTGGGGGCCCCCCTTGAGTTTAGGGTTTTGGGTTTAGGGTTCTTTTCCCTTCTCCCTAAACCCTAAACTCTAAGTTTTAGATTAGGCCCCCCCCCCTTTTTACCACCTCTTTCCCTCCTTCAGACACTCAAAGAGGGGCCCCCCTTGAGTTTAGGGCTTTGGGTTTTAGGGTTCTTTTCCCCTATTCCGTCTACCTTTTAGACTAGGCCCCCCTTGAGTTTAGGGTGTTGGGTTTAGGGTTCCCTTCCAGTTTTCCCTTCCCCTAAACCCTAAAGCTTAGTCTTCTTTTCCCTTTCTTTCAGATACTTTCAGCGTCCACCTTAACCCTAAACCCTAAATTTTAGATTTTGGGTTTAGGGTTCTTTTCCACTTTTCCCTTAAAGTTTAGGGTTCTTTTCCGTTTCTTCTTCAGATCCTCAAAAGCCACGGCCTCCTGCTCCTCCGCCAGCTCAAGCTCGCTTGCGGCCAGGTGGGCTCGGACCTGCACAGATCTTCGGAAGTCCTATATGGTAACCTTTGGTATAGAAATCCTGTATTATATACTATAGTATGGAAATCCTATATTGTATACTATAGTGTAGAGATCCTATAAAAAATAACAAAGTGTAGAATATGACAGTATAAACTTGTATATTCTATTAAGCAATTAAGGCCCCGGTAAAACCCATTTAAGAAAGCCATGTCAGGGAGAAGAGAGAGGTGTCTGGAACAGTCTGGGCCGGCGCAAGCTCAAGCAATAGCCTGCATACTTGGAGGATCATGGGACCTATTAAGTCAGGTTATAAGTACCTTAATTGGGGTTATAAGCAGTTATAAGTACAGTTACCCTGAATATAACCCTAGTTACTAAGTCCCATGAGCCTTCAAGTATGAGTCCTGAGGCAGCGAAACCTGGTTAGGTCGACACTTTGACACCTTGCTGGTCCCTAAACCCTACGTGGATCCTGAAGAACCTTCCTTTTTAAGGCTCCTTAGTATGATTTGCTTTATATACGTCCGAAAAAATGGTACGTTCTTCAGGGTCCAGGTAAACCCTAAACCCAAAACCCCAATAATTGCTGATTTCGAGTTGGACATAGTCCAAGTGTGCATGGTGCGAAGCTCACAGAGACGCATCTCAAGCCAGTTCCCAAAATTCCCCCGACTGTCCGCCGTAAACCCACAAGCGAGGATAACACACAATATACAATGTATAGGCACATATTACATATTTCATATAATACATGACATACAACATATGACACACACATAAACACATATACATATATGGGTCCCCATATATATATATATATATATGTATACATATATATATATATGTATATATATATATATAATAAATACAGGAAGGCCTCCGCGGTTTGGGCGACTGCTTTTGCCGCCTCATGCCTCTCACCCGGGGAGGTTTCTCGAATTCTCGGATCTACACAGTTTGACATGCAAACGGAGTTTGCCTTATCAAAGTTGTTGCTCCATCTCGCGATACCATCTCAATCTTGTGACGGTGGTCTTTTGCCGCTTTGGCCTACCATCGTGCAGGGCACGCTGTAACTGTATCTCAACCTCAAGGTTTGCCAGAATGCATCTTGCACCGAAAATTTGGGAAGCTACGTTTGCCCGGAATCCGAAACATGGTGACATCACGCTCAAACCAATACCTTAGAAAAGAAACCAAACCCTCAGACTCTAAACCTGGCTCGCCTGCTGCGCTCGATGGTGTCGGTGGTTTCGGCACCCTCGGCGTCCTTCTTAGAAGCCTGTCTGCTCGCTGCTGGATGGTCCGACTCTTGTTTGAAAGACCCTTGTGCTCAAGCCATCCAATATGTGAGTGACTCTGCTGTGGCCTGTTGCCGGCACAGCGCAAGACCTGGAGGTGAAGGCCGGCTCGGATGCACCAACACACTACTACGAGGTCTTCTCTGAACCCGCACATTCGCAAAGGGCTGAAACCCAAAGTTCTATATACTTGAAATGCAACAGCAACCTAGCCAACCCAGCTGCGAAAGACCTAAAGTTGAATTTGGGCCAAGAACGACTCTCAGAAGACCTGGAACAAGATGCTCAAAGAAGCCAAAGCGAGGGTAAGGCAAGGAGAGATGAGAGGCTGAGACTGAGAAGAGATGATGCACGAGGGAGAGCGAAGAATTGGGGATGATGCAGATTTCCGGAAGTGGAAGAGCTTTCGGCCGTGCGGCGTGTCTGGCGGTGCGCTTTCAGGGCCGCCTCCGCACGGTCCTCCGAGGATGCGAGCCAAGCTTTGACCTAGAGAAGTACTGCAGTGCAACGGTTTGCAGGTGATAGTGAACCAAGCGGGTAAAGCAGGACAGACTTTGAAGGACAACTTTTGTTCGTCAACGCCGTGGTTTCGACTGCGAGAACGCGTTTGCCGTTTGATCAAGTCTTGCATGTGTTGGCCAGGAGCGTGCTGCACTCCGCGTGTGCTACAGCAATGAAACATCTGTAATAGCCACATCCGTGGAGCCATGATCCCCTTTGCCTTGAACTCTAACTCTGTAAATTCTGTAAGTCTATAACTACCCATGCCATGACTTCCAGCTACGCTGCTAGACGAGCTCCGAACCCGCAAGAAGCCCCAAGTTTCCGACTGCTTCCAAGTCCGACTTCCCGAAACTCTGAAGCCGGTGGCTGAATCCTCGAAGCTTGAATGCCACTCTGCGTTTCGGACCAGTCCCTGAACACCCCTTCCCCTAAACCCGACCCTAAAGCCCTTAACGCCATGAGTCCAAAACCTTAACACACAAACCTGAAACCCTCATAGCCGCGCGGCCCCGAGATCCTTGAAACACCTCAGAAAGCGCAAAAACAAAACCCTTGCCGCCTGCGAAGCAACAGACCCAAACCGCACCCCCCGCCTAAACCCTGTAGGGGAGCCCTTATAGGAACCCTGTATAGGGCAGCCCTGATAGGAACCCTTTCCAGGAACAGCCCCCCTGGGAACAAAGCTCCTGAGCTGCTTTCGACTGCTCTTCTACCCGGGCAAAACTCTCCGGATCTCGTTCCTGCTTTTGGGGTGTGGTGGGTATGGGGTTTTAGGGAATTGAGTTTGGGGGCCTGCAGTAGGGTTGAGGATTGGGGTTTACAGTTAAGGTTTTAGGCCCGCTGTTCGGTGAGTAGGGTTAAGGCTTATATTAAGATTACACTACGCTTGGTGTTTAGAGTCTAGAGTTGACTTCTAATCTTCAATCCCTCCTGGGCACAGGCTCAGGGCTCAAGGCATGGTTGACGGGGGCAACAACCCTGAACCATGTCAAGCTTAAGGAGGCAGTACACGTTGCATAACCCCCCCCCCCCGCAAGCCCCTTATATGACCCCTTGAGCCTGAAACACTTGCACCCTGGCCTTCAGGTAACTTCTCGAGAAGCCCAAGTAGGGCGCTGAGCTGGATCGGCGAGCCTCCGCGTCTTAGGAGGGGTTGGCTTTGAGGGATTTCGGGTTTGGGGTTTTGTTATACGGCTGCTATACCATATTTGGGGAAAGGTTTATCAAAGGCTTATCAGGTGCTACAAGCTGCTGTATGAGGTTACGGCTTATAAGTCGCAGGGTGTGGGTGTCACAGATTACCGATAGATAGATAGGCAGATCGGCAGAAGCTGGACAGATAGACAGACAGACGGATAGATACATGGATCGACCTATCGATGGAGTGAAAGATAGAGAGAGAGAGAGAGAGAAAGATGCAGATGGATGGATTGATAGATGGACAGATGGATAATGGATGTACCCATGGCTGGATGGATGGATGGACGCATGGCCGGCTGGATGGATGAATGTATGATAGACTGGATAGGTGTGGGAAGCGTAGATTGATAGAAAGATGATAGATGGATATAAAGCAAAATGGAGGGATAGATGGATGGGTAGATAGTTAAAGCGAGTGAGGTGGGTAGGTTGGTAGATAGATGTGCGGATGGATAGATAGACTGATAGATAGATATTGTAGGCAGGTGGATAGATAGCGAGATAGGTGTACAAGGGCCTACTGCATGGGGTTCAGAGCTTCATCCTATACAGAGCCGAAACCAAAGCCTGCACCGGTTGAAAGGTCCGGAGATCTTGGAGAAAGCATGTTGCCTTCTTGCTCCCTGCCTAAAGCCTCCATAGCAACATGGACGCCGGACTCAATGACGATGGCGACTATCTGGTTCTCAAAATGCTGTGACCACAGCACATGCAGCAGCGGATCCCAACGCAACTCGCCAACATAACATCTACGCTGCAGCATGTCCGCCTCGCGCTGCTCCACCGATCGACGGAAGTCCTTTGTCGGCACCACAGTGCAAGAAAGAAAGAAACCAGACTGCACTCGAATCGAAGGGCAGAAGCGACATGCTTCGGGACGCCTCGGGCGGAAGGCCCGTGGCCCTGTTCCGTGTCGCACTGACGTGGTCTAACCTGGCCGAGTACCCTTCAGAGGCCCTGCAGTCCTTTCGGAGCTCCGCCAGCTCGTCGGCAGCGCTGGTGGCGGCACTGGCAGCGCCGCTGCAAGCAGTGGCGGCCAAGATCTGGGCCGGATGAGGGGTTTTGCAGAGGTCCTACAGGGTTCGGTTGCTGGGGATCTCATAGGTTCTGAGAAACCCTGAATGGTTGCTCTTCAAGGGTATTTTGGCTTTAGGATTGCGCACGCTAGCCATCTTCCCGCTGAGCTACGGAAGTATCTGCACTTCTTTCGTCCTGGACTTCTTTTGGACTTTCTTGGATAGCTCGACTTCTGCCAGTTTTTGACATGGATGCTCGGCATGGTTGCTTGACATGGAAGCCTATCCGAGCCCTCCGGAAAGTACGGACATGTCGAGGGCGATTCCGATTTGGATGACCTCACCTGGAGGCACATAGAACCTGCACGCTGTGAAAACTGCAGCTCAGCCCGAAAAACTTGCCTAAACCCGCACATTCCATCGATTCGAAGCAGAGTCTGTACACGACTGGACTGCTGGTACTCGGTACTCGGCATACTTGGGCCTCACTTTGAACTGACTGGGGCATCGGGCCACGCTTCGCAGCGCTGTGCTGGCAGCCACGCGACTCATTGTCGGCGTCTGGCCAGGGATGCTTGAGGCTCCCCATGCTGTTTCCAAAATAATCCATCTCTTTTTAAGAGAAACCCAGTGAAAGCTAGTCCTGCACTCCCGGAGCAACTGCGGCACAAACAGCCCCGGTCCCGTCCTGCGGCGGATCCTCGGGAGCCAGCAGCATGGGCATCGGCGACAGCCCCCTGCACAACGGGGTGCCGATGGTAGCGCTGCAACGGTGTCAGGAACAAAGCTCGGGCTGAGGGTCTGGGATGCTGCGCACTCAGAAGCTTTATCAGAAAAGACCACTCGCAATCGGGTTGTTTCGAACCATGAGAACACTTGTAAAACATCGCCTGTGCATGTCGCTGCACGCCGCTCACTAGATGCCACTTACCTCTTTCAGCTGTCCAAAGGCTTCTGCTACTGCGCCTGCCAAGTTGGACTCGGGTAGCCCGGCGCGTCCATGAGCGTCCGACGTCCGTTGGTTGTGGACTAAGAGTTTGGGGGTTTAGGGTTTTAGGTTCGGAACTTAGCCACGTGTCGTTGCTGTCTCTTGAGCTCTTCTTGTCGGGATATGTCAGCTGCGTTCATGCTGCAACAACCAACGACTCCTGTACCGGGTCACCTGGTCCCTTGCTGCCTGGTCTCTTGCTGACTGCATTTCCGAGTTTCTGCTCCGGTTCACCAAGAAACTGAGAATTTTGCCTTTCGCAAGATCAACGAAGCTTTGCTGGTCTTCCTTGAGCAATTCGTGCAGACCGGGCATGAGAGCTCCTAATTCAAATTCCGCCCCTTGAATCCCCCTGAATCCGCTGGGTTCGAGCTTGCAGGTTTGGGAGTACGGCCAAAGAGAGCCTTGAAAAACTAATGCTCGATATTCCTGCACCACGGCGGGCTTGGATCTCTGCAGATCTTCTGTTGACGATTTTAAGTTTAGAGGCTAAGGTTTACGGCTTGGCTTTAGGGTTCGCCAAATTTCCGCCTTTGTTAGTTCAATCACGGATCTGTACAAGAACGATCCCAGTAGTACCGTTTCCTCGTCCGAAACTCACAGACAGCGAGCCCGAAGCGTAGCAAAAGCACGCACGGATTGGTCCTAGACCCCACTCAAGCTTTCAATCACAAGGCCAAAGGCGGTGAGGGCCAGGCAGTCCAGTCATCACTCGTTCTTTGCCGAACAGCTTTTGCTAGAAACGAGGCCAGAGCGCAGCTCCCTGCTGACTGCGGTGCCCTCACTTCCGACCTGATGCGAACAACTTAGAAGCAGTTTCCTCTTCCCCTCTCTCAGGCGCAACCGTGAGTCACGATAGTCAGGCTTCCCTCGAAGCACTTTTTGTCACAAAGCGGTCTGAACTGCGCAGAAATCTGCGAAGACCACACGTGGGTCCGCAAGCAGAACTTGCTATGCCTGTGAAGGGAAACAGAGGAGGAGTGCCGCCGTGCGGCTGCGATTCGGGCTTCTGAAGTCTTTCGTGTTCAACAAGCGACTCACCCCCTCAGCTGGGCGTGGACCGAGACTGTGAAGATGCTTCCATCCCAAGGTTGAGACGGTCGATGAGATGTGGTCCAGTTACTCGTGCAACTCGAGGGTGTAGAGAGTACAACACTAGGGATGGCACTACATGAGCCTTTGCTCATGCTGTGAGGATCCTGGCCACACGCCCGGGTAGAAAATTCGTCGTGCATATCTTCTTTTCGTTTGCTGCCCTGAAGTGGCAAAACTAGTTTTAGCTGAGAGCACTTCCAGGCAGCGCGTTTGGCAGAAGGAAAGTGGAGCATGTGTGCTTGAATAGGATGGCTTCACTTGAATAGCACCAGATCAAACTAGAACCGGTAGATGAATTGTCAAGAGAGGTAATCAAAAGCGGCTCCTGCGTCTGCCCTGGCTTTCGACCAGCACTGCGTTAGCTGCGCTGGATGTACGTGCAAGCCAGAAAAAGCATGAAACCCATCGTACCGAAACCGGGGCTCGAGGCTGGTGCCGCGGACACTGGCTGCGTGCTCACTGTGATAGTGGTGCCTGTGCCGCCTGTCGTGCTCGTCGCCGTGGTCGTGAGTCCCTGATCCAAGGCCGCAGAGACCCCAAAATCCACGGTATCGTAACCCGAGCCGATGGCCGTGAAGGACACCACCACATTGTCCAGCGCAGCCAGCCGACGGCCTCCGCCTGTGAGATTCTGGACACCACACCGGAAGGACGCCGTCGTGCCGGAAGGAGCGCACTCGGACACGCAGAGCGGCTCTGGAGACGCCTCCTCATCAAAGATCTCGTATTCACCACTCCTGCGCATGGCGGTGGCTGCATAGATCTCAATCTGCCCGCAGTCTTCTCCAGACCCAGCCGTCTCTTCCGTCACGGGTGTGACGTTGGAGTTCATCCCATCCACTAAGTCATCGAAGCTCGCACCGGTGAGGTTCGCAAAGGTTTGGTTCATGCTGTCCTGAACCAGTTGCGGCCGGCGGTCATGTCTCGTAGGCACGGCGCTGACATTGAGCTCAAAGGACAAGTTCTCCACGTTGGGAGGGAGGGTCACCGACACAACCTTGCGGTAGGTTGCGTTCTTGCTGGAGTTTGAGCTGTTTGCTGACAGGACGGATGTGTCCACCGCAACTCCATCGACCTCTCGGAACTCGCGATAGTAGATGAAGGAGTAATAGTTGCAAGACTCTTCAGAGTCACCGCAGCCACGCGCTGGCACCACCCAGTCTGTGTTGCCTGGCGGCTCAAAGCTGTTTCTCGTCAAGGATGCATGAATAGTCATGCTTGGATTCCAGTAGTCGAAATACTCCTGACGCACAATGCGGCAGCGGCCATGCACGATTTGCCAAGCGACACAAGGGTTCTTGGGAGTGCCGGCATCATCCATCTCCACAACACCACCCACACTCGGGAGCCAGCTCATAGAACGGCACATCTCGCAACACTCCTCTGCATCATTGATGGTGTTGAATCTCACTGTCACGTTGCAGTCCGACTGGAAGCCTGTCTCATTGGGATCCCCTTCAGGGCACTCATGGTTTGGTAGCTCGTGCCCATCAGGAAGCTCACCGCCAGGAAGGTTTGTGCCGGAGGTCAGCTCTTGCAGGCGCTTGAAGCCTCCATCCACGACGCAGCGACCGCCAGTGTGAAGGTTAGCAGCATCTGCTGCCCCGGCGGCATGGCGGTAGTAGAACTGCTCTCCTGAGCCACAGCGCGTGTCCTGGTACTTCACCGATCGCCCTGACGAGCTATCCATGTTAGCATAGATAATCTTCTCGCGGTCAACACGACAGTTCGTTCCAATTCGCTGAAAGAAGAGGGCGGCACCACCATCTTCCCAGGAGCTGTTTTCGAAAGACATCGCCTTCAAACAGCACTCCAAGTCAGTGGAAACCGTGAAGACTTCAGTGGCTGGCGTAGGGGAACCGCTGTAGCCTGGGTAAACGCCTCCATAGGTGGATCCCCAGCCACATGCCAGATCTCCATTGGCCTTCAGCCACTTGCCTGCATTGTTGTTGGCCGTGCTGTTGCAGGGAGGTCGGTTTTCCTCGGCTGTGCCACAAGTCCAAGGATCTTCCGCCTGGACGAGATCAAGACCTGCACATGCGGAGGCTGCATCAGACGTGTCCGGCAAGGAGCCCTCGAACGCCTGATCCACGCAGGTAATCATGTCCCTGCCACACCCATATGCTGGATAGCATGCTACGCCCAGCTCGAAGTTCTGCTGAGCAGTGCCGACCCCCGATGCCTGCTTCTGGCAAATGGTGCCATCGCCAGGCCCTGCGCCTGCAAAGTAACGCCTGCAGCGGGAGGGGCAGCGCACGCTGCCGCCAGGGTTAATGTAGCTCTCGTCCAACGGGACGGGTATGCCGGTACTCTTCATCTCATTGCCTTCCGTCGCATTGGTCTCGTTGCTCTCATTGGTGAAGTTGGCACCAGCCCCGAACAGAAGAGACAAGCAGAAAGAAAGAAGCAAGAGACGGCAGGCCATGGCACGAACTGAGGGAACCCTACTTGGGACCTGATTTCGGCCTCAAATGGCTGCGCAAATCTGACTCTGCTGGAAGGGCCGTTGATTGAGACGACCCCACACATCTTCTGCGTCACACGAGCAAGCTATCAGATGGAAACCCTCTAAGCCCCGTGCTTGCACAGCCAGACCTGCGAACTCTGCCGCAGCACCTCGCAGTATGATGGGATCCGAAAGCATAAAGATGTATACAGCTACAGGCAAGCACAGGGATCCTGGCCTGCAACTGTTCAAACCATTCTGCCCCGCCTGCCAAGTCTTCGGTGGCCGCCGGGCCCGTCCATGCGGATCTGCGTATACCGTTGCTGTCTGTCTGTGTCTGCTTTGAACAACATGGGACAACTTTGATTCCTGTGGTCTTGTCATTGTTAGCAGTGTTCCAGCGGTCCAATCTGGCTCTTGAGGCTCCAATCGCCTAGCAGCCAAGAAGCGCTGCCCCTTTGGGCGATTTTCAGTGTGTAACACCTGAGAAAGGGCAGTGCATGGCAGAGCGCAGACCTTCCGGTGGAGCAGCTTTTGCTCCTCCCTGCTCAATCCATCGCCTTGGGCTTTGTCCACTAAGCGATGCAAGGTCTGGGGCCAGTGGCCTAAGACGGACTTCGTCCGTATACACAAAGCGGGGCTTTCCACGCCCTCGATGGTACTCAGAGCCGTGTCGGCGCATTCAGCTCTGCTGCATGTAGATTGAGAACGGTTCAGAAATGCAGCCTCATATTCAGCAGTGTGCTGAATGCCACAGCTCTAGGTCTACCCATAAGGCAGCGAGAGATGCTGGGCACCGGGTTCGGTCTTTGCCCTATTGTGGCATATGTCGCTGCCTTTTCCTCACGCTTCACAGTCGAGCTAGCGGCTGACTGTTGGAGCAGGCCAGGATGCAGTATTGTGCAGTAGGACTTGGTTACTTTCTATGTCGGGTTAGTGCTTGCATGGTCGCGCATCAGAGTTCGCACAGCATCGCAGCCAACAACTGGCATGTCAATTGGTCTCCAAATCCACTGTGACACAGAGGCAAGAGTGCAGCTCTGCTTCCTGCTTACTGTGTCTGACTGCTGCAGGCCGTCGGTGACCTCACTTCTTCTTGTTGTTGGACCTGATTGACGCGAACAAGTTAAAGGCTTCCCTGGAGAGGCAAGTAAGAAGCAATGTTGAACCGGCATAGGAGGTCGCTTGTTGGTCTCTTTCGCCGGTGCCGTAGCCGCTTTGCCCTTTTCAGCCGCCTTCATGGGCAGAACGCGCCCCACCGAAGGAGCACCGATTTCTCCTTGCTCCGGCCTTGGCCAACATAACATCTACGCTGCAGCATGTCCGCCTCGCGCTGCTCCACCGATCGACGGAAGTCCTTTGTCGGCACCACAGTGCAAGAAAGAAAGAAACCAGACTGCACTCGAATCGAAGGGCAGAAGCGACATGCTTCGGGACGCCTCGGGCGGAAGGCCCGTGGCCCTGTTCCGTGTCGCACTGACGTGGTCTAACCTGGCCGAGTACCCTTCAGAGGCCCTGCAGTCCTTTCGGAGCTCCGCCAGCTCGTCGGCAGCGCTGGTGGCGGCACTGGCAGCGCCGCTGCAAGCAGTGGCGGCCAAGATCTGGGCCGGATGAGGGGTTTTGCAGAGGTCCTACAGGGTTCGGTTGCTGGGGATCTCATAGGTTCTGAGAAACCCTGAATGGTTGCTCTTCAAGGGTATTTTGGCTTTAGGATTGCGCACGCTAGCCATTTTCCCGCTGAGCTACGGAAGTATCTGCACTTCTTTCGTCCTGGACTTCTTTTGGACTTTCTTGGATAGCTCGACTTCTGCCAGTTTTTGACATGGATGCTCGGCATGGTTGCTTGACATGGAAGCCTATCCGAGCCCTCCGGAAAGTACGGACATGTCGAGGGCGATTCCGATTTGGATGACCTCACCTGGAGGCACATAGAACCTGCACGCTGTGAAAACTGCAGCTCAGCCCGAAAAACTTGCCTAAACCCGCACATTCCATCGATTCGAAGCAGAGTCTGTACACGACTGGACTGCTGGTACTCGGTACTCGGCATACTTGGGCCTCACTTTGAACTGACTGGGGCATCGGGCCACGCTTCGCAGCGCTGTGCTGGCAGCCACGCGACTCATTGTCGGCGTCTGGCCAGGGATGCTTGAGGCTCCCCATGCTGTTTCCAAAATAATCCATCTCTTTTTAAGAGAAACCCAGTGAAAGCTAGTCCTGCACTCCCGGAGCAACTGCGGCACAAACAGCCCCGGTCCCGTCCTGCGGCGGATCGTCGGGAGCCAGCAGCATGGGCATCGGCGACAGCCCCCTGCACAACGGGGTGCCGATGGTAGCGCTGCAACGGTGTCAGGAACAAAGCTCGGGCTGAGGGTCTGGGATGCTGCGCACTCAGAAGCTTTATCAGAAAAGACCACTCGCAATCGGGTTGTTTCGAACCATGAGAACACTTGTAAAACATCGCCTGTGCATGTCGCTGCACGCCGCTCACTAGATGCCACTTACCTCTTTCAGCTGTCCAAAGGCTTCTGCTACTGCGCCTGCCAAGTTGGACTCGGGTAGCCCGGCGCGTCCATGAGCGTCCGACGTCCGTTGGTTGTGGACTAAGAGTTTGGGGGTTTAGGGTTTTAGGTTCGGAACTTAGCCACGTGTCGTTGCTGTCTCTTGAGCTCTTCTTGTCGGGATATGTCAGCTGCGTTCATGCTGCAACAACCAACGACTCCTGTACCGGGTCACCTGGTCCCTTGCTGCATGGTCTCTTGCTGACTGCATTTCCGAGTTTCTGCTCCGGTTCACCAAGAAACTGAGAATTTTGCCTTTCGCAAGATCAACGAAGCTTTGCTGGTCTTCCTTGAGCAATTCGTGCAGACCGGGCATGAGAGCTCCTAATTCAAATTCCGCCCCTTGAATCCCCCTGAATCCGCTGGGTTCGAGCTTGCAGGTTTGGGAGTACGGCCAAAGAGAGCCTTGAAAAACTAATGCTCGATATTCCTGCACCACGGCGGGCTTGGATCTCTGCAGATCTTCTGTTGACGATTTTAAGTTTAGAGGCTAAGGTTTACGGCTTGGCTTTAGGGTTCGCCAAATTTCCGCCTTTGTTAGTTCAATCACGGATCTGTACAAGAACGATCCCAGTAGTACCGTTTCCTCGTCCGAAACTCACAGACAGCGAGCCCGAAGCGTAGCAAAAGCACGCACGGATTGGTCCTAGACCCCACTCAAGCTTTCAATCACAAGGCCAAAGGCGGTGAGGGCCAGGCAGTCCAGTCATCACTCGTTCTTTGCCGAACAGCTTTTGCTAGAAACGAGGCCAGAGCGCAGCTCCCTGCTGACTGCGGTGCCCTCACTTCCGACCTGATGCGAACAACTTAGAAGCAGTTTCCTCTTCCCCTCTCTCAGGCGCAACCGTGAGTCACGATAGTCAGGCTTCCCTCGAAGCACTTTTTGTCACAAAGCGGTCTGAACTGCGCAGAAATCTGCGAAGACCACACGTGGGTCCGCAAGCAGAACTTGCTATGCCTGTGAAGGGAAACAGAGGAGGAGTGCCGCCGTGCGGCTGCGATTCGGGCTTCTGAAGTCTTTCGTGTTCAACAAGCGACTCACCCCCTCAGCTGGGCGTGGACCGAGACTGTGAAGATGCTTCCATCCCAAGGTTGAGACGGTCGATGAGATGTGGTCCAGTTACTCGTGCAACTCGAGGGTGTAGAGAGTACAACACTAGGGATGGCACTACATGAGCCTTTGCTCATGCTGTGAGGATCCTGGCCACACGCCCGGGTAGAAAATTCGTCGTGCATATCTTCTTTTCGTTTGCTGCCCTGAAGTGGCAAAACTAGTTTTAGCTGAGAGCACTTCCAGGCAGCGCGTTTGGCAGAAGGAAAGTGGAGCATGTGTGCTTGAATAGGATGGCTTCACTTGAATAGCACCAGATCAAACTAGAACCGGTAGATGAATTGTCAAGAGAGGTAATCAAAAGCGGCTCCTGCGTCTGCCCTGGCTTTCGACCAGCACTGCGTTAGCTGCGCTGGATGTACGTGCAAGCCAGAAAAAGCATGAAACCCATCGTACCGAAACCGGGGCTCGAGGCTGGTGCCGCGGACACTGGCTGCGTGCTCACTGTGATAGTGGTGCCTGTGCCGCCTGTCGTGCTCGTCGCCGTGGTCGTGAGTCCCTGATCCAAGGCCGCAGAGACCCCAAAATCCACGGTATCGTAACCCGAGCCGATGGCCGTGAAGGACACCACCACATTGTCCAGCGCAGCCAGCCGACGGCCTCCGCCTGTGAGATTCTGGACACCACACCGGAAGGACGCCGTCGTGCCGGAAGGAGCGCACTCGGACACGCAGAGCGGCTCTGGAGACGCCTCCTCATCAAAGATCTCGTATTCACCACTCCTGCGCATGGCGGTGGCTGCATAGATCTCAATCTGCCCGCAGTCTTCTCCAGACCCAGCCGTCTCTTCCGTCACGGGTGTGACGTTGGAGTTCATCCCATCCACTAAGTCATCGAAGCTCGCACCGGTGAGGTTCGCAAAGGTTTGGTTCATGCTGTCCTGAACCAGTTGCGGCCGGCGGTCATGTCTCGTAGGCACGGCGCTGACATTGAGCTCAAAGGACAAGTTCTCCACGTTGGGAGGGAGGGTCACCGACACAACCTTGCGGTAGGTTGCGTTCTTGCTGGAGTTTGAGCTGTTTGCTGACAGGACGGATGTGTCCACCGCAACTCCATCGACCTCTCGGAACTCGCGATAGTAGATGAAGGAGTAATAGTTGCAAGACTCTTCAGAGTCACCGCAGCCACGCGCTGGCACCACCCAGTCTGTGTTGCCTGGCGGCTCAAAGCTGTTTCTCGTCAAGGATGCATGAATAGTCATGCTTGGATTCCAGTAGTCGAAATACTCCTGACGCACAATGCGGCAGCGGCCATGCACGATTTGCCAAGCGACACAAGGGTTCTTGGGAGTGCCGGCATCATCCATCTCCACAACACCACCCACACTCGGGAGCCAGCTCATAGAACGGCACATCTCGCAACACTCCTCTGCATCATTGATGGTGTTGAATCTCACTGTCACGTTGCAGTCCGACTGGAAGCCTGTCTCATTGGGATCCCCTTCAGGGCACTCATGGTTTGGTAGCTCGTGCCCATCAGGAAGCTCACCGCCAGGAAGGTTTGTGCCGGAGGTCAGCTCTTGCAGGCGCTTGAAGCCTCCATCCACGACGCAGCGACCGCCAGTGTGAAGGTTAGCAGCATCTGCTGCCCCGGCGGCATGGCGGTAGTAGAACTGCTCTCCTGAGCCACAGCGCGTGTCCTGGTACTTCACCGATCGCCCTGACGAGCTATCCATGTTAGCATAGATAATCTTCTCGCGGTCAACACGACAGTTCGTTCCAATTCGCTGAAAGAAGAGGGCGGCACCACCATCTTCCCAGGAGCTGTTTTCGAAAGACATCGCCTTCAAACAGCACTCCAAGTCAGTGGAAACCGTGAAGACTTCAGTGGCTGGCGTAGGGGAACCGCTGTAGCCTGGGTAAACGCCTCCATAGGTGGATCCCCAGCCACATGCCAGATCTCCATTGGCCTTCAGCCACTTGCCTGCATTGTTGTTGGCCGTGCTGTTGCAGGGAGGTCGGTTTTCCTCGGCTGTGCCACAAGTCCAAGGATCTTCCGCCTGGACGAGATCAAGACCTGCACATGCGGAGGCTGCATCAGACGTGTCCGGCAAGGAGCCCTCGAACGCCTGATCCACGCAGGTAATCATGTCCCTGCCACACCCATATGCTGGATAGCATGCTACGCCCAGCTCGAAGTTCTGCTGAGCAGTGCCGACCCCCGATGCCTGCTTCTGGCAAATGGTGCCATCGCCAGGCCCTGCGCCTGCAAAGTAACGCCTGCAGCGGGAGGGGCAGCGCACGCTGCCGCCAGGGTTAATGTAGCTCTCGTCCAACGGGACGGGTATGCCGGTACTCTTCATCTCATTGCCTTCCGTCGCATTGGTCTCGTTGCTCTCATTGGTGAAGTTGGCACCAGCCCCGAACAGAAGAGACAAGCAGAAAGAAAGAAGCAAGAGACGGCAGGCCATGGCACGAACTGAGGGAACCCTACTTGGGACCTGATTTCGGCCTCAAATGGCTGCGCAAATCTGACTCTGCTGGAAGGGCCGTTGATTGAGACGACCCCACACATCTTCTGCGTCACACGAGCAAGCTATCAGATGGAAACCCTCTAAGCCCCGTGCTTGCACAGCCAGACCTGCGAACTCTGCCGCAGCACCTCGCAGTATGATGGGATCCGAAAGCATAAAGATGTATACAGCTACAGGCAAGCACAGGGATCCTGGCCTGCAACTGTTCAAACCATTCTGCCCCGCCTGCCAAGTCTTCGGTGGCCGCCGGGCCCGTCCATGCGGATCTGCGTATACCGTTGCTGTCTGTCTGTGTCTGCTTTGAACAACATGGGACAACTTTGATTCCTGTGGTCTTGTCATTGTTAGCAGTGTTCCAGCGGTCCAATCTGGCTCTTGAGGCTCCAATCGCCTAGCAGCCAAGAAGCGCTGCCCCTTTGGGCGATTTTCAGTGTGTAACACCTGAGAAAGGGCAGTGCATGGCAGAGCGCAGACCTTCCGGTGGAGCAGCTTTTGCTCCTCCCTGCTCAATCCATCGCCTTGGGCTTTGTCCACTAAGCGATGCAAGGTCTGGGGCCAGTGGCCTAAGACGGACTTCGTCCGTATACACAAAGCGGGGCTTTCCACGCCCTCGATGGTACTCAGAGCCGTGTCGGCGCATTCAGCTCTGCTGCATGTAGATTGAGAACGGTTCAGAAATGCAGCCTCATATTCAGCAGTGTGCTGAATGCCACAGCTCTAGGTCTACCCATAAGGCAGCGAGAGATGCTGGGCACCGGGTTCGGTCTTTGCCCTATTGTGGCATATGTCGCTGCCTTTTCCTCACGCTTCACAGTCGAGCTAGCGGCTGACTGTTGGAGCAGGCCAGGATGCAGTATTGTGCAGTAGGACTTGGTTACTTTCTATGTCGGGTTAGTGCTTGCATGGTCGCGCATCAGAGTTCGCACAGCATCGCAGCCAACAACTGGCATGTCAATTGGTCTCCAAATCCACTGTGACACAGAGGCAAGAGTGCAGCTCTGCTTCCTGCTTACTGTGTCTGACTGCTGCAGGCCGTCGGTGACCTCACTTCTTCTTGTTGTTGGACCTGATTGACGCGAACAAGTTAAAGGCTTCCCTGGAGAGGCAAGTAAGAAGCAATGTTGAACCGGCATAGGAGGTCGCTTGTTGGTCTCTTTCGCCGGTGCCGTAGCCGCTTTGCCCTTTTCAGCCGCCTTCATGGGCAGAACGCGCCCCACCGAAGGAGCACCGATTTCTCCTTGCTCCGGCCTTGGAAGCTTTGCCGTTCTTCTTTGAAGTGTCCTCCTGACAAGCACGTTTTCTGGCCAAAAGAATGTGGCATCCCGTGCAAGGCACCGCCACCTTCGAGGACTTTCTCCGCAAGCAGCAGCATCCACAACAACACCTCACCATAGACTAGGCCCTAGGCTCAAGATCGGATGATCGCAGCCTTCAAGGCTCAGAGTTCGAAGGTCACACCCTCGGCATGCTCGGCGCATGGCAGGCAGCAGAGAAGCGTCCAAGAGATCCAGAAGGCCACGAGCGCCAACTTCACCAAGGCGTACCTCAAGGAGGTGAGGCTGTTTCAAAAAGCTCCCCTTTGGACAGGTCCATGTCTTGGAAGCTCCTGCAACCAGAGCTCCGAGACTCCGAGAGCCGCACACTGCTGCAGCAATGTACAGCACGAAAAGGGCGAGATTGCCCGGAGTCTCGGTGCAGGAAGCTCTGCTGTGTGTGATGCATCACGAACTCACTGAGTTGGGAGGTTTCTGAGCCCGGCACTCGCACAATCAAACCTGCGTACTGTGGCAGCGCCTCGCGAGATGAATTGTCCAGAGTCGAGATGCCAGACGTTGCATGGGGTATATTAATAGACTCCCGAGATCCCGGTGCGCGGTACCAAACTCGCACTAGATCAGGGCGACCGTGAAGTGGATGCGTTTGAGTTGGCAAGAGGTGCAAAGTGCGAGGTTCTGAAAATCAGAAACCCCTTTCGGAAGGGGTGCCTACGTTGAGACAACCAATTGCTTCAAAGAGAGCCCTCTGTTTTACGCCAACCCTGACTGAAACTATCCCAAACGGCCAGTCCATGCCAGTGCGGAACTAAAACACAGCGCCCACAGGCCAACTTTCTCTTAGTGATCGTCTGCCTGTCTTTCTGCTCGCTGCTAGGTATCATGACTTGTAGATTCGAGCTCTGGTTTAGCTTCTGATTTCTGATTCTGGCTGACGGCAGCTGGCACTCATTGTACGCTCTCCAAGCATCGCGTGTTCTCTTGGGTGCCGACTGTCTCAAACGTGTCAACGACGAAGTGTGTGTACGTAGTCATCAGCCTCAGGATTGGGCTTGCACAACGTTGAGGTCAAATCAAAGTCGCACAGGGTCTCTTTGTGCTGGGACGATGCAGAATCTACATTAAATAGTACGTGTTATTGTGTATATATATATATGTATGACTCATATGTATCATAAATTTTGATGCTTTGCATTTTATGTCAGATTAAACCATATAGAAGTGGAGAGAACCTCTCTTTTCGCGACACGAGCTCAGCGCACGCTGCTGCGGAGCCTCCTTATGCTCGAGCCTAGCTGACCTACTGTCATCCACACCGGCCTTGATCGCATGAGTCAGAAGATGGCACAGAAAGTCGTCTCAAGTCAGGTGTGTGTGAAAACCTGAGAAAATTTGCCTTGAGGCATAAAATCAGAGATGGGCCTCACCTTCACCCAGAGAGCTGGCGATGAAGCCGACCACACACCTTGTGATGCTCTTGCCTGGGTATATAATCAGAAGAAGACCATCTTGCGATGAGGCCCGAGAACTGAAGCAATTGCTATCTACCGCGAAAAGTCATGGAGTCAAGAGAGGTCCCGCTTGGCAAAGCTCCATCGGCGCCGCACCATCTTTACATGCCCTGCATGATCTTGGCCTCAGGGCATGACGAGGTCGGTTTCGGAGTCCGGAGTCGAATCTCTGACTGTCAGTTTTTAGCAACCTAAACTGAGAGGCGAGCCCCCATTTTCGACAAGAGCCGGTCTCCCACCGCCTGCGGCTGCAGACCGCGCTTCCGGCCCTGTGTCCCTCCCTCTGCCCTTCCTCCTGATCCGGTCTCGTTCACCCTTTTGCATGCCTGCAACTGGCACATCTTCGATGCGCGTGGGTGAAACGACGATTGAACAGGTGAGACTACATGATGCCGGGTAATGTGAAACGGTCCAGTTAAGTTGTTACATCTCCTCTCATGCTTACATATTGTCATTGGGTGTCCGGGCGTCACTGACACCCCGACGATCTCAGATCACGCCGAGTGCCTCCGTGACAAGGAACATGAAAACTACAGTGCACCCTATGCTTTAGTTACCTTGGTTTATCTATGCACCTCCAGATCCGGCTGCACATTTTGACCGTCGGCGAGAGATTGATCCAAACCAGCCTCACATCTCGGGGTTTGGGGTCTAGAGTTTGGGGACATCGGAGGTTCAGGATTTGGGGGCTGGAGTTTCAGGTTTGGGATTTCGGGTTTATGATTTGGGGCCCAGGACATGCAGGGACAGAGACAGGGAGACATAGGGAGATGGGAGTTGTATTACTGGCCCTTGTGTGATTCTGGGGCTCCGGGTTTACAACAGAGCGATCGTGATGCCAATCGGTCATGGTTAAAGTCCTTCGTATTGCGGACACCTGGGTTGCAGATGTGCAAGTCACGAAGATGAAGGAGACCATTGTCCGTTCGGACACCGGTGCCTTCCTGCAAAGCCCTCCCTCGGGAAAGGCCGCTTCAGAGGCTTGATCCTGAAATCATGGCAGGTAACAAGGATGCGCAGGCTCTGCAAAGTCCGAGCCAGCAGATCCTGAAAGGCGTGTCTGCGCAGATGGCACTCAAAAGCAGCTGATAACTGTTCATGATTCAGGGTTCAGGGTTTAGGATTATCTTGATTACACTAATACTATACTGCTCAGCTCCTCGGCCTTCAGTTCAGGTGCCGGATAGCCTCAGGCTGGTCGGCTTGATGTGGCCGGCTACTCCAGCACTCAAACAGACATGGGGCTGGCTACTTGCTAGTGACCAGTGAATTCTGCACCAGGGCAGCGCCTCTGCAACTTTTGTTCGATCCATAAGCCAAGAGGCTCGAGAGTTCGTAGCAGTCATCATGCCACGTCTGCGTCAGCTTGAGGCGAGCACAGAGCTTGGGGAAATCTTCCAGCTGGCTCCTTAGCGAAACCCACAAACAATATGTATGGCAAATGTGCAGAGTCTGACAATCAGACCTCGACCGAAATGTGCTCCAGACTGCGTTTCTGCCACGGTACAGCTCTGGCAGCTGCATGGCAGCAGTTAGCTGCATACCTTCGCGACTTGACATGCTTTCCACTCAAAATCCACAACGGCCTGAACACAACAACAATAGCTCGGCGAAACGAGTCAAGATGCCAGAACCCAAGTGGAGGGAGTCCACGGTGACATAGCCAAACTTCGCATGGCGAGAGTAGCCTGTCCAATACAGGAACTCCTTTTGCAGGAGTGGGCATAGGCTGGTTTTGCCAGCATTGGAGAGGAGTTGCTGGCACATTCTCTTACGTTCAAACCTTTCTTCGTCGCAAGCACAGCGGGAACTCCCGCGGACAAAGAAACTGCTTGTCCGCCCTCCAGAATTGCCCAATGCAAAGTCTGGCAGCTTGTGACCATCACCATCTTATGCTGGCAACATGCATCATCATCATCATCATCAAAACCATCATCTTCACTGCCGTCATCTCCCACCATCGTCCTCAGAACCATCGTCTTAATTACCATCGTCGTCATCACTAGTATTTATTAGCACCACCACCACCACCAGTAGCAGCGTAGCAGCGGCAGCAACGAAAACAACAACGTCCTCATCGTTATCGGCCCAGCTGCATCACGAGCGGCAGCGACGGCATCAACACAAGCAGCATTAACAGCAACAGCAACATCATCATCGATATCATCATCACCCACGTCATCATCGCCATCATCAGCGATGAATCATCATGAGGAGGGTTATCAACCTGAACCATAAGCACCAACTTTGAGAGACGTGAGCGGTTGCTAGAGGGTACAGGGTAACAGAAGTTTACTGCGTATACAAGGACATACTCACGGTTCTTATTGGGGCCACCACTACTGGCAGTATCAATCAGGCCACATCTCTGAATCCTGCAAGTTCCGTAGCTTGCAGCGCCCGATGGATATGGCTCACCTACTTGCAACAGATCGACAAACATCGTCATCCTCCCAATCCTCATCCTTCTCCTCATCAATATGAGCATGCTGACAGGCTTCTCTGCCATCTCTTCTCACGTGCACAAGCATGCAAGTCATCGCGTCAAGCATGCGAGAACAAGCTGCCAGACTGCATCCCAGAAGCCCCTGGAGCAAAGGGAGTTGAGCTCCGTCTCGATGTTGTCGGCCATCCCTGCGTCAGTTGCGTGCCCGGGTCACAGTAGAAATGTCAAATGATTTTGTGCAAATGCTGGTCTCTGTGTGAACGTGGAACGGTGCCGTAAATCCTTCTGTAGATACATAAATATGTACATATATATATATATATATACATATATACAAACATATATGTATATAGCATGAAATACTGTTACACCCGCCTTGAACCTTTCGATATGCCAGCTGCATGTCACCGCCCGGGACGAAGCACCTGGTGCTTGTCGCCAAGTCACTCCTCTTCAGCTCAACTTACCCCTCAGCTAAGAATCTCAAGGAGTACCTTTCACCATGGTTGGTCCGTCAATAATTCAAGATGGTTACAAAACCAGCGAGGTTTGGGGCTCTCTGGTCAATACCCTGTCACGACTGCAAAGTCATATATTAGACGAGACCGGAGACAACACGCGGAAACAGGCGGCTGCAAAGGGCTGCACCGTAGTCGGAGATGATCAGCTTGATTCACCCACGCCAAAGTCTCGCAACCGTCGTCTGCGGTTCCTGAGGACCGAGAGGAAAATCGAAAGCATCTCGTCCCAATCACGTAAACATTGCATGTGACTGTGAGGATCTGAGACACGGAGGGCACTAACACTCCTGAAACCTTAACCCGACACCAGGAACATGAAGCAGTCGTGTGGCCGTCGCTCAGAAAGGCCCCACGCGCATCCGGCCATTCCCGACCAACTCCACTGCTCAGCTCGCCCAGTGCGTGCGGAGCCGGGAACAGCCTCAGAGATTGCAGATCGGCTGTTTCTTATGTGCCTGCTCTTTTGGGTCCAGGTGGGGCTTAGGGAACCGAGGAATGCCGGGAAGTGGGGACGATTTCGAGCCCCAAGTCATGACTGGCGCATCCGTAAGTATGATTTTTGCATCTTTTGCCCTAGCACAGACGGTCTGTAGCTGTGTTCCTCCGGCAGAAGAACAGTCTCCTCGTTCTTTCTTCATATTTCCACTGAAACTGCTCACATCAAACCATTAATCATTAATCTTAGCCCTGCTCCGTCTCCTCCTTGCAGAAGCCCAGACCACCGCATGCCACGGGCCAAAAGAATTGGTGGGAGGGAGCAGAGGGGCCCGGACAGTCTCAACGGTACTTCCTCCACAAAGCCAGGACAACACGATGTGGGAAGTCTCAAGCCCGAGACCACCCCCAGCGCCGCCCAGACTCACAAGCTCCAAAACCCCACGTAACGACAGCAGAAGATGACAAAACACGGACGGGCCCGAGCAGGACTCTGGATGCATCCAGCGATTCGAAGGCCAAGATGGCACCAAGGCTTTAGATTTGTACTGCGAACGCAGTCCCTGCTCGGGACTTTGACGAGAACATGATTTTCGCGACGAGTGTGAACCGCAGACAGAATCGCCGGGTGCACCAAGCACCGGCACCTCGTACCTTCGGCAACGAAATCACCTAATCCTTTTTATCCTTTCCAGGAAACCCATACTTAGACCATACATGACCCCACTATACCACACTGCTTGAGGAAGAAGAGCGCAACATCAACAGGACAATGCGTGTACGATTGTGGTGACAATGCCGTCGCATCACCTGATGCAATGCCTCAAACCCTCAACTTTCCGCTGAGTCGCTTTCCCAATCTCACGAGATGCCGTTCCTCCTGAAAGCAGGACGTGGTCGTGTTGCTTCTCTAGCAAGGTCTACAGTTTGCAGCTTGTAAGCTGGATCAATTTAACAGCAAGGATGCCGAGTCTCCTGTTGATTGATGCCATTGGGCATCAAGGGATAGCTTTGAGAGAAGGCCAACGGATAGTACCTTCGCTGCAGAAAGTACTCCAATGCACGGTCTGCTGCACACAGAGAGTGAGTGAATCGCTGAAAACAAACTGCGGCACAGCTGCTGGCCCGTCACAGCCTGTGCACTCCGGCGATAATTTGACTTAGGCTTAGGGGTATGTGGATTTGCTGCTTATCTTACTCACCATAACATGCATGACAATCTCGGTGTGCCTTGTTCCGAAGAGTTCGCACTCCAGCATTGCCTGCTACCTCCTTGTTCGGCTATTTGCATCTGTTCACAATGTGAAGACGGCAATGCCCACCTTCTGATTCTCCATGCAGCGCACCAGCAGACGCTCCACCTCTCGCCTTTCATCTGTGGAGCATGATGGGGCGAACCTGCCGTTGTAAGCAACTCTCTTTCAGCAATGCAGAAGCTCCAACGCATGCGCACCGTATTCATGACATGTTGATTCGAGCTGGTCCCTTCACGCCTGAGGCCAGAAACATTGCGTCGCATCTCGATCTTCACCCACTGGCATGAGCTTGTTAGCTCAAGGGTTTTGCAGCTACCTGGTGTGTCAAGACGCAAAGGCGCAGCAGACACCACATCAGGCCACCCCTACCCCAAAAGCTCTGGCCTCGTGGAGGCTCCCAGGAGGCTTGGAGTGCCTGGAGCTGTCCGTGCACGGCGACGAACAATTCGCGGAAGGTGTCCAAGCACTCTTCGTCCCCGGCAACGAGGCCCGAGGCAGTCCTTGGAGTAGCTCGTGTGCAGGTGTACGGCCCATAAGCTCCATACAAGCCCCTAAAAGGGAACCCCTGTATAGTCCTGGCTGGAAGAGGTTTTAGGAGCTTAGGGCCCTAGGCTCTATCGTTTTCCACATCCCAGCGCGCGTAAAGGCTGCCGAGGGTCTTCTGCCTTCCCACATCTCGGTCGAAAGCGGGCCTCAAACAGACGCCGAGGTGCGTACCAGCGGAAGTCGCCAAGCTGCGGTACTGGAGGTAGAGTTTGGGATTCACCCTCAAGGAAGCCGCCACCAAGCCTTGACTCACCAGAGACCCCAACCCTGAGCACGCCTGAACCATCCTGAACCCCACATATCTCCACATCGGGCCTACATCCTGTAAGCTCTAAAGCATAGCAAAGTACAAGTGTTGCAAATGAAAGTGAGCGTAAGCAACTACGGCAGCCGGCGAGGTCGGGCATGGCTTCAGGGCACGGCCCGTTGCAGGGCAGAGGGCTGAAGGGCAGCTCTGTGCCCAGGCCCGGGAGAGAATCGAAGATCGGCTCTTTCTGCTCTAAGCGCTGCTCCAGTCCCACGAGAAGTTTGCAGCCCTGAATCATTTCGTTCATCACCTCCACCTCGGACACTCCCAGGCTACTCAAACTGTGGATCTGCCACAAATTCCCGGAGATGGCGGAGCTGCTGGAGTCACAGTGTAAATGCAAGCACTCACACAGCGCCGGCAGATCGACGGCTTTGGCCAACAACGGGATTCGCAGCGTCAGCGTCACGCGCAGGGCCGCGCCGACGCGAGAAGGACAGGTCGTGAGCCACCCGAGCTTGTTTGAAGAGGCGAAGGCTCTGCCGGCCATGGTCGCCGCCTCGGAGACGGCCGACATCGTCTTCGCCATGCGCTCGTAGAGCTCTTTGAGCTCAGAGCCTTCCTGCCTTGCGAAGAAGCGATAGTGATCCTCCTCATTGCACCAGACGAAAACACCAGGAGCATCACAGACCATCACCCCACGGGCATCGGGCCAGTGTCTTCCGAATCCTGCTGCCAACTTCAACTTGGAATCCGGCTCGGTCAAGAGCATCCCCACCTTCCGAAGCCGCTCCTCTTGGAAGGCTGCCATGCCACCCGAACGTTTCTGCCAACTCTTCGAGCCGGCCAGGGGGAGGTAGGTTCCGCGCAGCCGGGCCGAGGACAAGAGCTTCTCCACTTCTCGGCGCTCCTCCCTGGAGCAGCTGACAGGCATGCGAATTCCTTCGACATTTCGACGTGCCTCCAAGACTGCGTAGACGACGTAGCTCCCTGACGGATCGATTTGGTCACCGGAGATCTTGGTGACATCCCCATCCAAAGGATGGGTCGCGCCATCCGCGCCGCTGCGCATGGAGCCCTTCAAGCTCAGGCTTGCCACGAGAGGGTCGAAGAATTGCTGGAATAGGCTATAACATTCACCATCACCAGCAAAGGCCCCAGCTACTTTCACCATCGGGTGCCCTGGACAGTCCACGCCGGGCTTTATACACTGTGCCAAAGATACACCCATGCTGGTTCGAAGGTTTGCGAGCTGCTCGATCTCTGGCTGTGCCCGCAACACTTCAGTGGCAATGCTGTTATGTTTGCTGAGGTCAGGAAGCGGGAATGCTGCGAAACCAGGCAGCGGATTCTCCCCCAAGCCGGGCTCGGAAGAGAAGTCGATCTCATTCCTGTCGGCATGGTCTGCTTCATCCTGCTTCTGCTCGATGAAATCCGCCAGAAATCCAAGATAATCCTCTGGTTTTCGCTCAAGGAGCTGGGTGAACATCTCCTGCAGAATCCGCTCTTGTATAGCCCAGCAAGACTACACATGTCTTGAAAATGTATAGCTGTTTATTGCAAAAGACGCACGAGATTAGACACGAAGACTGAGACTGCGCCCTTTCTCCTGCAGAAAGTGCTGCACCCCACGCTGCTCCATGTACTGCTTTGCCCGCTCTGCAGCATTGCGGCCGCGAGAGGCTCCTGACTTCTCCTGCGACGCCGTCGACTTTCCACCCGACGCAACAGCCACTACGTTCAGAAAGCCATGACGACAAAGCCGGAGATGACAATCAGAAGTAGTGCCAGCGAAACAACCGAAACCACGAAGTAGACAACGAGATACCAAGCAGCAGAACCATCACCGTTACAGCCACCCATCATATCACAGTGATTCGGAATAAACCCAAACTGGATGTTCAGAAGATGAAGGGCCCCAACATACAAGGACCTAGAGAAGGTGCAAATAATTCTGACCACATGCAGCCCTCTATGAAAATCCGAATGAAGCTGCATCACAACCCTCTGAAACCCCGTGAAGCCCTTACAAGCTCCCATTCAAACCCTAAATCCCGAAATAAAAACCCCTAAACCCTAAACTCACAAAAAAAACCCAAAGAGCCCTCTTTGGAGCCCCTCGTCCTGGTGGTCGAAAGATCGCAGCGAGGCTTCGAAGGAGGCCTTCAGTGGCGCGCTGCCGATGTCCAGGGTCTCGATCCTTTTCGGGTTTAGGGAATTTGTTTTTTGAACCCTCTTTTCCGGGTTTAGGGTATCGGGGTTAGGGTTTGGGTTTGGCGTTTAGCGTTTAGGGTCTATGGTATCGGGTTTAGGGTTTGGGGCTTAGGGTTTCGGGTTTAGGGCTGAAGCTGCTGTGGGTTATTGGCTATTGCGTAAAGTATACAGTGACTGTCTCGGGGGGGTGGGGGGGCTATAAAGGGATGTTGTTGCCACGGCAAGCGCGCTTTCAGGAGTTTGGGGTAGTTTTGGTTGATTTCACAGCGAAGGGTTGTCGGGGGAGAATTTAGGGCTTCAGGGTCTAGGTCTAGGTCGAAGCGGCTTCGGGTGCTTCGTCCTTGATTCGAGTCAGTCGAGTTCGTGCAGTCTTCACCTGATTTAAAAGGAACACTTCGACGAAAGATTTCTTCCCAAGTTGAGTTGGCCTGAACCCTCAATCCTGAACCAACAAGCCTAAGCCCTGAACCTTAAAAGTCTAAGCCCTGAACCTTAAAGCATAAACCCTGAGCCCTGAACCTTTAAAGCCTAAACCCTGAACCTTGAACCCCACTTTGCTGGGCAAGGCTCTCTACATTGTTCAAGCTTCCTCCGAGAGCAGAGATGCCTGCCAAGCTCACCTGGGGAGTTTCCGAAAATAAGGGGGTACCCTTCAAAGGGATCCTTTAAGGGTTCCTCAAAGGGATCTATAAGGGTTCGATAAAGGGTTTAGGGTTTAGAGTTTCCGAAAATAAGGGGTGCCTTGTTTGGGCATCCTTTTAATAAGGATCCTACTAGTTCGGGTGCTATAGTAGGGTCCCCTATTTTTGGAAATCCCCACCTGAGAAGATGCCACCTGGCGGAGCTAGCAAGTCGCGAGGATAGCGGCTTTACTAGGTCGCATGTAGGGTTCCGAGGAAGAATTAGGAATCATGTCGTACTACAAACACGATATCGATACACGATAATATGGGACCTAAAAAGAGTACAGCCCTAAACCCAAACCCCGCACCCCGCATTTGGCCAACCTTTTGGAAGACGTCCACGGTGAAGGCCTTTGGCTGCTTGCCACTTGGCGGAAAGGCAAAGGACTCCCCAGCGCGGAACGGCGCCTGCATTCCAGGAAGAGGGGTGCTCTCTCGATCCGGCTTGCTTTCTTTTTCAGGGACTACGTTAGGGTTGAGGGCTTGAGGTTGTCATTTTCGAGAAACAGATCAGGAGAAGTTCAAGCAGGCAAGGAGAACTCAAAGGCATCCCAACCTGGAAGAACCCCAACATTCGAAGCCTGTTATCCGCTCGTCCTAATAAATAAAGCCCCTTCAGTCCCTTCTGCACGGAGCACACGAGCTCACCTGCTTTCGGGTGTCTCCATATCGAAGTGACAAGAAGGTGTTTGCCTCAGAGCATTTGATGTGAAAATGAGAATGATATGCCACATGCCGTGCAAGAAGAAGCTCACACGCCCACATGTGCATCACAAACATCAGGGACGGTTATGCGCTTGTCTGGGAGAGCTGCTGGCAGGTCATCTACTTCAAGCACCTTGGATAGCAGAAGTTTGTGCAACAAGCTCCATGCAAGCATTCATGAACTTTTGTCTCAGCATCTGCACGCCCATGAGTGCATGTCTACTCATCAGAGAGATACACCAACTGTTCTGAGGTGCGCACTTTGATGTCCATGGCCAGTCAAGGCAACACTGTACTATAGAAGTTTAGTGATCGGAAATGACAGCATGCATGCCGCCACCTAGATGCCTTTCGTGCAGTCTGTAGCTCCTCGGACTACTCCTTGCTTGCTGATTGATTGGAACATTTTCGTGCTCCTGCTCCACGTCTGCAAAGACTATTCAAATTCCTTGTGCCAATCATAAAAGCTCAATTCATCTTGCTTCGACCTGGTGACAACAACGCTTTGCCGCCACAACTCCGCAAGCGCACAAGCGATGTCCACAAAGACAGTTCACACTGGGCCTCATCATCATCATCCATGGTCCCTCGGAACCTTAGGTACTTTACCAGTCGTTACCAGAATCGCAAAAATTGCGTCTGTGTCGAGAACAACCTGCATACGCATGCATGCATGCATGCATGCATGCATGCATGCATGCATGCATGCATGCATATATGTATGTATATATATATATATATATATATACATACATACTTATATATGTGTGTGTGGTCATTTTCTTCGAACTACGACGATTCAGGTACTCGCAATGTAATCCGTTTCCTTAGGCCACCAGCATACTCGTCAATACTTTTGAGTCATCTGAGTTTGTTACATCAGCTACACCACACAAAGCGAAAATCTGGCTACCTGGATGTCTTGATTCACGTATAGAAGTACACGATAACAGTGCTGCTACAGTGTTGCACAACAGTTTGACAGCGACAGCTGTTCGGCAGGGCTAGTGAACAGTGGAATTGGGCTCGGCCTCTCGTAGACGTCCGGAGACCACTCGACAGAAACACTCAAAGATCAAACCAAGCCAACCCAACAAATCTTGTCGAACAACCTCGCCGATAAAACACTCACCACAAAAAATAACCAAAGGAATGTATCCGACAGCAACTAAAATTGACAACACCTAGCCGAACTGAAATCACCTACATTCCCTGCAACACCATCTGAAATCTCCAAGTTTTGCCTTGCGGGCTCCACTGGAAAGGTTCAGGACTCCAGGTGTATTAGGTGCTTTGGGTTTGTCCCGCTGGGTCCGCTGTTGACCGTAAGGTTGTTGGGTTGGGGTTTTCAGTTCGGTTCTTTTTGGTTCGTTTACGAGGTTAAGCGCAGCAAAGCACATTACCAAGCCCTGCGTGGCCCTCTGTGAGCATCCCGAGCCCTCCACAAGATGCTCTTGAAGCGGACAAGTGTGGATCCGGGCAACCATAGAAACTTGTGCGTACGACTGCAAGTGTGTGCAAATATCGATATATATATATATATATATATGTATATATATACATATATATATGTATAACCCCCAAATATAAATATAAGTATATACATATATACACACATGCACACAACTTTGTTGATCTGTGTATATGCGTTGGTATATCACATTTTAACTGTTTTCAAAATCGATCCAAGCAGCGTCGACACTGAGGACTGCCTCTCAAACTTTGCCAGGTCTTCGTTCACGAGTTCATTGAGCTTGGACTCGCAGGGCAGCGTCGGTCGATGATGAGACTACTACGGGTAAATTGTGAAAGATGTAGCGGATTATAGAAGAAGCATTAGCCGTACAGTACTAGTAGTGCGAGTAATTGGTATGCAAAGAGCCGAGCCGCCGCACTGATGCCCTGATTCTTATTGGCATCCTCCTTGGTCTCGGGCCGGACCTGACAACAAGCACAACGTACTGCAAACCTTGGGTTGTCGATGTGGATCCTACTTCTTGGACTTGGTCAACCACGAGGTGTTTAATCAGGTTCCTACATCAATCGCAACATGATGTCCAGCCCAAAAGTTTGCTTTGTCGCCCGGCGTCTCGCGGTTTTCCCGTCTTAGGGTTTGCCACCCCGACATCCCGGGCCCTTCTGTGGTGTGGCGGGTGAAACTGCCGCAAGGTGGACGCAAAGCGATGGATTTAAGATTCAGGGATTCTGGGGGACCATGGTCGGCACTAGGTGAAGCAGCGCGAGGCCACACGAGCCATGCAAGTATCTTTGCTGGGTTTCAACAGAGCTCCCACCTTGAACCCCGAAGCCTTGCCGTCAATGACCCAGCCCGACTCCTGCAAGCCATGTTTAAACTGGCTGCCTCTTTCAGCTCGCGTCTCCAAGCTTCCATACAGAAAGGTGCATTTCGTCCGAGGCGGAGAAGACATAAACTGTAACTGTCAGTCAAAACACAAACAGTCCTTCTGGATGCCAATGGAACCATCGCAAGTAGCCTGACGGGGAAAAGGCTTGCAGTAAAATGCATTCGCATGACCCCAACAACAGATCATCAGAAGCGTGACATTTCAACAAGAATAGCAGCAACCACAGTGGCAATGTTGTGGCTTGATCTGCAAGACTGCACGATGACACCGACTGTTTGACAGCTGAAACGATCAGTTGTAGCTGGTTCGTCGATTGCTTGCTTGGTCATATGTTTAAGCCAGTGTAAGCCATGGATGGTTCAAAAAATCATCTTGTTAGGCAATAACCTGCAAAAACTCACAGGCTAACGACAATCGTGATGCAGCTCGCACGCGTAAATTCAATAACAATGACATTCGTGGCCATCATCAGCATTCAAGATTCATAATCATTATGGCATGAACGATGATGATCAAAATTAGGTACCAGGAAGCCTAATTGACGCTCCACCGGTGAGCCTTGTGTTCGCACCGGTATATATGTGATGGCCTGTGGTCCAACATATAGGACGAACACAACACAGAAACTGCACCCATAACACAGCCACCAACAACCAGCAACAACTGCCATAGCTGCGACAACAATGGCAGCAACCACCGGAATGATGAGAAGCGAAGCTGCTGCATCAAAGCAAGCAAAGAGCAAGAACGATAACGACAATAATGACGGCAGTGACGCAACGGCAGCATCAGCTGCAACGGCAACAGCAGGAGCGAGGGCAACAGCAGCACCCAGCAATGATCACAATGCAGCCATCGCAAGTCTAGGGGAGTTAGAGTTCAGGGCTTGGGGTTGAGATAATCCTACATTCCGCGATCCAGAGAGGTTGGTGTAGAGCTTCCCCGCTTTTTCAACAACCCGAGCTATGTAAGATTTACAAACCTCAGTTGTCGTTGTTTCAAGGTGCGAAGAGATTCAGATCCGCAGCTCGCGTGGCATGTGAACTTGCCTTCTTTTCTGTATCTATTTGTAGCTGGCCGCAGTCATTGGTCATGAGAAAGTACCTTAGGTTTGGGTTTTGGAAGGAGGGAAAGAAAACAAAAACAGGACGCCCGGCAAAAGCTGGGGCCGGAGCGACTCTCCGTCCTTCTTGTAGACGGGCCTGAAAAGGAGCAGCTCAGGAACCGCCAAGGCACAGCAGGCCCAAGGCCAAGCTCAGGTTCCGTCTTTCCTGCGATCTTCTTTCCAAAGACAATCGACCAGCGCCCTGAAGCAATGCCAAAGCTGGAGGTGCTGAGACACACCGCAGGTAGCATTGGAACGTTGCTGCTTGCACTCAGCTGAGTTCAGAGGTGCCATGCGAATTTCTGCTCCTATATCGCTCTTGACGGAAGGATGCCCACAAGAGAGTGCATAGCAGACCCGCCCGGCCGTTCAAAGGAATTGCTTTGGATTCGAAACCCTCGGCAATCAGCGTTTCAGGCCTCGGAGGTTCTCAGCTGTCCATCATGGGATTTGTACTGTCTCCCAAGCAAGCCAAGCGGCGGTCGTTCCTTCTTCTTCTTCGGGGCCGCTTCCTCTTCTGCCCACGCAGGCTCGGAAAGAAGTCCAGCGCCAACTGCCCAGGCGAAGCTGCGACGGGATTGCACCGGCTTCTGGTGCGTCTCCACCGCCAGGAAGGCAGGGCGTCTGTCACGGGTCACAACTTGCCAAGCGCTCTACTAGAGCTTGCACTTTGTCTGCTGCCGGGTCTTGCTTGAGTATTCTGGATGCAAAGAGGGAGCTTGCACTGAACCGATTGCGCTCCTTACAGCTACTGCGGTGAAATTTGAACCAAACCTGGATTGCCTTCCTGGGGGTCTTGAGCTCTGAAGCCCACATGTTACATACTCCGTCTCTGGTCCGGACTTTCAGAGCCAGGCGTCCTTAGGTCGAGCACATTGAGGGCGAGCCCGCTCAGCAAAGCAGCCCAGAGAAATCCGCCACCGCGACGTTGCGCAGCCATGGCTCTGCTAGCTATCCTTCAGCCAAACCTGACGGGTGTCGGGCTTTTAGGGTCTAGGGTTTAGGGTTTAGGGTTTTAGGGCTAGGGTTTGCAGTTGGGGCTTTGCTCAAAATTGCATTGAAGGGGAAACTCGGGCGATGACAAGTAAGAGTAAGCGGCTCCAGCTAAGGTGTGCGCGCACAAGCCCTGTTGATATCTGAACCAGTAGGTCCTCAACCCCAGACACCAAAAACCCTTAAGCCCTTATACAGAGAATACATACTTAGAAGCAAAACCACCGGAAAGCTAGAATAACACCAAGACCTTCTTCTATATTGTGTGATAGTACATTATTAAACCCTAAACCCAAAACCCTAAACATGACTTTCTGGTCCCAGAGCTCGCCGAGAATGGGACTGCTGCAGCTCGGTAGACTTCAGCTTCACGGTCTCCCAGGCCTCCAGAGCCTTCTCCTCCAAGGACTCCGGGCTTTGTTTTTTTTTTTTTTGAGGCCCCTTTTCCTCCCTGCTGCAGTCGGAAGTCCTAGTAGTCCCGGGCTTTGGTTTCGGGTTCAGGGCTTAGGCCCTAAAAGGCTTTGGGGCTCAAAAAAGGGGAGCCTTCATGCCTAGACGAGGGTAACTAGTGATACTACCTAGACTAGGGGAGTACTGGAGTTAGAAAACGGGACCCCCAAAATGGGTTCTGAGCTTGGAAGAATTTGGGTTTTTAAGGCTCAGATCTTGCAAGAGTTTAGGGTTCTGGGCAAGTTTCGGGCTGCTGACCTGGCTTAAGGCTTACCGGCTTTAGCTTATGTAATACAACTACATGTCTTGTGTTTGCATTAGCTTCTTGGTGTGGGATAGATGGTCGGTTTGGAGTCTTGGTGTTTGGATCTTCCGTGGACCTTACTCCTCTCGGCTTGCTTTGCTGCTGAGAACAATGGCCGTACACTGAAATGCTGGGACGGGGAGTATACACTGACGTAGCCCTGTGCACCAAGCCGATAACTCCCTAAATTCTGAACTAGCTTGCCGGTCCTGGGTCGTCTTATGAACGTCTTTGACCTTCCAGTCTTACACTGCTAACACCACGCATTCTCTGAGACACGGAAGCCCCGACCTGGCTAGCGTCGCATTGAAGCTTCTTGCACACTTCCTGGGTACGCAGATGTGTGCTCCGCCTTACCGGCTACTTTCGGGTGCTTCCCATGCCTTCGTGGAGTCTCGGTCACGTGGACAAAAACACGCTAGTTGCATCTGTGCCAGGATTCTGCAAAGCAAGTGGAAACCATCAGTAACAAGTTGTGCGGACAAAGCTGGGGCACAGGCGACAATAGGATCATCCGGCAAAATTCCCGACACGCTGGCAGACAGCGTTGCCGAGTGCCTAGGCGAACTATTGAAAATGAAATCCACAAACCTTTCACCCACTTCAACTCCAGCAACTTTGACATGCACAGCAATCTTGGTTCTGATGGCAGTAACGCATAGTCTTCCAAGAGCTGGAACACCCCCAGTCCCCACCCTCATCTCGATGATAAACACCTGACAACTGTCCACTTCAAGATCGCATCATCGTCACCATCAGCAGCAGCAGCAGTAGCAAAATTTTTCAACCACATCACAGGCAGGCATCCTCAAAATCATCATGATCGTCATCATCGTCGTCAAAACTATCGTCACCAACGTGAACTCCGCGAATCTGGAAAGACTGTAAGCAGGAGTAGTGGCAGCAGGAATATTAGAAGTTAGAGTGCAAGTAGAAGCTGCCTGATAAGTGTGAGTTCCAGTGCTAGCACCTCTCTCTCGTCTCAGTCGCTCGGTCGCTCTTTGTCTCCTCGTACAAACGAGCAAACGTCAATGGCACAAAAAAGATCGGTAAGAAATCCTAGCAAGAATTCGTGTGCGAGCACTTGTACACCATTGCCAAGCTCAAGGCTTGTCGATGTGTGCCTTCAAGAACTTGCTGTGCAAGGAGTCCTCGCGGGCGGTTTGTCGTTGAGGGCTACAGTGGCTACAGGATTGTTTGTAGCCATTGCCATGTAGGATCAAAGGCAACAGGCTAAAAGTTACAGACAAAGGACTTTAGACTTACAGAGTAGGTACGGGGCTGCGAGGATTCAGCGAAAGAGAGAAGCTGGACTCCAGCGCTAAAGGTTCACTTCCCTCAAGCGCCCGACATAGACGTCGTAGAAGAGCTCCGCAGTGCCGTGGAGAATATCCGTCGAGATGATAGGCCTTCTGGTCTTCGCCTCTCTTTGGACTCAGTTTGGGGCCTTGAGACTCTGAGACTCCCGGGAAGGCAAGACCTGCCTCGGATGCCGGGGGTGCATCTTCTTGTGCTGCCACCTTCCACTTCTATGGGAGTTGGCTCCTTGCTCCCCTCAACAAGGCTAGGAAGAAGGGGGCAACAGCAAAAGCCATCAGGGCACTTCGGGGATGAGTTTGAGACATAGCCACGTAACTTCGCACACCACGTGCTTTTTGAGCCTGCGCAGCCTCGAGGGACTAACCTACGCCAAGTTGTACAACTGCGCTAAGCCGCCAAGCACGGCAAGGACGCCGAGCTTCTGCTGCTCTGGACGGCTCGTCGCTGAAACTACAGTGTTCTCATTGCATGCAGCGAAGCTGCCAGAGCTGTGCTGAAGCTGCCGCCCAGCGATTGAATCATTGGCCAGGTCCGCAACAATGTTGGAAGTATTGGCCAGGTCCGAAACAACACAGCACTCGCACCTGGGGATTACAGTTAGCGAGGCTGCATTTACGGATGTAAATGGTCCTGCAATTCGCTTCCCAGTGTTTGCATTGAACACGACAAGCCCGGCTGGCTCTCTAAAGAAATACATCTGGTTTGCGGAGTCGTAGGCATTGTCAGCCATGGCAATCGCCGAAATCCGCTCGGCATCATCAGAAGTGGCTCGCACTTCTCCAGTGCTGGGGTCGATGATGCAGAGGGCGAAGTCGGAGGAATCATCGAAGGGTCTGCAGAGGGCACGCAGCTTTTGAGTGGCCCCGTCGAAGAAGATCCCACCATTTCCAATCGACCTTGACAGAGTCTTCCGAGTAACCTCCTCCCCTGTTTCGAGGCTTAGGCCAAGAAGCTGCTGATTGTCAGCTACGAGGTAGAAGCGGCCTGCAATGTAGTCAATTGCACGAGTCGAGGACATCTTGGATCGCAGATTGATGGTGGCAATGCTTTGTGTAGTGTTTCGCTCATAATCAACTTCCACGAAGTGCTCCTGTTCCCCATCCCAGTACTGGCCATACATCTTTTGCGTTTTCATGTCGAACTCAAGGTTTCCAAGGTTGCCAAATCCGCTGACATCCAAAGTCCGGATTTCTGCCCCGGTCTCCGTGTCCAAGACATACAGCGTCTGCGAAGAAATTACCGCAAACACATTTGTCACCGGATTCACCGCCATGCCTCCAGACGGTACCGCAGCAAACTCGAAGCTACCAATGCGGCTGAAATTCATGTCATCGAAAAGAAACTTTCCTCTAGCTAGGTAGAAAGGCAGCCCTGCCCGGTCGTTCCTGAGCGTGAGCAGCTCAATACCCAGCAGCGGATCTCCAGCATCTCCACTCCGAAGGACACATTGCAGCTCTTCCGCCTCAGTGTAGCTGCCAAACTGGATGTTCCCTTGCGCGTGTGTGGTCTGCATCAACAGGAAGATGAGGAGGGCAACTTGCCAACCAGCAGTGAAGGGCGGCTTTGTCCCAGGCATCTGCATTCTATTGCAGTCTGTCTTGACTGACAGGCCAGCGCAAGGCAAGTCCGACTTACATTTGACATGCCGACTGCTTTGAGCCGAGAAAAGCAGGAAGTCGTGCATGCTTCTAGTCTTGGTCTTGACCTTTACAGACGGCCCTGCAAGCCCCAAACGCAAGCCTCTGATGCCTAGCCCTCACGCAGACCACACCACCATTCCGAACGTGCACGGCGAGGCCCGTACCGCTACGATCACCAGCGTCAGGAGGCGCATCTTTGTCCTTCCAGATGCAGAGCCGAAGCAACTATTAAGGCTTGAGGGCTTGCTGCTTACCTCTAGTCTTAAGAGCCAGGGGTGCAGTCTTTTGGGGTTAGGGTGCGAGCTAAACGCAAGCTGCGCACTGTTTGTGCGTGCATCTGACGGTTACCATCACAACGATGATGAGCACGGCAAAGACTGCACGTGATCGTCTGTGCACGGAACAAGAAGCATCTGACGAACTTAAGGTGGCATCCGGTACAGTTCTCGCATTCCGCAGACGGGTCAGTGATCGGTCTCAGGGTCCTGTCCATCGAGAGCCGTGACCCTTCAAGCAGCAGGTATTGCCCAAGCTTCTTCCCCAAGAGCTAGGGCCAGATACTGCGGCAGAAACACAGCTGCGACTAAGAAGTTCTGTATCTGAAAAGCTGCAGCTGGGCAAGTTTGCAGCCGAGTGCCATAGGACGGGCTGTTTCCGCGTGAAGCTGTCGCTTGAACGCAGAATCCTTCAAGGCAGCCTCTGCACTCTCGACAACATCGAAAAAATGGCAAGACGAAGAACAAAGAGCCTTTGTACTGAAAACAACAGTTTCTTGTGGTCAGAGGCTGCATTGGGCTGGCTGGCACCCGTCTACAACCATCTTGTCTTTTTGGGGGTTATCGAGGAAGCAAAGACCTCGGAGTGGTGAAGCAATCAAGGAAAATCGCCCCGCGCTCAGGGCTTACGCGCTTACGCGCCGCGGGCGAAGGTCAGGACCTGTCCAAAAACCCCGGAAGTCAACCAGTCATCCTTTCGAGCCTCCTGGGCCCGTTGCTGCTCGCTGTCTGGAATACCGATGGCGACGCCACTCTTCATCGTCCGCAGGCAAATCAGACCTGATCCCTGCCAGAAACTTCTGGCATACTCGGCGAAGTCGGTGTCGTACGGCCAGTGGAGATCACCCAAGAGTCGTCGGAAGTTGGCATCCCCTTTCAACACGACGGCTGCGTCGGAGAAGTCGGACTGCAGCTCTGCAGGTACCTCCCAGAATGACCTGGCCGTTGTGTAGTAGCTGTAGGCTTCCGCCTTTAGCCGCCCAGTTCCCAGGTGTGCGTTCAATCGCTCAGCCAACTCCGGCAGTCGAGTCTCGAGCCACTTCAGAACCTTGGGAACGTCCTTGTCTGTCACGTCCGACACGAAGACTGGAGCATCTTTCACATGCAATGATACCGAGGAGTCGGTTAAGGAGAGGATCGCATCCACAAGAACCAGATCACAGAGGACCTCCAAGCCGTAGTTATCCATCACAACCACCACCTTTTTAGAGGACAAGAGCAAGTCAAGGGCCTCGCTTCGATGGTCTGACACGAGGTTCTCCAGCTGCCCTCCACTCACCGAGGTGACTTCGCCGGCGCTCAGCGAAAGGTCCGCCTCTTCAGGCCCGAGAAATCTCAAGAAGAAGATATCAAGACCCTCCCTCCTTGGAAAAAAATACACAACTCGTAAAGCCCTAAGCCCTGAGCCCTGAACTCCCCGAGCCCTAGCCTTGGAGGCTCCCGCCTACAGGGCCTAAGACACCCTTCACTCGCCTGGTTTCCCCAGAGCGACCGCAGCAGCGAGGCCTCCAAAGCCTCCCACCGAGCCGAAGACCCGGGAGCCTCCTCAGAGGCCTCAGGGGGAAAACAATCTCCGACTCGGTTTAGGGCTGTAGGGCTTTAGAGGTTGAGGGGTTCAGGGGTTTAGGGGTTCAGGGTTTGGGACTGAGGGCGGTAGATGCAGTAGTTCGGGGGAATTACTTGGAGGTTCATGGGTACTAGTAGTTATAAATGGAGTTATATGTCCCCTAAGATGGGTTATAATAGTAGCTACCCTCGTATAACCCCACGTAAAACTATCCATGAACCTCCAAGTAGGGGCTTTAGGAGTTTCTTGGCTCTTAAGGTGTAAGCTTCGGGGGCTTTGGGGAAGCAAGGGGTCACGTACGTTTGGGCTCCTCGGGCTCTTGAGCTTGTGGAGGATTGCAACAGGGCTTCCCAGTGTGCCTTAGCTGCATTCTTATTACGCCCTCAGACTCAGCCCCACTCCGCCAAGAAGTCCCGCTGGCCTCTGCTGTCAGCTTCACCAGCGGCTGCAAGGAAGACTCCAGGGGCTCTGTGGATTGCTCCAGGGCCTCAAGAGAACCCAGGGAGTTCCCTTCTGGCCCCTGACTAGAATCTCACTACAAGATGGAAGGCGCGCGACTAGCCATGCCAGCAACTTGGTCGTTATGAAGGTATGACTTATGACACATATGTACATACGTACATACATATGTATATGCGTAGAGAGATAGGGACGGGGAATGTGAGAGAGAGAGGTATATACATATGCATGTGTATATATATATAGACAGATAGATGTATACACGGTACAGATATATATATATATATATATATAACATATAGATGTGTATGTATGTACATATATATATGTACGTACATATATAATATATGTGTATATATAGAGAGAGATAGATAGACAGACAGACAGACAGACATAGAGAGAGAGAGAGATGGATGACGTCTGTGCCCCCTGTCGTGTGCAGCTGGCGCCTCCAGTTTGACGGCCTCAAAGGGGTCATACGAGGCAGCCTCAGAGCCGCATCGGTCCATTTCCTGCCGCGGGAAGGGTTTGCCGGAAGAAGGCCCGGCTTAAGACATCATCGGGCTTGTTGTGGGGGTTTAGGGGTAATATTTGGGTGCTAGGAGTATCTTGTGACGGATCAGGCAGCAACGCGAAGCCGCAAACCACATGAATTTCAGTCCGTGGGTTAAGTTTGGGTTGGAGCTCAGGCTCCAACAACACGAAATCTGGAAGTCACCCTGAGGCATATCTTCCAAAAGGAAGGCTTGGCAGCGCATTTTTTCGAGTTCATCGGCCTGCCGTACTGAAGCATGCCTTTGCTACTTCAGGGGCTGCTCCAACTCTGGGTTCCTTTCAGGCACCTCGTCTATCGATGATAAGTCGCCTCAATAAGACTCAATGTGATAAATCCGCCTTGTTGGAGCATCCGTGCGGTCCCAGGGAGCTGTTCTCGCATCATTGCAACAAGCACCTGCTATTGGTATCCTTTGGCTTGCAAGTTGAAGAGTCTCGCATAAGTGCCTCCTAGCGCCAAGAGGTCTTCGTGACTGCCAAACTCCTCGATCACACCATGGTTCAAGACCGCAATGGTGTCGGCCATTCGAACAGTCGAAAATCGATGGCTGATGAGCAGGGCACTTTGGTCGGCTGAAAGCGATGCCAAGCGCTCAAAAATCGCGGCTTCTGCCTCCGCGTCCATCGCCGCGGTTGGCTCATCTAGGACTAAGAGGTCAGCCTTTTCCCGCATGAGTGCTCGACTCAAGGCCACTTTCTGCCACTGCCCACCACTGAGCTCACGACCGCGCATGAAGAGATTCCCGAGCTGTGTCTGGTATTTCTCTGGCCAGTCTTCGATGAAGGGCGCTGCCATCCCGCGTTCGGCTGCCCGAGCGACGCGAGGCTCCTCGTCGACTGCATCGATGTCTCCCACACCCACATTTGCTCCAACCGTGAGTTCGTAGCGTATGAAGTCCTGAAAGATGGCACCTATTCGCTTTTTCAATGCGTCCGGAGCCCAGTCGTTCAAATCCAATCCGTCAAGCAGGATCTTGCCTTTGCTTGGCTGGTACAGGCCTGTCAGAAGCTTGATCAGCGTCGTCTTTCCTGCACCGTTGTTCCCAACAAGGGCAAAGCGGGTCCCGGGTGGAATGTGAAACGTGACCCCTTGGATGGTATCTTCCGTGGCGCCGGGGTATCGAAACCAAACGTCCTCAAAGCGCACACCATCTCCTGGATTCGGGCCCAAGTCCTTGGTGCCTTCGCACTTCTGGACCTTGTAATCCAAGAACTCATAGAGATTCGAGAGATAGAGGTTGTCTGCGTACATGCCTCCTATGGACCGCAAGATGGCCGAGAAGGCCTGCTGGCCTTCCTTGAAGATGAGCAGGTACATCGTCATGTCTCCCAAGCTGATCGTCTGCCTCACCGCCGCAATCGCAACCCAGGCAAAAGCCATGTAGAGGCCTCCCGTGCTAATCAGCTCCAACAAGAAGCCGAAGCCTCCCTGCTTAAGGGCCAAGCTGGAGGTGTCTCGAAAGAAGCCATCAAAAATCTGGCAGTAGCGTCTCAAGAGCCAGGGACCCAGCCCAAAGAGCTTCACCTCCTTCGCCGGCGTATCCATGGCCATGACTCTTTCCAAGTAGATCTGCTCACGGAATCCCGAGGTTTGCCGCCGGGCCAGCTGAAAGGCGTCTCCTGCGAACTTCACGCCGGCGATGAAAGGCGGCACCGCCGTGAGGAGCAGCACAGCGACTGCGAGAGGAGAGAATCTCAGCAGAAGAGTGCCATACCCAACCAGGGCCAGACTGTTTCGGATGAGGCTCAAGGACTGCTGGGCCAAAGAGAGCGGACGGCGACTGGCCTCCCGCCGAGCCCTTGTCAGCTTGTCGTAGAGCTTGGAGTCTTCGAAATCCGTGAGCTGGAGTTCCAGGGCTTTCTCCAGGATCATCACATTCACCCGGTGGCCCAAAAGAGTGCCCAGGAAGGACTCGGCGACTTCCTGAGCTCGCCGAGTTGCAGCCAAGGACACCACCAAAGCGGCCTCCACCGAAAGCCAGAGCACCGCATCCGCGTGGCTCCCCGAGGAGATGCCCGAGACCACGGCGTCGATGACCCGTTTGGTCGTGGCGGCTCGCAGTCCGGGCAAGGCACCCATGACCAGCGTCAGGAAGGCCAAGCCGAAGGTCAAGGGACGGCTGGTCAGCCAAACCAGCTGAAGGGCCCGCTTCGTGCATGAAAACAACCCGAAGATCCGATCCGCTATGCCTGCCTTAGCTGGCTTGCTGGGAGGCATGGAAGCCGCCATTGCGGGGTTCCACCTCGTCACAGAAGGTCTTTGTCGAGGCTTCTGGAAGCAACGGCATGCCAGGCAGCCAGCTGCCCAGAACGCCAATGTGGATCTCGGAGTCCATACCACGGGCCGCGTCCCATCCGACACAGCCCTCTGCAGCTTTCCTGGCACCTGCTTCAAACAGGGATGCTCGACTCCTCTTCGTGGAATCGCAAGGCTTGGCTCCATGATGCTGGGAAAGCTCGACAAGAGTCTGTGCTGGTTGCGGTCCATCATCTGACTTAACGTCGGTTTGCACTGCTCTGTGAAGACGGTGGTGTTATGTGGTATTTGGATGGATGATTTCACCGAGGCATTCACACCTCTGCATGGTGGGCACTATTCAGCCAAGACAAAGCTACGGAAGCTTCGCATGAGACGGACAACAAGCCAAGCAGACAGATGCAAGCGCAAGCAGAGCGACATCCAGCATGTGCAGGCACGGCATGGAGTCCTCAAGCAGCCGTTTGTACATGTAGTTCTCCACCACCCACCAAGGAGCAGTATGCCAGCCTTCTCCACGATCAATGAATTCCGCGAGATGCTCGTTCCATGTGTCTGCTCCAACCCGCGGGCTGTCACCCGTTAGAAGTCGTAGCTGAGCTCCGTCCTTCATCTCATCCTGCAGCGCCTTGACGTTTTGCTCAAAGTCGGGGGTTTTCAGAGCTGACGGCATTGCCGCAACGGTTGATTGGATAATCTTGGGCATGCGTTTCGTGATTGTGTCAAGTGTGAAGACGTCCTCTGGTGGAGCACCAGGCTTGCGACCTCAAAGAAGGGACGGTGAAGATTCTCACAATTTGCTGCCCTACTGCCCGTCCCTGCGGCCCTCCCTTGATGCTTGGCGACCGTCTGTGGCACGAAGTGGCTCCGGCAACTTCCCGGAGAGCGGCTGCTGCCATGCACGGGTCGCGACGAATCGGGGCCCAGGAACACGGCGCTGTTTGGAGACCAGCCGCAGCAAGGCAAAGCCCACGGCACCCCCACACGCCAGCTTCAGCCCAAGGCCTCGCGGATGCAAGCGATGCAGGCAGCTCTTCGTGACTCTCCGAGCTGAGCGCAAGGCCAGAACTTGGAGCCTTCAGCGGAGTTGGTGGATGCGTCGTACAAACAGCCCTCGCCGGGCTGGTCATTGCATGGCACGGTATGGAAACCTGCATGCTGAATGCTAAAAGCATGCATCAACTACTCTCATACTGTCCGAACACCCCTCAGTTTGGTTCGGCCCAGACTGGACTGCCGCAAGCACTTCCTTCGCTGTTATGAAACACATTCGCCTCATGACCTGGCTTTCATGATAGCTCCAGTCGCTCAAAGCACGGAGAGCCGGCTTCGGGGTGCAGATGTCGGGGACTATCAGTGTCTCTCCTCGACGTGGCAAAGAGCCAAGAGCTATGCAAGGTCAATTTCTTTTCGATCGCAGAACCAAATTCATCGGATGTTTCCTGCCTCGCGCAGTACCAGAATACTTCAAGCTCCGCATAGCTCCAAACGGCCAGCCTGGAATGCCTAGCGAGTTCATGGCTCTACAAGTCTGGGAAAACTGCGGCCGTCGGGAGCTCATCATAGGAAATCAAAACTCTGTGGTAGGAGCATTCCAATCCTGAAAGCACTATCAGTCACTCCCGGTGCCTCTCACTGTTGAAGACTCATGATAGATTTAAGTGCTTGGGGCCATGGGGTTTCCAGATCGTTGTCTTAGGTCTGCACCTTTTCGGTAGATCGGAATTCGTCCACTAGCAATAAGAATCGTATCTACTACAGTAACACCAGTCAGAAGCAAGTGGAGCTATCGGTGCAAACCAAGCGCTCGACAAACTGAAATACCTAGTTCCAACTGCTAGCAGAACATATGCTGAGGCTGACGTACACTTCGCATACTTACATCCAGGCAGTCGAAAGCCATTCACTGTCCAGCCTATCCATCTCAGCCTCGCTTTCAGTCTGAACTTCTGTAAACCTTCTCGACATCCGGAGTGCTGCAAAGAGCTCCAAAGTGTTGCCACAGCCCTCGATGCTGCCAAAGACGTATCTGCAAGCCGTCGAGGGTATTGTCTGAACTCTGATCGTGTGGAAGCTTCCGACTGCTCAAAGCCGAAAGTCGCTTGATACAATAAGACGAAGGAAATAAGACTGGGGAAATCCTGCAAACACACAGCCCGCCGCACAAATCCGGACTTGCCCAGCTGCAACACCACCTTATGATGGCTTTGAAATGTCGTACTGAGCTTCCAGCTATGTTGAGTAGTCCCATGCAGACGTTGTGCTTCTGGCTTGCAAAGTGGTGTCAGCAGGCAAAATCCTAAGACAGCCATCTGTCGGCCAGGGCTTTCAACTCGTTCTTTATGTGCCAATCAACATGGTTGTGCCTCAACCGAGCCCCGTCTTCTGTCTCAGAAGAAGGCACGGCCAAATACGGTCAAATGCGCTCGATCTGTCATAAACAATTCTCGGGGACATGCCCTTGATGGCATCCCGCACAAAGAATGGCTCGCCCGACTCACCCATGGTTTGGGCATGGACCTGCATGGGTTGCGCACCGGCAAGCTACGTTGCATTCTCTTTGGTTTGGTGCTGTACCACATACATCCACATACGATGCACGCCATAAACAGGACTTCGCAAGATTTGCGCCGTCAGCATCGCACTATTCTGCGGCGAGTAGGCGCTGTGTTCTTTGCAGGGATAGAACGCTTGGTGGGATGGGATGTTCAAAGCCAATCCTCCTCAAGAAGATGTCGTTGCTCTGCCGAGGCTTTCCGTGTCAACTCCTGGCTATGCCCTGCTTATGGAAGTGGCACTTGCACTGGCCTGCCAAGTTTGAAAAGCAACCAGCAGCTCGAGCTGCCGCAAGGTTGTTTGATCCTGCAAACGTCGGCTCTAAGTGCGCAGAAACATGTTTCGAATCTAGTTCAGTGAACCAGCTCGTGCTGCACCGACACCGCACCTTGGCCACCGTACGCGTAGTCTTCAAAGCCTCCTGGCGAAGAACAGCGTCTGCTGCAAGCTTAGAGTACCTCTGTCTCTCTTGCACGGTCCCCGGACACTAAATCCTGAATGCCCTAAAAACTCCGAAAACAAACACCTCAAACCCAACCGTCCCAAACCCAATCAACCTAAAACGCACTCAAATTCACGCTTAAACCCATTCCAAACCACTCAAACCCACGGAAACATCTAAACCCGGTTTAAGCAGCACAGCCCTAACACCCTCAACCACCCAAAGAAAGCCCCTGTCTCCCTATCTCAGCCGGCCGGTCCTGAAGCCTGGCCTCCACCACCGCCTGTAGCCGAGGCTAGCCTGCGGGGTCCCGTTTTGGCAGCTTGTTTGCCTGCCTTTTTGGGCTTAGCATTCAAGAGAAACCTCTTCCGTATGCCCAAGATCCAGGCTCAGGAACTCGCATTAGACTTCGCAAGCGGGGAGAAGCAGGGTTTTAAAGGGTGTAGAAGGAGTCCACACAATAAGGGCTCTACAAGAGTTTTACATAGGCTTAAGGGAGCTGGGGACTTAGTAGGCGAGCGTCAACTACGCTTAAAAGTTATAAGCATTTCACGGAGGTACTTATACCTATACTTCTGACCTGCTTACTTGGGGTGCTTTGGAAGGGTTTTGGTGAGCCGCGCAAGGCTTTTGTTGTAAGGACTTTAGACGATGTTGTAGGGTTTTAGACGGGCTGTACAGGGTTGATGAGGGCTCAGCCGGTCGTTGCAGGCGGTGGGAAGGTCTCACAAAGCTTTGACACCAGTTTCACAGAGTTGTATCACACGAAGGCAAGTGGGCTTCTTCATATAGTTTCATGCAGTGCTGGAGAGGGTTTTTGCAAGGCTGTATCGATGCACTCACAACAGATCACGATAAACATCAAGGACGGCAAATACACGAAGTTTAGGTCTAGGTGTTGCAGGGATCCCAAACTTCAGCGCGAAACAATTGAAACTGCCCAGGTCCCAGCTAGCCGGCCTTTCATAAACCGCAGCATTCAAATTTCCACCAGATCCCGCGTTGTTGCCAAAGCAAGGGCCTGAGCCAACGCCAGGCACCACGGCGCGGAAAAGGTGCTGCTATTCAGGGGTTGGGGGCCGCCCGGTGCTGAGGTCTCGCACCTGGAATGTTGTTCTCGCCTCCACCCTGCATGAAGGATCCGGCCATCGAGCCTTCAGAAGTCAAGACATCTCGCCTTCATGGAGGTTTCCGAAAATAGGGGCTGCCGGGCTCAGCCTCCACCTGGTGCTCCAGTGGTGAACCTGTGTCCGACAGCGCTTGACTTGTGACCCTTGCGCAAGGACCATGCCACTATGCCACGGCCTCTCGCCGGAGCTTGGGTTCGGATTCGGCGCAATGCCGCTGAGATTTGCGACGTTCATCAGCTGAGCGAAGCAGGCGCTGTTCAGCTGCGGGTCTTGACCTGAAATCAAGAATCCCAAGACCCCCGAAGACGCACTAAAAAAACAGGACTCTCAGCTTCGGCCCCGCCTGGAAAGGGTGCCATGGCCGCCTTGCCCTGGAGGTTCCCCTGCACAGGGCGAAGCTCTGCGGCTCTGCTCTGCTCGGCTCCAAAGTCCCCAGGAACTCCCAAGACTTACCTTTGGTTACTAGGGAATGGAGGAATGGTAGTAATAGCAGTTATAATTCTACCCCATTCCTCCATTCCCTACTAACCAAAGGTAAGAAAAAATCAGAAACCCCAAGCCTCCCAGTTCGGGCTGCAGGGCCCCAACTGACCACATGGCCCCGTGCTGCAGCCGCCTCCACTACCTCGGATGCACCCGCGGCATGGCTTTCTAGCTCTGTCACTAGGAAAGTAGATGATGCTAGCCTACAACGCTACTCGAAACCACCCCAATTGCTCCCAGACATCGTAACCCCAAAGCCCCATAGATGGCAAAGATGCAAGGGGTTGGGCTCGGGCTGGCGGCGCTCAGGCCACTGAAGCCTCCCCCGCGGCACATGTTCATGCCTGGACGAGGCATGGGCGAATGTCGCATGGCATGCATCACCGTGCCAAAGCATCATGGTTCAGGACTTCGGGATTCCGTACATTGCTGCCCAAGCACTCGAAGCATCGAAGTCTTCCTGTGCGCAGCACAGTTGGAGAGTTTGTCGAAGCCGAAAAACTCCGAAAGCGACTGCTTTTGTCCCGACCCCGTCCTCGAAGTTGCTCGGTGCAAGAGCGGCACATGCTCCGAGACCCCCGGTGCCGCCGCCGGAGCATCCACACGCATTGAAATTGGGAACGCAGCCTGGCGATGTCAAATGCGACTGGCAGACGATGGCACATGGCAAAACTGCACAGTATGTCGCAGAACTTTCCCAGGCCTCCACAGCCGCAGCAGCCGGTGTTACAACCACAGCCGCAGCCGCAGCCAGTGCAACCACTGCAACCTCCACAGCCACAGCAGCTGCTCGGCATGTTGCAGTTGCCAGCCTCGGATTTATCTTGATGGCTCAAAGAAGTCAACATCACTTCCCTGTATCGGAGGGGCGAGCGAGCATTGCAGCATTGCAATATGCCCACCTAGAACGAGTTCTTGACCCCTGGACAAACTCGAGTTTTGACAGCTATGACTATGATCTATCTCGGTCTTCATGCGGCCGCAGGGCGCTTCCTGGGTTGCAAGCGTTGCATGCATTCCCGCTACTGCAGCCACATCCGCCGCAGCCGCCAGCATTGCAGCTGTTCCCGCTCATCTGCAGGCTTCCGCAGTTGCCGCCACAGCCTCCCATGCACTGCCCGCAGCCACCACAACCTCCACAAGCGCCTCCACAGCCACAGCCGCCACAGCCACCTCCGCAACCCCCGCAACCTCCACAACCGCAGCCTCCACAGAGCCCACCACAGCCGCAACCTCCGCAGGCACAGCCCATCTTCTGAGCATCACCGCAGCCACCGCAAGGACAGCCACAGGCGCCGGCAGGGAAACCCCCCTTGCCCATGAGAAAGTTGGGATTGCAGCCTCCGATCATCGCTGCAGCATCTTGGAGTGCATTAAGATTGCCAGTCATCTTCTGTGACAATGCCGTGTCTTGTGAAGGGAGGTCAGGCATAGCCATGCCAGGATTGGGAAGGCTCGGCTCGTTAGGTGCACTTCTTTTGCCTCCCTTCTTACCCTTGCCACCCTTTCCTGCACCTTTTTCCTGAGGGGGCTTTGGTGCACCTGTGCCGCCAGTGACCTGGTGCGCCTTCATTCGCCCGCTTCTGTTGTCAACCGCCTCGCTGTACTGCACTTGATCCCCCTCATTCAGAAGGGTGTCGATCACATCGTTGCCTCATCAGAAAAACTTTAAGATTTAAGATGCTGCAGAGTACCAAAAGATTGCTCAACGTTCAAACAGCAGTGTGAAAGATAAGCTGCGATGGACGAAGAGGTCATTGCCACCATCATCCTGCTTGATGAACCCAAAACCTTTCTCATCGTGGAAGAACCTCAGAAATTTGCCGATGAGACACGATTCCACCCCAAACACAACGTCTGCGCTTTAACGTGAGACGAGGAACTTGACCACACCGGACTTGATGCCGTCTGGCATGCCTGCACAACCACCCGGCATGGGTGCGGCTGCTTTTCCTGTCAAGTCGTGAAAACAGAGGCGATTGGTCCCTATCTGCACCTAGAGCAATCCAGAGCACTGACTAAGTTATGCCATGCAGAGGAAGCCTGCACCAAGGCCGCAGCCCCCACCTCGGCCGGGCTGCAGCTGAGTATACACGTAATCGTGCATGCATCGCTCTTTCAGGGAATGACAGATAGATGAACAGATAAACAGATAAAGAAAAAATGCTGCAGAACATGTGTATGTGTACCTAAATAATGAGTATGTATGCACATATTACAAAACGTGGACATATATACATATATAATATCTACACATTTATTCATTTACTGTTTGTTTATAAACACATGTCTGAGGCAGCGGCCTAGCATCAATCCGCAAGGAGCCGGGCAGCCGCAAGGGCCACAGCCGCCGCAGCCACCGGGAACCGGTCCAGCAACTAAGCCTCCGTTCAGAGCTCCTGAAGGGAAGGTAGGGTTCCTTTAAAGGAAAAAAGTGATTTTAGGGTTCCTTTAAAGGAAAAAGGTGATTTTTTAGGGCTCCTTTAAAGGAAAAAGGTGATTTTTAGGGTTCCTTTGAAGGAAAAAGTGGATTTTAGGGTTCCTCTAAGGAAAAAGGGGGTTTTAGGGTAAAACCCCCTTTAACGGGGACTATAAGGGTTAATATAGGGGGTTTTAGGGTTTCTTTTAAAGGGGCCGTTTAAGGGTTACTCTAAGGGATCTTTAGAGGGTACCAGAATGTAGGGGCCTTAATAATTAGAATAGGGTTTTGGGGCCTATGGTACTATAATAATTGTTTTATGAAGGGAGTTTGGCGTTTCGCGCTTCAGGTTTCAGGACTTTGAGGGTTTACCGGGTCAGGGTTTGATCGTTTTGGGGTGAATACCTGTGACAGAAAAACAGTCCTGGAAGCTGCTTCGCACCTCCCCAGGGAGCAGGCATACACTTCTACGATTCCACGTAAAACGCTGGTCGACCCAGAAACATCTTCGAGACAGGGGCCTCCTCCCTTGCCTTTGTCGCCTCTCTTGCCCTTTCCACCCTTGCCGCCTCCATCGCAAGAGAGATCAAGACAGACGCAACTGAAAAACTGGGGGGGGCAACTGCGCATGCTTTATGGCTATGTCCGCCTTTTTCTCCGTCTCCCGGATCTCCTTTGCCACCTGCACACCCAAGACACCCAAGACACCAGGGCTTGCGGTGTCGGGCGCTTGAAGCCGAGGATGCCTGGTGCAGGTCCAGATCCTCCGGCGACGCGGATGGCCTTGGGCTTGCCGGTGCGCTCGTTCAGGCCTTCGTCGAAAGTGACCTGGCACTCCGGACTAAATACCGGACCATAGACCCCCTTAGGCCCCGAATAACAACATGTTTGCGCAATAACTTCCTACTAGTAGGGCTTGAGATTGCCAGGCGAGTGATTTTTAAGGAAGAAAAAGCCCAGAATGAGGCGACGCAAATGCCGGGGCGCCTTGTCTCCAGCCTGTAGCGTTCCACCAATAACATCCGTGCGCAGAACAAAGAGGTCCTGCCAAGCCGTTTGAAGATGATGCTTCCACAACAAAACACGCAGAGAGAACTCTGGCACTTGCAGCGGTGGCAGAAGGTCCGTGCTGGTTCCAGTGGGAACGATGAATCCGAAGCCCTGCAGGCACATTGTTCTGTGTGTTTGTGCTCGCTGTTGCACTGCGCACGGCCTTTGCAGTGTCATACTTCTTCACAACACCGGTCAAGGCCATGATGGTCAAAATCACAAGATCGCAGAGCCTTCCTTACAAGTGCCGACGTGCTAGCCCCGCACCACGCGCAGTCCAAAAACAGACTCAGCTTCTATCCACAGGTCACCAGCGGCAACACTTAGGCGAGCACAAAAACAGTGTCCGATAAAATATTAATGGCCTTAGCTTTCGAGATGCGCGGCAGCTCCAACGGCATTTCCTCGAAACTCTGAGTCCGAGACCGTCTTCGAAAAAAGGAGGCAAGCTTGCTTCAAGGCTCCCCGGTCGGTTGGAGTCAGGTATTGTAGTAGTTGAGTGCAGGCGCAGCTGAGTGGCGCTATGTGTCGGAAATAGGTCGCTGGATAATCGATCTTAGCTCAACAACGAACATGATGAAAGCAAGCAAAAGCAACACTTTGTGACACTTCGAGCCAAAAAAATCCACGTCATCCAAAACCGTGCACAGTCGAGGTTGGCATGAGCCCTCGGAGCGCAGCGACTCCTAGCTGCCCAGGGGAAGGACATCAGCAGCTCATGAGAGTCTGGAACTCTTTTTGAAAGCGATTGGGGGGAGCCCGGGCTCAGAGCCGTGTTGAGAACTGCCCGCCTGTATCACCTGGAGGTTATAGGTGGAGTTACCAGTAGGATAACTATACCTATAATCCATACTAGGGGACTTATGGCTCCATTTATACCGACCCATGAACCTCCAAGCACTGGCAGACCGATGCACTGGGCCCTGGGGGTGAAAACGGTGCACTGCTACGCGCTACAAGTACACAAGCTCACAATGAGCTCAGCTGTGTGGCCTTAGGTGCAGACAGCCAGTCACTGTGACATCGTCAAGCTCCGGCAAAAGGGATGGTAAGCTCTGCACTAGGCTGGATACCCACCCTTAGCGCCAGCATCCAGCCATGCCTCACCCAAGTGCTTCGATGGTATGCTTTGCATGAGGCGGAGTATGTCTACATACATGCCTACATACCTACATACATACAGGCATTCATTCGTTCGTTCAGTCATTACCTACACATCCATACCTACGTATACCTACCGGCCTACCTAAATACCTACATAACTACGTTTTCACTCATTCATTCATACATTCATTGATTTATTCATTCAGTTAGTCAGTCAGTCTGTCAGTCAGTCAGTCAGTCAGCCAGCCAGTCAGTCAGTCCGTCATTGATTCGTTCATTCATTGATGCATGCATTCATTGCATTCATTCCGTTCAGTCCATTCATTCCATCCAGCCCATCCATGCATCCATCCATCCATCAATCCATCCATCAATCCTCCCATCCTCACATCACCCCGTCCTCCCTCCCTCCCTCCATCCATCCATGCATTCATGAAGACGATATACAAACATACATGATCACCAACCTACCTGCCGACCTAGCCCTACCTACATCCCTATGTACATAATACATACATGCGTACATACCTTCACTACATAAACAAACATACATGCCTAACATACATACATAGCTGCATACATACATACATACATACACACAAATACATACATGCACAGCTATACACACACATACACACACATACATACACACATTCTGCCAGTCGTTACATATACCAACATGCTTGCAAACCAAAAAACTAAGCAAACACGTAGGCAAGCAAACATACATGCACACCTACATACACACATGGATACACACTCACAAACACATCCTTTCACTAAATAAACACATACGTACACGCACGCATGCCTACACTCAGTCATTACATATAAAAACAAACATGGATACATAAACACACACACACACATGCATTCATACATGCATACATACGTACATACACACATGCATACATACATATACATACATAATAATTATCACACTTACATACATTGAATTGATACATTCGTATATGATTGCATACATGCATGCATACAGAAAACATACTTACTAGGCAGTTACACACGTACATACATTATTACATATGTATACATACTTGTGCGTATGCGGTTAACTGCTCTCATGAATCCCTATTCACTGCAGGCTTGCTGAGGTCACGGCTGCCCATTCTGCTGAAATGGTCAGGGCAGGCTCCTTCCCAGCTGAAGAGGTGTACTGGAACCTGCGTATTCAGCGGCGCAGAGAATGCGTTGCTCATTCCTTGCTGCCGCCTCTTCTTATCTGGGGTCCAGATGTCAAGGTTCCAGTTGTCGTTTTGGATCGACCTGGGTGTTGAAGCAAGCAAGAGTTACAAAGCTCCGCACCAACCAGCTGACCCCATGCCACTATTGAAGGGGCGCTCTCCCCGAGTCTTTTTGGGGATTCGGCCACTTCCTCATGATGCCAGTGTTGTCCTCGGCGCTGGCTCGGGTGTCATGGCTGTGCGCAGGTCTGGCAATCGAAAACAGCTCAGCTCTCAGAAGCTGCCTCTATATTCAAAACAACCGTCTTGCAGTCAGAGCACCACTTCGTACGCATCTGCCACCACAACCTGCTACTGCTTGCTACATATTCCTTGTTCCCTTGACAGGGTGGTTTCACCAGGGATTCAAAGATAATTGGATAGCACTCGCGCGTGGCGACAAGACTAAAAGCTCCCCGACGTGCGACTCCGGCTGTGAAGAAATGCGCATATATATTTATCTGTATATATATATATATGTATATGTGTATGTGTGTATATATATATATACAGAAGAGGAGGCTGTGGGGCCTGCGTTTTGGCAACCCACCATTTTCAGTGGTTTTGAATTTTTCGAGTGGTTTTGTATGTTTCGAGTGATTGCACGTGGGGTTTTCTGAACTGTGTACTAGTTTGGTGCGTGTGTACGTGTATGTTGTTGCTTTGGAAGGTTTATGACATCAAGTATGAGTTGCTGTGCAAGTTGTGCAACACGAGGTCTGTTTATAAACACCGGGTTTGTTTATAAACATGTCGCGTCGTCACAAGCATGTGCCTCCTCTTCAGAACTGATGTTGTATATGTTTATAAACAGCTAGCCTGCCAGACATGTAGATATGTATGTGTTTATAAACACCGGTCTAGAGGGAGGGAGAGGGGGGAGGGGGGGGGGGGCGGGGGGGGGGGGGCGTGTTTTTGTGCATGTTCAAAACTTACCACCCCCCCCCCCCCCCCTCTCCCCCCCCCCCTCCCCCTCCCCCTCCCCTCTCCCCCAAAAGCAAAGCCAACGCCGCCCTGCACACTGCTTCCCCCGTCACTAGCAGCTGACTTCAACCAACCAGTTCACAAACCTCACCGTACTGCAAGTCTTACACACTGACACACTGATACGTTAACTGGATTTTGCCCACGTACCGGTTCGTGTGGAATAGACCAAGACCTTGTTTGTTTGAGAAAACTATGAAACCCCTGGTATTTACGGTGTTTCTGCGTATGGGAAACACAATGTTATGTGGTTGGTTGTTGATAAACACCTGGCCTTGTTTATAAACAACAAAGCTGTCCATATACACACAGGGTTCACTTCTTTGGAATATTGTACACATATGCGTATACCTGTCTTCCCGTGTAAACACAAGTGTTGTTGCTACAAGCTCAGAGGTCCAATCTTTGCCACCTTTATAACCTTTGAGGACCCGAAGGATATGAAAGGATTGATTGTATATCAAACCAACAGAATTTCTGAAACAGGTATTTGTGGACATGAACGCCATGCAAGATCATGCAAAGGCCTGGACCACGACGGTTCGTACAGCTTTATCATTCCCCAGGCGAGGCTTCAGCGCGAGCGGCCCCATAAAACCAACTGTCCGGCTTCAGAATTCATATTGATCCAGATGCTCGCTATTTTGGATTGTAGACTGTGGGTAACCAAAGCGATAGTACCTACAGCAGCCAGCAGGACATGAACAAGCGCAAACAGGATTTGAGTCATCTTCGACAAGTAGCAGACTTGCTAACCACAGGCAGCTTTTCATTATTCCTTGGTTCCTTGAAAGTCACACACGCTAATACATAGCTTGAACTCACTCATACTTGTTGACATGCCATAACATATTTAAAGCACTGACCTAACAACTTATATCGAATCCTGTGCACTTTTCCAAATAAGTACGCTAATTCAATACCTACAGGTTCTCCAACAACCGAACACTGCATGCCAAAGCAGATGATGCAATGGTTCTGGTTTTGGGTGGATTGGCTTGATAGAATGAAGAGTCTTGCAGGGATGAGACAAAGGCTCCGTGTCGCACGTGTCGAGTCTATGTGGCCTGCCCCAAGACTTGGTTTGATAAAGGGCAGAATACACGGTATTTACGGTGTTTCCTGCCTGTGATAGTTGCTGTGGGAAGAACTTTGAATACGTAGCCACTCAATGCCTACATGTCGTACCCGTTGACGTCTGATTATACACAGGCTAAGCCTGACTCTGAATACATTACTCAGGAAAAGAAATGTACGGGACTTTGTGGTGTAATGCTGCGTGTACCTTTCAAGTGCTTGAAGTTGTTTGAATGTAAATATGATACAAAAAAGTGGTCTGCAAAAACCCAGGCCCCACAGCAACCTGATCTCTATATATATATATATATATATATATATGGACCACTTTTCCTTCGAAAACCTCCGAATTGCATCAGCTCCTGCAGGAAAGGACTTTGGATGTCATTCTGAAGCCTGCCAATTAAGAGGAAGCGCAAGCGCTGTGGTCCTGAAACGCGGGAAATTCCGGTGTCCCGGTGGTCTACTGGCGGTCTCTTGGCGGTCTCTTTGTGGTCTCCGTCTGGTCTCAAGCATGGCGCAGTCGTCGTGGTCGTCGTCGTTTTCGTGTTCGTAGAGTCGTCGTGGTGTTGCTTCACTACGCTGGCAGCGTGACACTGCTCATGGCATGAGCGCAGTTGTCTTGGCTTGCTCACTGATTGCAACTGATTGCTGCTAGACCTAGCTACATGGTGTCTTGCAATCAGCTAAGACCCATTCTTCGGCACGAACCAACAACAGCTGCTGATTACGTGGGCGCGTCTGCCGTGCTCGGACATATCTACGTGTTCTCGCATGTTTCGCTGATGATTCACGGAGTGGGAGAAGCAGGTTGCTGCCGAATCTCGCCTCCGTCTCCTTGGCCACTTCCAGCACAGCAGCTCGGAAGCCCTTCGCTGCAGGGGCAGCCTCAGAGAACCTGGCAGCACACAGCCTGCGTACTGCTAGCTCCCAAACTTGTCGTCGCGACGGCTTCTTTGTACTGTAGACGTGACGACGTGCAGAAACCCCCTTATGCATGTACTAACGAACGAACAAAGGTGCATGCCTATGTATTGGCTTATTGCTTTGTCTGAACATCATGTGCGGCTCGTATATTCAAGCACTGACTCCTTCTGCTTGGTTCCAGTGGTTAGGTTTGAGCCCACTAGGTGGTGTATCAGCCTGCTTGCAGCGCATTCGTGCCTGGCGAGTTCACCTGTGTTCCCTCTGCATTTAATCTCGCTGTCTGATTCATGTCTAAAACCTGCATTTGCATGCGCATTCCTTTACGGCGGCATGTACATCTCGCCTTGCTGACTTACTAACTCACTCACCCTCATTCACTCACTCACTCATTCACTTAGTTGCATTGCATATCTGCGCACTTACTTACTTGCTTGCCTATTTCTTGCGTGTTGGCGTACTCTTACAGATCCGCACATCTCTGCAACATCCAAACACAAACCGTGTCTGTATACATATATATATATATATATATAGACTATGCATGCTAGCTTACATGTATATATATATATACATATATGTAAATATACATATACGTAAAAAAACACATACATACATACATACATACATACATACATACACACATACATACATACATATGATATCTATACATATATATATATATATACAAACTCATATACATGACGATTGCATGGTTGGCACCGCAGAAGATCATGCAATATGCACACACACACAACAGGAGATGCTGCAATCTTGGATCCAACGACATGGTGCAACCGACAATTTTTCTGCACGCCCCATGAGCTCAAATCTGCATGCAGCTCAAGCTCACGCCCGGCCGAGTTTAGGAAACTGCAAACAGGTCCGAGGTCTATTCGGTTTGGGGCTTTAGGTGGTTGTAGGGTTTAGGGTCAAGGGCATCAGGGGCTGATTCTTGTTGTACGTCCGCACTTTCCCGATTCAGCCACGCCAAACTTGAAACCCGATCTCACCGCACTCGGCACCTCAGAAAAGGACGACTTCAATCCAGAATATACGTCTTGTGCATCTGCAAGGACGAGCCTGAGCCGTGCACCCGAGTTGCCTCCCCCGCGGCTTCGCTTGCGCCGCTTGTGTCACTCGAGTCTCCTGTGTGCACGGCCTCGGAGGCATCGCAACAATGTGTCAGCACGGACGACTTGTTCCCTCCTTGTTAAAAAAGATCCATGGTGCATCAACAAAAAGCTTCCCCATGTCCACCAGTGCTTCAGCGGAAAAAATGAAGTACGGACTTCAAGAGCCGGAAGGCAAGGCTTGTTGCTCGATAGGGGTTCCACCACTCGTTTTGTCGCCTCTCCTAGGACTTGCGGCTTCGTGACGCCTTGCTTCCATTCACCTGTCGTTATCCTGCGAAATCTGTGCAATCGCATGCAAATACCACATGGTCACTGCACGAGAGACGTAGACATACACATACCTTCTTTCCGCCCCGTCGAGGGGCAGTGACTTCGCCCGGGCTTTGCTAGATCTATACTGCTTTTCACCTCAATTGAGGTCAGCGCATGACTTGCTGGGAGGCCCATGAGGAGCCAGAAGCCACCTGGCATGGCTTCAACATGATTTGCTGACACACCTCAGATGGCTACCGTATACGGTGGCATGCCATCGAATGCCACAATGTCCTTTAGTATACCGTCAAAGACTATAGTTACGATGGTGGTGTATAATACCTGCATATATACATATACATTACATGTATATCTGTATGATACATATATATATATATATACATATATATATATGTACGTACACACAGACATACTGACTTGCGACAACACCTCATCAAAATCATCAGCGCCTCAGAGCGGCCAGCAGCCTTCGCCGGCGAGGCATCTCCCCGAGGCTCCCTGGCCTCGGAACCCACGCCAGGCTTAACCCCGCAAAAAAAAATAGTTTCACTTCGATATGTAGTTATATTATATATATTATAATGTATCTATGGTGTGTGTATATATATATATACATGATATATACATAAATATATATATATATATATATATATATACATCCGCAAATCGAATCACAGAGGCTACTGCACACACAACTCTTTTCACATCGCCAGTGCCGTCCCAGTCTGTAGAACCCGTTACTACGGGAAATGCTTTGGTAAAACATCCGGATGAATGAGGCTAGCAAAACCCGGGTCGACTCCGGGTTGCAAGCCCCACCCCGAACCAACACGGTTCGATATCCCCTCCGAATGCAGTCGAGAAAACTCTCGCTGCCCACCCTAAGAGAGAGGATAGCCCCACGGGGGATCGTCTCAGAAAAAGGGAGGGAGGGCGGGCAACAAAATCCTGCCTTTTTGGCTCAACTGCCAAGGCTTGAACCAAAAGGCATGATAGCGATCGCAGATGATACATGTGCACCCAAGGCTGCCAAACTCTACACATGGCATATATATGTGTGTGTTTGTGTGTGTTATAGTTATATTAGAATCATAGTAGCGATGTATTTTGGTATCTTGTAACATTTTATACTAGCTATAGTATATCATTAGTACCTTGTAGTATATAGGAGATCAACGTCCAACGTTTCATTTTCTAGTACAAGATGCCAATCCAAGGCGTTTGCCCGGAGAGGACGCGGAGCATCCGCAATGGCCATGGCCTCGGCGCTCCGCGGTTGGCTTCTTAGACCTTCATAGGGATTTGGCCTGGCCTGCTGCAATTGTACCAGATGCCTCTTGTCGTTGCTGGAACGGCACCTACACATCCAAAGAACAGCTGCTGCAACCGGTGCTTTGCAGAAGCTCAGCCGAGGCACAGCTTCAAGCTTCGTAGAATCGCCTTGTCTGGGGCCAGAGTCATGACCGGAGTCATCTCCCATGTCTGTTTAGTTTAGACCTTCTGGCATGCCTGCTCCAAGTACAGGTAGACGTCCTGGTTAGGAATCTCGGTCCCATGGTGAAGCTCCAGTCCTCAGCCACACTCGCGTGTCACTAACGCAGAGGCGGGAGAGATCGACTGCAGAGCACGCCGCCCTCCAAGGAGACCTTTACGCCACCTGAGAATTGCAATGAGACGTGGCGCAAGCTGCGGAGGACTCAACCTTGGTCCCCGGCAAGCGGCGGTCTCATCTTGCCAATCCCTCAAGCTGGGTGCGAAGTCTTCACCCGAAGGCCTGCAGCTGCAGGGTCCTTTCCGTGGCAGCTGCAGACCACGCTGAGGTCGCTGCAACGACTCCGCCCCCACCACGTGATCCTGCCGATGCTGAAGCACGATTCCCTCTTGTGAGGACGCGGTTCCAGGCTGCGGAGGTCTGGTCCCTTGAAGGGACGCAAGAAGGTACACTCAGCTTCATCTTGAGGTTCGGTGCGACCTTGTTTCCTTGGCCCTTCTATGCTTTTCTCAATGCCTCTTGTTCCGAAGGTGACGGGCAACTCAGGCGTCGCTTCTCACGGCGTGCCGCACAAAGGTTGAGATCGGCCATGCGGCAAAGACAGTCGAATGGGAAAAAGCGGTGGTGAAGCCAGAGCTTGGGTTGGTCACCAGGGCCATGCACAGCATGCTGGTCTCTGATCACCGGGATGATAAGGGACTGAGATCGCTGTGCCCTCAGAATAACAGCAGTTCTTTCTTGAAAGACTCTCCATGTGGAGCAAAGACGACTCCAGTACACACGATCAGCAAAAAATGCCATTGGGGTTTGTCTCAGCTCCTGTAGTGATGCACGGTGCAGCACCACGACTGCCACCGCGTCTTCGATCCAGACGCTCCTACGCAATCGGCCATCAATGTCGCAGAGACATGCCTTGCTTTTGAGGGCCTTTTCGGGCTTCCTTTTCAGGACACAATCTGCAGCTTGGGGACTATAGTTGAGTTCGTGAAAACTACCACAAACCCGAAACCCTAAAGCCCTTACGGCCCGAAGACTCCTGCGGCCCATGAGCTTTGCATGTGCTTGCGCAAGACGGACAAGGCCTCGAGACACAGACACAGAGCGGAGTTTGGGGATGTCTGGGGATTTAGGATCCTCGAGTATTTTAGGCTTTAGGGCTTGAGGGCCTTGTAGGGTTTAGAGTGGAAGTGTCTCTGCGATCGAGGTGCTCTCAAGTGTGCGCGCGGTGACGCCGCCGCCACCACCACCAGAGCTCAAAGATGTCGACCGTAGCTTCTGGAAGTACCTGACTGGTCACCCTGAGTCAGATGACAGATTGGTAACCTTATGCCAGGCATGCGGGCTTCTCGACTGTCAACTCAACCCCTCTCAGTCTGGAGGGCACGTCTCCAGCAAGAGCGCTGCCCCCGGCTCATCGTCCTAGCGGAATGCTGCAGTCGACGGTCCGTATGCAAAATCACATCAGTCCTCGTCAAGCAGCTTGTCCTTTGCCCACATCAGGTACTCGCGCAGCCTATCACACTGTCAAGCCAAACTCCCCTCAATGAATGAAGATCTGCAACTCGGCCGAGCCTGGCATGGTCCCACGCTGGAGGCTTCTCAACGGAGTTCGGACCCTGCGGTTTCATGAGAGTTCACCGTAGAAGAACAAGCTCTCGGCCTGCATCTCGCACATCGCAGAGACTGAGGCTGGCGCTGTGCTTTCAAGGATAAACTCGGCCTTGTCGCTCTCTGTTGCGCCACCCTCCGTCAAGAGGTCGAGTTGCGGATCTCCGTCACTCCACACGACCTACTTCCTGGCCTTCCCGCCCTCTGCAAACCTTGGCAGGTGTAGTACGACAGTAGCAGCAGAGCAGCCATCTGAAGAGTCCATAGCCGGGAGATAGAAGCATCCCCACATCCATCTTGCACAGACAAAGGATTTACAAGGAAACCTGACCAAGGGAGCCGCACGACCACCAGGTCGAAGCGGCTGAGCAACGGCGGCGGCAGGCCGGAGTTCACCGCCAAAGAGGACTTAGCAATGGCGGCTTAAGCAGCGAAGCCAGGTTTCAGAGTGAACTAACAAAGCATCCAAACAGGTGCCTTTTTTGGCCGCCTATTTTCTGTACCGGTGGGGGGATGAAGCCGACTGAGCTTCAGTTTTACTTCTTAGCACTCGGCACCGGAAACTGGAGTGTTGGCCTTCAAGGCATCCGTCGGCCAGGTGTCACCAACTCTCGCAGGTTGCAGGACCATCACGTCCACACACGGGAGGACAGCACGCCAACGATGGAGCCGTCACTGGCGTAGCCTCCGTAGATGACAGGTGCCGACACAAGTTCCTCTTTGAAGTTGAATTCGAAGCTCTTCCGAAGCTTCACACTCATGATCTCAGTGACAGCCAGGATCTGCTTCTTCTCGGCTGCGTCACCGGGACCCTCATCGTCCTCATCGCCCGCGTTGAAGCCCGTCTTCAACTTGGCCTGCACGTCTAGGGGCTCCAGCGTTGCAAAGGACCACACGCCGGAGCGAATGCCCAGCGCCTTGAGACAGGCTTCCTTGGTATCGGACCCAGGCTGCCCAATGACGATGACCTCGCCACCAGCAGAGGTTTCGCTGGAGCCGACGATTTGGAACTCGCCGAGTTCTGGTGCAGCTTCCTTCATGGCAAGGGCGACGCTCTTGGCAACTTCAGGAGCATCGGCCATGTCGGCGGACTTCTCATGTTCTTGAATTGAATCCAGCAGACCCGAATCATCCCCACCGAACTCTCTCCGAGCTGCAAGCTCGCTCAACGTGCAGGCATCCGAAAGGTACAGCATCGGCCAGGAAGCTGACTGCGAGCGGATGGCATCGCCATGCTGCGAGCGGATGGCATCACCGCATGCGAAGATGGCCGCCAGGGCTAGGCAAACCAGGGTAGCACGGGCAGCCATGAAGCACGAAAATCGATTGGGCAAACAATTCGCCAGAAGTCGGAGAAGTCAGATAGTCAGCGCTTGAGCCGTGGCCATTTGCGCTTTTTGCGGTTCAGAGTTTCAGCCAGAGAGGACCGACTAAGCACGCGACACTGAGATCGTAAGCTGCACCTTGTCCTCGACCCTTGCCGGAGCTGCCACGGCCTGAGCGAGGCGGGGACTGTCAGATATCAGGCCGGAAAGGTCCTCGCGATGTGGGGTTTTTTCCGAAAATAGGGGACCCCAATATAGTATCCTAAATAGCAGGATCCTTATCATACGAAGCCCAAAGTAAGGTGCCCCTGATGTTCGGAAACTCCTATGTTGTTATTGGATGCATCAGGATGAACACAAATCTGAGCTCTGCACAGTTCTGAGCAGCCACTACACTGCACCGAGAGTGCAGACGGCAAATCATACCTCGTGGAGCTGGGAGAGTACAAGTAACAGCCGAGCCTCGCAAACCCTCGCAGGATGATGATGAAGCTGATGAAGCTGATGAAGCTGATGATGCTGCTGATGGTGATGGCGATGGTGACGGGAACGGTGATGGTGATGGTGGTCCTGATGACGATAACGATGAGGATGAGGAGGGGGAGTAGGAGGAGGAAATCATATGTCCGCTGAAGAAAGGCCTGCTTTCGCGACGGACACCGTCTGCTGCTCCATGGCCTTTTCGTAAGTTTTCGACTTGTTGCAGGCAATCTCAGAACTCTCAAACTGAATTTTGTCCGACAAACCTCGTGGATGGCTGCTTTGTCGTGGCTGCGGATGGTGGAGAATTCCTCGGCAATCATGGGAAGCCCAAATTCTAAATCCTCAATACGCCGTACTCGGCGTCCCCCCTCCCTCCGGTGCGAAGCCAAGCCACATCAATGCAGCAAACACCGCCATCAGCCAGAACCAGCGCGCCGGCCTAGCAGCTCAAAAGCACACCGGAAGCCGGTTAACCACCTTCGCGCACATGGCACCCTGTTTCCAGCAAGAATTGGCTACACTTATTCCAATTCCAATTCATTAATTCAGTGGTCTTGATCTCAATGTGAACTTCAACGACTGCCCGAAGCACACCAGGGTGACCTGACCCGGGTGTAGTTCAAGGCTCATCAGGGTCGAGTCTGAGGTGGTCATGCTTGGCTTGCTCGTCTGCTGGCCCGCTTCGCGTTTTTGCTTTTCTTGGGTGCAGCTCTGCTTGCTGCTCAAGGTGCTCCAAGAAGGGTTTTGTGCGAAGGCTTGCTGGCATCTTTGTGGCAGATACTGCACTTGATCTACTCAGCTGCCTCTTGCCATGCCCATTGCTAAGGTTATTTCTGGCACTGCTGCACGCAGTCTCTTCAACTCTACTTGGAGGTTCACGGTGACTTAGAAGTGGGGTTATAAGTAAGGTAACTATAGTTATAACCCATATTAGGGGACTTAAAACTCCATTTCTAACTACCCATGAACCTCCAAGTAGCGCGTGTCCAGCAGGGCCGGCCCCAGTCTTCCCAGAATTGACGTGCAGGGAGCTGCAGCCACTAGATACAAAGACTAAACAATGCCTAGAAGCACAATGCTTCCTTTGGCATAGCACCGTATCGCATGCGTCTCTCCCGCTTGGGGTTCGACATGTCCTGTCATGATCCATATTTGCCTTTGCTGACGGAGATCGGCCTACAAATTGACCGAGCTGAGTTCTACAAGCTTCCACATGCCACGATGCACGCGTCATCTGCATTGACATGTGCCTGCTGTTCTGTCCAGTTTATCGTGATCTGCAAGTAAGGCTCACAGCCTGCCTTGCATGATCTTCTAGGTCCAATGCGGTTCAAGGCGTCACAAGAGTCCAAAACCCTGAACCCCAAAGAAAGTTTCCAGGATTGGCAGCCTCTAAAGCCCAGTCAGGACCGTCGCGGACAGCCGCGCAGGTCAGCCTCGAAGCTGAAAGAGCTCAAAAGCAAAAGAGCAACAATGACTTCTAGCAAATGCTCCCTTGACTGCTTGAAACCTCTTCACTCTACACCTCCCGGGCCTTATCAAACGCCCCAGGGCCTTTGTCGCGCTTCAGGGCTCCGAACCCTGTCTTCTTTTAGCTCCCCATTACCCCGAATGCAGCCTAAACCCTAGGTCCGAAACCTAAAAGGATCCTCGGGAAATATATATATATATATACATTATTAATAATAATAATAGTAATAATAATAATAATAACAATAATAATAACAATAACAATAATAATTATTATTATTATAGTAATAATAGTAATAGTAATATTAGTAATAATAATAATAATAATAATAATAGTAATAATAGTAATAATAGTAATTATAATAATAATAATGATAATCATAATAATAATAAAAAAATAATAATAATAAGAATAATAATAATAATAATAATAATAATAATAATAATATATATATATATGTGACTGAGACCCCCTGCCCGGCGCTGGTGCATCCCAGACCGCTGGTGCGGATGCTGCGGCCTCCGAGCTCCTGCGCCGCCTGAAGGCAAAGAAAACACCAAAACGACAGACAGAGAATAACAGAGGGCTCATCCAAAAGTATACATGTATGAAGATATAAACAACTTGCCTATGTAATATGCATTAGAGCGAACACACATAGGCGTAACCTTGGGAGGGTTTCCTCGAACATGTCCTGTATCTACCTCTGAGACCTGCTCCATCTCTGCCAGCCTGAAGCAGCTGCGACTTGCCCGTGCCAGGATCGCCCAAGAGGAGGAGATGTGGCCTGCAGGACGGAGGGAGCGACTAGGCAGGTCTCGGGTTTTAGCGCTAGGGATTACGGTATACTACCGAGAGCTCGGCGTTGTCCGGCTGTGTCGCGTTGCCTGGCCATCTGCTGCAGGAGCAGACGGCGGCTCTGCAGGATCCTGCAGCACGTCGCTGACTAAACCGACCAGCAGCAGCCACAACGCTGACGACAACGACAACCACAAAGAACAGCCAAAAAAAAACACCAACGCCACCACCGCCGCAACAGATGCAGCAGCAGCAGCAGCAGCAGCGGCGGCGGCGGCGGCAGCAGCAGCAATTACCATAAGTATGACAATTCTGACAGTGATGACAGGACAGGAAAGAAACACATGAACGATCAAACTCAGTAGCTAACCGAATGCAACAGAGTTTGGATAACCATCATCACCGCCAGCGTCACCACCATAATCATCGTCATCGTCATCTTCGTCATCGTCATCATTAGCCATCATCATCACATCCCCTCATTGGTATGTTCATTGACATCGTCATTAACACTCATTATGATTATCGTGGCCATTGTCGATATCATAAACGTCATTATCCCAGTCACCATCGTCATGGCCCTCGTCACGATCTGTTGGTCATAACTACAATCACTCGATCTTGCCCTGCCTCTGCGATGGCCATTGGCCTGGGCAGCCAAGGCAGCAAGCTTCTGCTACCTCTTCCTGCTTGATGAAGCACGCCCCTCACGGCTAAGATCCGCACATGCTCTGCCCTTCTTTCCCGTCCAGGAACCTACGAAGCAGTGCGGCAGCAGATCGCAAGTCAACAGTGAGGCGAGTTTCGCATCAACGGCGCGCGCCCATGAACCCGTCCTTCCCCAGCGAGAGTCTATCTCGACAGAGTTCGAGGTTGCCTTACCAAACTTGCAGGGCGAGCATCCTGACCCACGCACACGTACCCGACCCTAAACCCTAAACCAGAAAAAGCCGAAACCCTAAGCGGCTCTTCGGAGATCTCACTGCTCAGCACGCTGGTGGTGCATTCCTCAGTCCCTGGAGCCTCCTTAGGCCGCCTCGAGGACTATTCAAACTGGCAAGGTCTTCACATGCGGCCTTGCGCATGATCTCCCAGAGGCTCCAAGATCCCATTGATGAAAAGATCCGCCTTGTGGTTGAAGCATCCCTGCTCTGATCGAAGGAACGAATAATAGCCTTGATACAGCGATGTTGCAGGCTCTGGGCTGGATGTGTTCTTGCCCTTTACACATTTGGCACCGCATCACGCTGCCGCGGCCCCAAACGAAACGGAAGGCCCGTTGCGGCTTTGACAACAGGCCACCTAGACTACAGCCTACTACATGCTATGAACCATGCAAGGAGCTGGGCCGAGCCAGAGTCGTTTCTTCGCAATGCTCGGACTCTATCGGCCAAGCTTTCGACTCTTCAAAATTCACTTGGCGGAAGTCATCTTCCCAAGAGTGTACCTAAAACATGACCAGTACAATGAACACATACTGCATGTAGTCGCATGTGTGTGTATGTATATCTATATCTATATCTGTATCTATATCTATATATATATATATATGTATATGAATACCTGCATGTATGAACGCCTGTAGGCATGTATGCATGCATGCATGCCAGTGTGTATGCTTGTGTGTGTGTGCGCATGTGCATACACACACATGTGTGTATATATATATATATATATATATATATATGTGTATGCATAAATATACATATATATATACATATATATATATATATATATGTGCGTTTGCATGTATGTGTACGTATACAGTGCATACATACCTACCTACATACATACGTACGTACATACATGCATGTGTGCATGTTCGTTCGCATTTGCAACTGCAAGGTTTATGTGTATGTGCATGAAAACGCAGGTGTACATGCATGCAGGAATGCATTTGGTCATGCATGCATGCATGTGACCTTGTATGTCGTGTGTCTGTATGCAATCTGTCTGTGTGTATCTTTGGGTGGGTAATCGATTCCCGCTCGGCTCAGTGAAGACAACCGTCACAAATTCACGCAGCATCGTGACGTCGTGGGCGTGGCGTCTGGAACCGCGGCTGTCGGAGCTTCTCCAGAACCGCCTTGCGCCTCGCACCTCGCGGGAGGGAGGCTCTGAGCTTTGCAGATGCTGCAATCCGTTCGCTTGATTAGTAGGGGGGTGGGCCTCGAACATCATTCAGAATTACTGTAGTTTATTATTCCTGGAGGGGGCGGGGCGGTCGGATAAAAAGGTAGTACTGGCTTAGTCGTAGCAGTAGTCGTGATAGTAGTAGCATTAGCAGTAGCAGTAGCAGTAGTAGTAGTAGTAGTAGCAGTAGTAGTAGTAGTAGTAGGAGTAGGAGTAGGAGTAGGAGTAGGAGTAGGAGTAGGAGTCGGAGTCGGAGTCGGAGTCGGAGTAGGAGTGGGAGTGGGAGTGGGAGTGGGAGTAGTAGGAGCAGTAGTCGTAGTAGTCGGAGTCGTAGTCGTAGTTGTAGTCGTAGTCGTAGTCGTAGTAGTAGTAGTAGTAGTAGTAGCAGTAGTAGTAGTATCATCAGTGGTAGTAGTCGTGGTGGTGGTAGCAAGCAGACATCAAGTAGTACGTAGTTATGTGGTATTTGTTAAGTAGCAAGTAGGTACTAAATGGAACCAAGAGAAGAATCAATTGAGTATTACTTAGTGATTGAATTCATTAATTCAGTAGTAAGTAGTAAATAGAAAGTAGTAAGTAGTAACCGAGATTCAAGCAGCAAGCTGCAGTCGCAGTGAAGTAGTACGATTGAAGCCCTGTCTGTACTGGGTGATTTCGTCTGACAACAGGCCTCAGTCCTGTGCTTTCCACAGACAACGGGCCGGACATCGGACGGCCGTGCCCCGTTTGTATATCGTTTTGCTACACTGGCTAAGGGCTAAATCTTACACTTCAATCAGACAGGCCTTGAGTGCCCAGGGCTGCGGGCGAAGCGGACGGAAATGGAAGCACGTCGAGCTCGGGATGCACCTCCGATCATTTCGACCGTGTGGACCTTGGGCTGCAGACAAGAATGCTACTACTATGAACATGAGTGTTACCTGTAGCGGTACTATTGGATATCGCTGGTAACAGTGCACGTAGCAGTCTCCGCCGTAGTCGTAGTTTCTGAAGCTAGTACTCTTAGTGTTAGATTTCATAGTTTCATAGTATTATTACCATCGGCCCCAAGCTGTGATAGTCGCAGTGCTCATACCTCCAGCCTGAAACTCAGTGCAGAAACCCCCATGGCCAGGTTGCCGAAGGCGACACCGACCCGCCGACTTTTCTGCCCGTGGCCCCCAACGTGTTTCATGCCATGCGCCCGTGATCCACGAACAAATACCCTTTATGAAGAAGTGTATTTGGGATGCATCTGACGGCCATTGTACATGTTTCCAACAATCCTCACCAACACCGGGGTTGAAATATTGCCTCGTGCAAGAAAGCTTCGAAGTCTGCTCAGGCCCACACCACCCGATCTTGAAAGTCTGCTGCATGGAACGACTCCACTGGATCTTGGCAGGGACATGCAAACCCTAAATCTGAACGGGTGAGAGGCGGTGTTGTACCAGACCCTAGGATTCTTCCAGGAAGCCTAGATCACTTCCACTTCCGCAGTTCCTGGCTCTGTCACGTGCGGGGGATACATCGACCATAAACAGGATCCGTATCATAAGGGCCGGTAGTTTAGAAGCCACTGTTTCCGAGACATCCCAAACCCCAGGGCCCTCCGATCCCCGAGGCCTGATGACACATCTGCCAGGTCAGCCGAGGCCTGCCAGGTGGCATCATCCGACCAACAGCTTCTCAGACCCAAGAGCGCAAACCCACAGCGCAAGAGCCTAAGACCCAAACCCTAAACCTTAAACCCTCGACCCTAAATCCGAACCCCGAACCCTAAACCTTACGTACCGGAAAATGGCCTTGTCCAAGAGAACAATCTGGGACTTCGCAGAGTAGGCGTCCACAGATGATGCCTGACAAGACCGGCTCGCCCCAAGACTGAACTGCTTATGACAACAAAGATCTTGATGATTCGAATAGTTGTCATTGCTATATGAATATATGTGCAGAGATATATATACATGCATACATACATACATAAGAGTATGTATGTGCACATATGCATACATATATATATATATATAATTAGTACGCATGCTTGGCTTCAGGAGATGATAGTCACTGCCGTCGACAGCTGTTGTTGTTAGCACTGTGTTGCTATACTCGAAGGTTGCAATTGTTGATGTAACCGATGGCTGCTACCTATGATGGTATTTCAACTGTTTATGCAGTTTATGCTATTTCAACTGTTGACCTATGGCTATTGGTGTCATTATGACTGTTATTGGAATCATGAGTAGTGTTTGCAACTGCCGACGACCTCCATTCATGCTTTTTGTCCTTCCGCTTGTTACAATATCTCCCACTCCCCTTGGAATCGGCGCAAAAAGCAAATTTCTGGGCATGCCTGCATGGGAAACCCAAAGCCAAAAAGTGCAAAGCGTAGGTACCCAATAACGTTCAAGTAACAACCAGCCGTACTATGTGGCAACCCTTTGGAGTACCAACACAACCCAAAGCCAGAGAGCCAAATGGTGCACTGGACTCGCTAGGAGACTGGGAAGCTCGAAAGTCTAAAACACTCTTCCTTAAAACCCAAAACACCAAGCTCAAACCCGCAAACTTTCAACTCAAAATTCAGAAAACCAACACTGTTCACCCGTGTTCCTCGTTGGTTTCGGTCAGGCTCATGTCTCCACGCTCGGCGGCTTTGGTCAAATACCTGTGGCACATTTCGCTGAAACTACCTTAGAGTACGCTAAAAATGAAAATGCCCCAAAAAGCTACACTAGCAGAAGCAAAGATCTGACGAGAATATGGACACAGGTGCAACACTACCTTAGATCATACTATAGAATATTCTGGTATAATATATATATAGAGAGAGAGAGAGCTAGTACATGATCATATTATATGTAAACGTTATCTCCTCTGAGGTTACCGCAAGGTTCCTATCAGGCTACCCCCACAAACCCTAGGCCCTCAAACCCCATGAGTGCGTCCGGCTGCAGCTTCCGCAAGCGTGCGTTCTTGATCGGAAACTTGTAAGCGTGGTAGGCAATCAGCAGCTCGCCTCCACAGTCGAAACCCGCAAGGAGCATCCGAGCAAGGGTGGGTTGCAAAAAGGTGTACGGGTTAGGACAAGGATAACAACAAGGGGGAGACTCTACGGTTACTACAAGTGTTAGGTTGCTGCGAGGGTCACTCTAAGGCCACTATATGGTTACCATAACCAGATTAGTACAAGGCTGCCATGCGGCTACTGGCACGGCGCTAATTACAGTCGTGAGGACAAGAAAACCTATCCAGCTGTTGAATCATACGCCGCGAGAGAAGCGAATCTATCTCGCAAACTTCACGAAGGATCTCCTAATGCGCGCTTGCTGGCTAGCAGAGTCCTTAGATGCTAGCTACAGTAGCAATTAGGCCAGACCAACTCTGCTTAGGCACACAACGGGGCAAAGAAGCCGATGACGAAGCGGACGTAAGCCCGCAAGGACCTGAGCGGACAGTTAACTGGAGCTACACTAGAGATTCCGAAAATTACCGTATTTGGGGGTCCTTATAAAAAGTATCCTACTATGTAAGGTGCTATATTATGGTCCCCTATTTTCGGAAACCCCCACACTGGCTTTTTAGCTCTGCCATAGGCTCGCATCGTGGTAGTGAGCTAGCACGTACTGATCATGATTACTAAGGGCCGACACATCTAGGGGTGCTATCAGGAAGGGGTTGTAGCCGCAGCATCCCTGTGTGTCTTTCCTTCGCCGTTCCTGTCTGGCTTGCTCCATTTCGGCCTCCAGTCGTTTCCTCTCCTGTTTTGAGTACGTCTGTGTATGAAACGCATCCTTCCAACATCCGTCAATGTGCTTTATGCTTCCTCGTCATAGCAAAAGCTGCTGCAATCAGTGTTCTGGGTGCCGTGCTCTGGCTGCCTGCTGATGACGTGGCGAAAGCAATCATCAATGCCTCAGTCTGGATTCGTACGTTGCCCTGGTGAAAAAAGTTCATCAGGTTTACCACACACTGTTGGGTTCACCCTTTGTCGTCTTTGCTTACCAGGCAAATACTCTTCGAAAACGATCTCCACTGTCCCGATGATGGCAAGGTGCAGGTCGAGACGCCATCACTGCCTGGAAGTCATCCCGCTCAAGTGATGCGATTCAGACGCTCTATGACTATCACTCCATGCTCGCATGACGATCACGACCTATCTCAGCTCCTGCAGTCGGCAGTCACAGTCCGATCGGTCGGAGCATTCCCGTGATGGTTTCCTAACTGCTATTCGTTGATGGTAGGCACAGGATAGTACTGGCAACTTCCTGCACGAGTGTGGCGAGTCTTTGCATTGACATCTCTCGGGCAGACGTGGGTAAGACAAGGAAATCAGAACGCTTCTCGCCAGTGTTGCTTCGTGCCCGTTGACGGGAATCGAAAGACAGAAGATTTGCGATGGTGTCCACTGTGACCGTGATGACCGTGACGGCCCGACTGCACCTGAACCCTGTTTTGAGGCATCTGGAAACCGAACATGGCAAGGCCTCTGGGGAGCTGTGATGTGTAAACTGAAACAATGGCAACACAACCAAGTGCCCCCACGCGCCTCCCAATGAACAGCTGGCTTCGCAATTTTCTGTTTCCAAACCTGGCTCCAAGACAAAACTTCATCCTCAGAGGTTCTGGCCACATTAGTACTATTATATTACTATTACTACTATTAGTGCTTTTATTACACTATTCTTACTATTCGTACACTGATTTCACTATGATTGCAGATCATACGAGTGTTACTATCCTTACTATTGCGATTATTGCTAGTATTGCTAATGTTGCTAATCGTTAGTGCCATTATTGCTAGCATTGCGATTGTTAATAATCTGGCCCTGCCTGCCAAGCCAAGCCCGAGGAAGGTCAAGGAGGAGAAGATGGCGGCTGCGAGAATCTGGCACAAGCAGAAGCCAGCCGCTGCCGATGGCAGGCAGAGACTGGGGAAAATCGCCGCAAGCAAACCGACGGCATATCGCAAGCATCCTACTTTCTCTTGCAGATTACGCATCAACGCCTGATTTGCTTGTCGTGCTTGTCAACGGCTTGCACGAGGCTAAGTTCATGCAGGCGGTTTCCGGACAGCCCGCCCCGCCTGACTCATGGAGAGAGCTCCGAAAATCTGGCCTGGCCACTCTGTCATTCATGTCAGTGTCATGCCAGTCATAAGCGATGTGACCGGCTTGCCTTCCCGCTTGTTTTGGCGAGACTTGCCATCCGCGCAGCGGGACATGCAGTCCTCGGTTTTCGATCCGCATCAGCGACGTCTGTGGTGTGGATCCTGACGTTGGATGGGGCCTCGTCGACCAGCCAGCACTGTGCGGAGATGCGCCAGAATGAGAAGCTGCAAAGACCCATCCTCACAATCGAAAACGAAAACATGAACGAGGCTTCGCCTCACGAAAGCGCACTGCTGAGGGGCCTTGTTATGATCGACCTCGGATGGGAGCACCACAGCAGACGAAGAACGACCAAGTTGCTTCCAAGTTGGTTCCATCGCTGGGTGACGGACCACACAAAGAGCAAGAACACCTGAGGTTTGGCGCACTGCTTGCGGACCAATGTGTTTCATGCCCATCGAGGCCCAGCGTGTTTGCTTCCAAGCGTCAGAAGGCTCGAGAACTCCGATCAAGATGAAGGTGAGGCAGGCATTCACAAGCCGAAAGGAAACGACCTGGGACGACCCGGTAGGCAAAGCACGCTCGACTTCTGGTCACTCTGTGGAACATTGCTGCTTTCCACACCCAGGCATGCACAATCCGGAGAAGTCGCCGATCACTCTTCCCGGCCATGTCCCTGAATCAAAAAGTGTGATGCTGTGCACCGCAACATTTCTATGGCATGCATCTCGAATCCGCGAGATGCATCTTGCCTCAATGAGTCATCTCGCGTGAAAAGGTGCACGTACACCAGGTTCATGACCTGGGACATCGGTGCCAAGGTGGTCAAGACCACGCGTGCTACCTGGAACACCCCGATCTTCATGTCTGGAATTTGGTGTCAGTCCAGCGGCTGCTTCTGTAACTCCTGCAGCCGTGCCAGCCCCGACGATGACTTGCACGCGCTGCCAGCTGCTGAGACGAAGGACATACGTGACGTAGTAGAGGAGCCTGGAAAGAGCTTGCTGTGCCATTCCAAACACACACGTAATTCCTGTCGTCAATCCTCTAGTCTAGCGACATGGAAGAAATGCAGACGCCATAGGCTCCGTTCCAGAACCTCAGGTCAGGTCACGACTGTCTTTACCCGCTTCAGGTTTAGGGTTTAGGGTCCCCTATTTTCGGAAACTCCCCTCATCCCAAATTGCAGCTTGGTCGCTTCATGGCCAACCTGGGGCATGCTTAGATGATATCTTTTGCGTTACTCTGCTACATTGAGGCAGCCGTTGTCAGAACCATCATTATAGTATATTATAGTATATTATAGTCATTATAGTACATTATAGTATATTATAGTATATTATAGTACATTATAGTACATTATAGTATATTATAGTATATTATAGTCTATCATAGTACATTGTAGTCCTTATCGGCACACAGTCAGGACTTCGGGGTTTACCTCACACTTGAGAGAAAGCTAGGAAGGGGGAGTAGAAGTACGGAGAAGTAGCAAGCAGAGGCACAGTACGTGGTTCCGGCGACAAGACGGTGCAGGACGTGCTGGCGGACGTCGACGAGCAGAGCTGCGAGGCTTGCTGAGGCCAAACAGTGCCCAGAGGCACGGGAGCAAAGCGGCGTTTTGCGTGCGGGGAATCGTGGGGACACTGTCAAGGGTCCGCACAGGAGGCGCCGAAAGCGCAGCGGTTTTTTCCGATGACTGCAGGCAACGAGCGAGGCAACGACGGCTGTGGTCACTTTTCTTGCAGACGGATACTCATAGATGAGTCAAACCCTGCACAAGAAGTTGTCAAGCATGCTGCAGTGCCGGAGGATCAAACCAAGCATGCATCAAAATCAGCAGTCACCAAAACACGCAGAGGCCTCATGCGAATTTGGTTTTCTAGCTGGGCTCACTGCACAAGAAGTTGCCTGCAATGCCGAAGAATCACATCTAAGCATGCATCACAATCAGCAGTCACCAAAACACACAGGGAGGGAGGGGGGGGACCTCCCCCCCCTTATCGAAAGGACAAGGTGCCCGAAAGATCGACCAAAAGGGGTTGGGGGAGAGGGGGTGCCACCCCCCTCCTGCGACCCTAAAAGTCCTTGATATATCGGAGAAAAGGGGTTGTAAACAAGAACTCCCGCAAGCTCCAAGGAGCTAGCTTTCGTGACATGACTCGACGACGGACTGGACAGAAAGGATCGCATCGTGGCCCTGGCAGGCCTATCCTGCAAATCTCTGATCTTCACGACGGGGCACAGATGTTGAAGTGCACCTCCAGCTCACACACTCGAATCATTGACTACCTGCCCATCCCCTCTCGGCGCTCTGTCTCTACGCTTCGGCTGTGCAGCCGAGCGGCTGTTTGTTGGAGGCTCTGTCGCCAAATCACTGGGCAAAGAGCGGCAGCAGCGAAGCCAACTCCGCATGCTTCGAGGTAGCGCCTGGAAGGTGCTCGAGTCACAAAACTTCAGAAAAAGCCTTCTTCCCCGCCCAGAACACCTCCCAGACGATGGTGGCAGAACCAGCTGGCTCAGCCTCAACCTGCGAACTCCAAGTAGGCAGAGCCGGGGTTACCGAGAACTCAACCGTCGGTGAATCGCAGGCATTGAGACAAATACGGGAGTTTCCGAAAAAGGGGGGCCCATATATAGTACCCTAAATAGGAGGATCCTATTACAGGGACCCCAAAGATAAGGTATCCCTAATTTTCGGAAACTCCCATACTGGCTCTCGCTATCAACGAGAGATTGGCAAACGGGTAGCTGGTGCAGCCGCTAAGCTACTTCTGACCTTCTGAACCAGCAGATGCGCACCTTGTGCTCGTCATTCCGCGGGCGGGCCTCCTTGAACAGCGGTACCGCCTGAAAGAGACGTATGAAAAGCATCTCAACATCGATCTCTTCTCACTCGACCACAGTCTACATGCGGCCTGCAAACTCAGCAGTCCCACCGGAACGATGTAAAGGACCTGGGTAACAACAGCGTAAGAGTTGTGGCACGGCCTCGGCCCGTTGAAGCCTTGAATTAAGCAAGCTCCCTTAAAGTATGTTCGTCAGGACACTTCCTAATACTTCCTGAGCCGGAAGTCGTACCCAAAAACACAAACAAAAACTGCCCCCGCTGACTCAGTGCTGCTTGGATACAAACGCCAGCCGAACCGTGAAGGAGGCATCACTACTCAGCCTCAGCGCTCAGAGGGCTTTCTTGATCATTTACGACATGACATACGCTCACAGAAGAACGTTGCAAAATCGCTGCTGTGTCACACGAGGAAGACCAGTCCTCCAGCACCACCCCCGGCCATGCAAGCGTACTTGCACAGGCCTGGCAGCAAGGAAACACCGAAACCCCTACGCGTGTGCATCTTCTCAGATTCATTCGTTGCCAGCAAGGTGGTGCCTTCGACAGTGATGCGCTCCTCCTTGAATGGATAAATCTGCTGCCTCTCGCAGAATTTCAGGGGTGGCATACTCCCATGGTCTCTTTGATTTCGCGCCTGGCTGCCTCGAAGGCGATAATGCAGCCCCCGATGCCCCAGCAAGTGATGATCCACATGGCCAGGAACCACACCTTAGCCGCTACGAAGGCCCCTGGAACCAAACATACCGACTTAGACAACTTTGCCGGCAAGTCTCGTAGGCTGCAGCTCCTTCCTCGACAGCGCTGCATACATGCACACGCAAGCGCCAGCACATCTGTCCAAGTTTGCTTGTGCACGGCAAGTCGCAGGTGGCAGATACATCAGGCTTGCACCCAGAGCTGCCAGGAAGGAGTGCGTTAGAAGCCACGGCCTCTCAACGCCATGGAACGTCAGCATGAAGCTGCCACTGAAACCTCTGAGGGCCTGGCGCCCGCCTGCCCCATCTCTGAACAGGAAAAAACCTCATTGTGGGGCACAGCATCACGGGACAGACCGTTTAGCAGCTTGCGGCTGGCCTGTGCAGCACCTGCCAAGGCGACATGCTGCCATGCCGTGTCTGGCCACAGAGCATAATGGTCACAATCCTTGCCAAGAAAGGCCTCTTTGTCCTGAAGTCGTCCCAAGAGCATGTCCTCCAAAGAGAATCGCGGCCAAGTGTCCTAAACGTCCTAACAGAAACGCTACGCACATTTACACAATTCGACTACATCACCAAGCACTATAAGGACTAAGAACGGTCAATGAACCTTGGCTCCAATTCAATAGTCGAGAAATCGCATGCGTCATGTGAGAAGGCCTATGCCTGTCAGACCTCTCAACACGATGCTCTAGGCCCTAAGTTGCAAAATGTTGTTGGTTGAACGGAAGGGGATATACAGTTATACAGTTACACAGATGCAGCCTTGTACATGAACACTATGCACTTGTTCGGTAGCTGTAGAGAGAGAGGATGAGGCAGGCACACACAAACGCAGACAGACAGGCACACAGACAGAGAGAGCAAGACAGATGAAGGCGTCGAGAACAGGCAGAAGGAGCAACAGTTGCATGCAGGAGGTGCCCGTGAGTTTGCGCATCACGTCTGTTCATGCATGTCAGCAAACATGCCGGCAGGCAAGGCAGGCAGGCGACAGCCGTGGTGGGTGGACATTCCAACTGCATCGATGGAAGAGTGTAGACGACGGTTCGCTTGGCTTTGGAGCAGCAAACCCTTCCCCACGTCGCGAACTGGTCACTGAAGGACGGAAGTGTCCTGCACAGGGGTCCAGAAAGAAGCCACCGTCACCTGTGCATGTAGCTGTGAAGCCGAAGCCCAGGTCAGAGCAGAGAATTCCCGGATTCGCCGAGGCCCGCTCCAGCATGCTAAACATGGTCGCATCGAGGCCAAACTTTTCCAGATAGATATCTTTCGCAGTGCCAACCACTGACATCCTGGGGCTCAAGGAAACAACGAGAGGCTTTTGCTGCTCGCTTGCTCGCCGAGGCTCATTCCGAAAGGGCTGAACAAAGCAAGAGCGAAGCGCGTTCTGCGAAACCAGGAGTGGCCGGATGGGCCCCTGACCAGAAAAAAGGACCGGCTGACAGTAAGCTACCTTTGGGATCCTTTGGATGCCTGGGTTGAAACGCAAGCGAGTGAAGCTGGTGAAGCCCGCAGGAAGCTCCCTGGCACATGCATAGCAGGGAGACATGACAGCAGAAGAAGGAACTCTGCGAAAACTCCTTGTCCGGGCCATCAGCGGCAATGTCTTTCCCCATTGCTCGCACGGAGATCTCTACGACATTGTCCCGAGGCCCAAGATGTCATGTCTCAAGTGCTATCAGCTCAGTACAAAGTGGCTGTCACCTGACTCTAGGTCTGTCCCCGCACCGTGGGATCCACCGACGCTTACTGCTGTTCTTCCTCCATGTCACATGATGCTATTCTCGACCATGCAGGTCTATTGGCAGCCCCTTACGGCTGCTTGCCAAGCAATGAAGCGATGGCACCGCCTTTGCCAGACTAGCTGAGACTGGTGCAGACAGTGTCGGTCGAACTGGGGTCCCCACTTCGCCACAGTGAGCCTTAGAAGGGTGCAGAAATGCAGGGAGAGATTTGGACCAGTCAGCTGCACTGGGACAGACCCTCAGCCAGTCGCCGCTCCGCCGATGAGAGTCAACAATAGCCTGGCAGCCACCGGACATTCCACTTCATGAGTGCTGTCCTAGAATCCAGAAACCCTATTATCAGAATTTGCACAACGGTGTCGGGAGAACGCCAGCTTTGGGACAGGCAATCCCGACAGCCACGGCGCTGCGGCAGCAACCAAAGTCGCGCGGCCACCCCACTCATCCGGAGTGTCTGTCCAGAAGCGGTGGAAGACTTCCTGCCGAGGACTAAGCCGACGCAGCAACATGAGGAGTGAGAGGCCATAGGCCTGTGCGAGTCCTGTGTCTCGTGCTTCTTGCTGGTCAGGATGCTTTCGCTTGAGTCCCGAGCCAGGCGCTCCACATTCACAGCTTCAATGAAGAGCTCCACCTCGATTCTCTTGCCTGGAAAAGTTGGACGCCAGCGCTGGTACACAATGCCTTCCACCGTCACCGAGTCCCCAGGTTGGGCGACTCCAACCATGTCTCCGAAGACTGTCACAGCACAGGACTGCGGGACAACTCCGACATCAAGGGCTTGCATGTCATCTTGGACACGAATCTCTTGAAAATCAGACATGCAGTCTTCACTCGCCGGAAGAGCTGTAAATTGCTTCGAATGACAGCGCGAAGTTTTGGGGCGCTTTGCTTTGGCATCCCACTTCGTCTTCTTCTGCGCGCCGGGACATTCTTTCGGAATCTCGAAATCATAGCCGCAAGCCGGAGAAGCGCGGCAGCCAAAGCTATGGCCACACTGCCTTGGCGCAGCGACAGACAGTTTGGGGCTTTGGGGTTTTAAAGTCTTCGGGTTTTCAGGCAGACGAAGGCAGAACGAACCCCGGAACTCACAGATAGCATAGGAAGGAAAGGCAAGGAAAGGAAAGCACGAATATGGGTCTCAACAAGAGCCTCAAACACATTCTGTTCATTTGCATCGGTAGTGGCTTGCACCCAAGTCACAAAGCTCGCCCAGTACGTTCTCATCTTCCATCATTTACAAGGCCGTGCCCTCTCACTCTTGCTTTCTGAAGGGCGACCGGGTCCCCCCTTGCGCAAGTGTGCTCCCCGTTTTGGAGGAGAAAGAGAGAGAGAGAGAGAGAGAGAGAGACTGCAGGACATGGTCCATCTTTGAGCATCTAACTTCATCTCCCTTGCCCTGAATCATCTGCTATGGCAATGATCTTTAGCACCCTGTGACAACAGCATGTAGCGAGTTGCAGCACAGCAGATGAGGTACTGTAAGTGTTATGACACAGGTCCGTCTCAGAGCATCATTCAGCATGATGTGAAACCAGTGAAGCAGGGCAGAGAGAGAGAGAGAGAGAGCTTTCATGTTGTCTCCTTATGTTTGCCCCAGCCTTTGAGGGTGAGTGCAGTGGCTTTCTGCCCGCCTGTTGGGGTCCCAGAAAGCCACTGCATTCACCCTCAAGGGCTGGGGCAAGTATAAGGAGACGACATGAAAGCTCTCGCTCTTATTATTCAGCACAGCCAGAGGAGCGTCGCAGATGCTCAGCCCCCAGCCCTGGGGAATTAACAGTGCAGGAGAAGTAAGACTGTCTACATATCTATCTATCTATCTATCTATCTATCTATCTCTTCTCTCTCTCAGCATACAGCATGTTGTAACATAGCAGAACTTGTATTGTACGTGTTATGACACATGTCTGTCGCAAACCCCTCGTAACTGATACGCTGGGTGCCACGATTCCATTCTAAGCTGGTCTATTCTATTGACCTGCATGCTGCTGTGACTATCGACATTGTCATCGCTACTACTGCACCACAACCGCCCCGTCATCCCCACCTCCACCAGCACCACCACCGCCTGTTCAATCTTGCCCTCGCCATCATCACCAATGTCGTCGTCATCGTCGTCGTCGTCCGTCACCTGTGACCCTCGCCACCGCCTCCACCAGCAACATCACCATCATCGTCTAGTCATTCTTCATCCTTGCCGTCATCATCATCGACATCTAAGTCGCCAAGTTCACCGGGGTATACGGCCGAGGAGCTCACAGCGGAAGTTTCGCCATTCTTGGACCACCTGCCGAGAACGATTCTTCGTTTCCATCTTTGCAGTGATTTACAGTGTCATCGTGTTGCAAGGCTACTGAGCACAAGTAACAGTACGATTACTCGAACAAGTGCAACACCGATACGTTTGGTTTCATCACCCATCTCGATCAGATGGCCTTAACAGGCCCAGCACGCGTCACTGTGCCCAGGATTCGCACCAGCTGCCCTTCATCCGCCACTCGCAATTGGGACACGGATTGCCTGGCAAACTCTCGTCCCGGCCTCGAGCACAAGATCGTCACATCAACATCAGGTTCAAGTTCCACGGCACATGCGATACAAGGATGTGTCAGATCCTACTATGTCCTCCCAAATCGAAGCGAGCGACACATGCACCAGACGTGCACGAAGCGTTAAGGCCGGGCTCGAGGGCTTGTCGGCTGCCAGGGCTTTTGCAGCCTGCTCGACTGCGCCGTTCAGAGCGCTCACCAAGCTGGACCATCCCTTCCTGAGAAGACGATAAGATCCGGGAACTTGTTCAAAGAGATCCAAAGCTTCCACGACCAGCTCTGCTTTCGCGCACCGAGAGGGCCCCTTGTCACGTGCCAGGAGATCAGTGATTTGCTGTGCTGGCTCTCCAGAAGTGAAGAATTGCACCAGCTCTGCAGAAACTTCGTCCGAAACATCTGGAGCCAAAGGCTCTGCCTGTCTTAGCGGCACAAGCAACCCATTCTCGCCCATCATGAGAGCTTCGGAGTCACATGTGCTGGGTTTGAAGGCCCATGTCTCACACGCCAGGAAGCCATGGCTTCAGCATGTCGCTTCCTTGCAGCGTTTTTGAAACTGACTGCGATTTCTGTTGTTCTTCCCATGTAGAAGCTCGAAGAGGAGGGTGCTGGCATTTCTCAGCTTACTCTGCTGTTTGGCTTGCCGCACGACGAACCTTGCACAAGTTGTCGGCGGTCGTTGCTCATGTTTCTAAATGACTCACCCCGGCGGACAGCGCAAAGGCGCCGGACAGCACAGCTTGCCCAAAGACGGTTGGTGCGGCAACGTCCTGTTAAAAACCAACAGGAGCGACCAGCACAAATACGATTGCAACCTGAACGCAAAGCCCTTCATCTGGCAAATTGCACAGGCGGTGCCTCGAATGGAAACTCAACAGTTCAACGAACCACGAACACAAAGCAGCAGGGCACTTCATCGGCATGCCGTTGTTCTTGGCATACGTCTGCAACTGAGACCTCAAAACGGCAAGCGAGAACACAGCACTGCAAGCAGGAGAAAGAAAAGCCAAGAAATGGTGCATCACAGGCCTGCCTGGGTTCAAGGTACTTTCCCCTGTCGCTTGAATGCACCCAGATGTGGCTAGTGCTGCCACCGATCCACGACTGAAAAGAGGTCCACGATTTAGAAGCCTCCCCTTTAAAGGGCGAAAAGGCTTCCAGCGGAGTAACAAGCAAGTTCCAGGATCTACAGCTGTCGGCCACCCGCAGTGTCGCGGTACCTGTTCTGTGGAGATCCTAGACAATGGCAGAAAGGCTTCTTCGAAGCCCTCAAAAGCAATATGCTAAGACCGAATGGCCAGAAAATTCTCCACGTGCTCTAATTGTTAAAGACTCTGTGATTGCTGGCAGCTAGAAAGAACTGGTTCGAGAGTGTGAAGCTCCGACTTGGGTGCTGCGAGGCTGCGCCAGCAATCAAGCGAAGGCATGTGGAGAAACCAAGCTGACGCACGAAAATCGGCTTGGTGAAGAGCTGACTCTGCTGTCTTGAATGGTCTGCACTGTATTGAGAGGCAGCAGAGCAGATCCACAAAACTCAACAGCCTTCCACCGGGGGCGTACAGAGCTCCAAGCGAAGGGGTTAGCTATGACGATGATCCACGAGGGACGGAAGACAACGCACAGCACAAGGCTGTTGAATGCACATGACCAGATCGGCATGCGATTTTCGTGAAATGGCTCGCGTCAGGGCGCCAAAAGACACTGCACACGACTTCGTCGTGACTGCTCCCAACATGCCTAGAACATGGAGAGAGCTTTGCCTACAGCATTACCCTGATCAAGCCAAGGATGTTCAAGCGCTTCATCGGCAGAAGGTCGATCGTCAGGCTCCAGGCTCATAAGCTGTTTACCTAGTCTTTCAAGCGAGTCAAGCGCCACTGGCAACTGCAGCCTTCCAACTAGTGAATCCCGAGGGGCAAAAATCAGCGGCCAAACCGTTCTCTTTGAAATCCTTCTCCCAGTTCAGGTCTGCCTGTCTCACTGTCTGAGGAATCATAGGCTGAGAACATCTGAGCAGGAACGGCGCCTGCCGCAGCTTGTCTGCGATCTCATGCATCTTCGGAGAACCGACCTTCGAACAGCGGCTAGCGAAAGGAGCGATGCCAAGTCCGCCAAGTCTCTGACATAGTTCTCGCCGGGCTTGTCATCAAAGACCTTGTGCCTTGTCCAGGAAGCTACGAGTAGCTAATCACATCCACAAATGGGCACAGTGGCTGGCGGCCATGTCGTGCCACACGCAAGTATTTGAAACTCACGCCGAACGGCTGGAACGGGAATTTCCTGCTGCACAGGATGTACCTGCAAGGGCAAGCCCCACACAGCACTCTGACACTGGCATCATGTGCTGCATCTAACCGTGGTGAAGCAGGAAAGGCATTCTGCGACATCTTCTCCTTTCCTATGCTTTGGCTAGTGAGCGTAGGAGCACAGCACCCAATTTTCTCCCGCACAAACCAGACCCATATTGCAAGCCAGGATCTCCTCGAAACATGGGCCTTGGGACTTGTTCGATGCTGAGGTTTGGGGAGGTTACCACGAAGGCCTCATCCCCGGGGGGCACGCGATGACTCCAACCGCGAAGACGTCGGAGGCCTGCGAGTAGGTGCCCTCCTTGGCATGCAGAACGCATCACAAGGAAAGGACAACGCACTTGCTAAAACAACGCCTATGCTAGACCCTAAACCCTAACCTTTGCACAGCTGAACCCGAAACCTCTGAACCCCAAGCTCCGAAACAGATCAACTGAGCAGCATAAGCCTCCGGTGCGATGTACTGGTCTGTGCCCACCTAAGCGGAACTTTTCTGAAGGGAGACCCACCATGGGAGCTTGCTTGAATCGACTCCTTCATTGACCATGAGCTTCTTGAGGGACGGTCGCACAAAAAAGAAGTGAATCTCCGCCCGACCATCGCTGCACACGCTCCCTCGAAAGATCTTCCAGAAACTACAGGCAGCTCTTCCTTCCTCTCCCCTCTTCTTTCAGGCTGTCCTCTTTCGTGGCGGATCCCCTCTTTCGCTCCCCTTTCTAAGGCTTTTTGCTCATGTCTGAGCCGAGGCGCGATGGTCACCTTGCGGCCTGGCCTCGGTTCCGATTCTCAGGTTCTCCCTAGAGGGCTTGAGGACGTTCAGTCTAGGATGCCTGAGGGATGAGATTGCAGCGAGCGCTGTCTCGCCGAGCAACGGTATGCCACTGCCTCCATCTGGCGTCTGGATCGTGTCGAAGTCTATGATTTTGATCTGGGCCGGTATGATGTGAGCCAGATCGCTTCAAACAGGGTCTGTCTCAAGTCTTCAGCTCCCAGCAAGGATGTCACCCCTTCTCACTCGTGACAGCATCACGTTTTCCAGCTTGATGTCCCTAGCGCGATCATCATTGCAAGGCTGTGTGTACCAAGAGCTACCCCAACGTGTCAGCTGCGGGCGCCTGTGTATGCAAGTCTTGTGCAAATCACGAAGCCCGGAAAGGAGCTGACGAAGGACTTCCTGCGAAGTCTATCCACATTCTAGCTTGCAGAGGAGCAGGCCCAGCTGACCTTCGATGGAACAGCTCGAACTGCCTGACCGCTGCACTCACCCCGACGAAGGTCCTTAATATCGTCCTCAGACAGCATCTCTTTTCCTGTCAGCACCTGACCGTCTTCGAATGCTGGAGCAGACTTCATGCATGCAAAAGCTTCCGAGTGTAACCTTGGTTCAAGTATGCTGCCACATGAAAACTACACGACAATTGCTGTGACGAAGACGAAAAAGACGACTTCCCGTTCGCTGCTTTCCTGAGCTGCAACAGTTTGATTGCGGTAGGAGCCGATATTGCAATCCACAGAACAAGAAAAAAACCTGCACGCAGTGTCGTTACAAGCGGCGAGCATCAACAGTAGAATTCGATCAACATGTGTGTACGAAGGCCAATCGCAATGCATGACTGTAAGAAAGCCAACAGCAACGCATGCGTCGAAAGTTCAATACTCCCGTTAGCGCTGCCCTTTCTTGACATGCCAAAGCCTAAACTCCTACCCAGACCCCCGGGAGGATCTAGAAAGTAGATCCCCTAATTTGGGGCCCTATACCACTAAGGGTACTTTATAAGAACGCCCATTAAGGGATCTACTGTTTGGATCCTCCCGGGGGTCTGGGTACAGAGCAACCCCAAACACCTCAACTCTAGACTAGACCCACAAAACCAGAACTATCGCCAACCCTAAACCCCTAAACCCTAAACCCTAAACCCCTTTTTCGTAACTTGAGACCTCATAGAGATCCTGGCCGGTCACTCGTTCCATGCTCACCTTGCCATGAAGCTGAGCTGCGATGTCAATAATTTTTAAGGGGCTAAGGCATAAAGTGGGGGGGGTAGGGTTTAGGGTGTAGGTTTGGGGATAAACGCCTTCAAGCTCAACTTCCGAAATGTTCCGACATGTCAATGTCAGGTCGGGCTTTGCTGTTCAGACCCAAGAGGCATAGTAGGCGAGCTTGTCCTCGTAGACTTGCAGAATGTTGCAGAGGAATCTACTCCTCTTCAGCCGCAGCATAACTTCTGCATTCTCTCTCCAGAGTTTCCTTGGGGAGCAGAGGTTGAGAATCGCAGAGTTTGCACGAAATCTTGGAGATCCGCGTAGTAGCACTATCGAAGGACACAAGCACCAGAAGAATGCCCTTGCAGGCCAAGCGACTCCTCGCCACTCAAGGCGAAAAACGTCTTCTGCAGAACCTGTGTCTTCGGAGGCGAACCTAGACTAATGTATTCTACAGCCGAACACCCCTTCCCCCTGCTTGCAAGGAGCTTTGACAACCACTGGATCGTTGTTGTCAACCTCAGGGGTATGAATGGTCCCGCAAGCAAACCACGCAGTCCAAGCTGGCTCCGGCACGAACCAAAGCAAACTAAGATTTGGGCTCTTCTTGCATACAGCACCTGACCACACACGCGTCTTGCCCTTGCATTCTTCAGGATTGGTGCAGCTCTAGGTCTGCGGTCACGAAGTACACCCCTCCATCTACAACTTGCCTTCACGTGCTCGTTCGAAGGAGGCTGGACTTGCTGCTTCAGGACCTGGACATGCACAGGTTTGCTTCAAGCCAGACTCATAGACTGCTTGCCGGGGCACGAAAACGTCATCAATGCTGGAAACTTTCTGTATGCCGGTGCTTTCGTGAAGGAAAGTCCCGGCCATGTTGGCCTCATTGAGCGAAGCCAGGAGCGGCAGGTGAGCTGCCAACGAGACACGAATTGCCGGCCGAATCTGGCTGTCAACGGATGCGGACAGGGCACACAGGCCTTTGTCAGCCCTTTGGCAGTACCCTGAAAAAGCCCAGTGCTCATTGTCTGCACCATGGGCGCCAGAGACTGCGAGAACTCCCCTTCCTCGATCTTGTCGAGGGGCATCCTGACAGGAAAGTTCTGGCCACTCCGAAGAAGGGTTGCAGCTTTAGTGCTTGGGGCTTCTCACGGATTCTTCGGTAATTACATGCAACGGTTGCCCGCCAGCGCCAGCTCTCATGTCACGTCTGTCCTCAAGTTCCTACGGTAAGCCTTCAGGCTCAAGTCCGAAAGGCCCTCTACCCCAAAGGGCCCCAAAGGGCCCCTGGCATCGGAGAGTGCTCTCTGGTCCTGTTTGGAAGCGACTCCTCGGGCGCCTGGCGTGGCAAACGGACGGGATTGGGCTCTGGAATTGGCTTAGGATGTGTGGGTTTCAGACGACCACGGGACCTTACAGCACGTTACTGCTACTGCTGTCGCAGTAGTGATGGTGGTGGTGGTGGTGGTGGTGGTGGTGGTGGTGGTGGTGGTGTTGATATGTAGTGATAGTAGTGGTTGCGGTAGTAGCAGCAGCAGGAGGAGGAGCAGGAGCAGAATTAGCAGGAGGAGCATGAGGAGTAGGATTGCAGGAGGAGCAGTAGGAGCAGTAGGAGCACAAGGAGCAGTAGGAGCGGTAGGAGCCGTAGGAGCAGCAGGAGCATCGTAGTAGTAGTAGTAGTAGTAGTAGTAGTAGTAGTAGTAGTAGTAGTAGCCAGCGGCGTGTTTACCGTACCCGTGAAATCGGCTCCTGGGGACTGGGGGGGGATAATAACGACATGGTTGACCGTAAGCAGTAACACAGTAGCGCCGGTAGCAGTAGCAGTGGTAGGATGCTTGTAACAACGTGTCTTGCTCCACATTCTTGCGCAGCATGTACAAAAAGCCAAAAATGCTGTAAATACCAGTGTTTTGGGCATGACCGCCAAAGGCAATCACATGAACATTAACCTGACCATCTTCATCATAACCACCATCCTCGCCATCTTCAACATCATCGTTAACTGCATCACCGGCCTTATGTTGATGATTGCGACGATTATGAGGATGATGATAGGGATGATGACTATGAGGATGATGATGAAGATGATCAGGTAAACGATGATGTTGAGCATGGCGAGGATGATGGTTATGAAGATGATGATGAAGATGGTCAGGTTGATGTTCATGTCACTGCCTTTGGCGATCATGCCCAAAACGCTGGTATTTGCAGCATTTTGGGCTCTTGGTACAACATGCTGCACAAGGATGTGGAGCAAGACACGTTGTCACAACACACGCGCGTAAACCTTTTCGAGCAACGCCTCCCACACAAAACGCAAAACAGCCTTGTCATTTGCGTACTTCCAAAATACACTGAAATAAGCACGCCACCACAGCGGCAGCTGCGTTTTTCAATATTTAGGGGTACGGTAAACACGGTGGCGGGTAGTAGTAGTAGTAGTAGTAGTAGTAGTAGTAGTAGTAGTAGTAGTAGTACTAGTAGTAGTAGTAGTAGTAGTAGTAGTAGTAGTAGTTGTTGTTGTGATAGTAGTAGTAGTAGTAGTAGTTGTAGTAGTAGTAGTAGCAGCAGCAGCAGGAGTAAGAGTAGGAGTAGGAGTAGGAGTAGGAGTAGGAGTAGGAGTAGGAGTAGGAGTAGGAGTAGGAGTAGGAGTAGGAGTAGGAGTAGGAGTAGGAGCAGGAGCAGGAGTAGGAGTAGGAGTAGGAGTAGGAGTAGGAGTCGGAGTTGTTGTTGTATGATTAGTAGTAGCAGTAGTAGTAGTAGTAGTAGTAGTAGTAGTAGTAGTAGTAGTAGTAGTAGTACTGGTAGTAGTAGGAAAACAACAATCACCACCACCTTTTCAACTTCATATGTTCCGGTCAAAGTGGCTTGTGGCACTGGCGAATGTCCAGGAGACTTCGGTGTCCTGATGTGAAACGCACATGGTTACATGGCTCTCTTCTCCGCAGCGGATGATGTGCAGCCAAGGTGCGCAGAGTCGGTCGATTTTCTGCTAGATCTGGAGGTGAAGTTCGCCCTGCATAGACAGGATCTTTGAACAAAATTGCGCCATCCTCGTCATGCCTGCTGCTTCCAAACAGCAGCTTGCACAATACGCTCCGAACGTCACACATGGCTCGAACGATGTGCCCTTTTCAAGTCACTGTGTGTCAACTACGTCGCGCCGGCCCAGTTCTGTCAGAATCTCTTTCTTCCAAATCGACTACTTAGTAGTGTCGCCGTGATTACAAGGGCTGTACATCTCCTCCTGGCGTCAACCCCGTAAACTTACAGCCCCTAATCAAACACATCAAACTCCGCCACCAAATCCCAAACCCTACACAAACCCGAAACCAAAATCCAAACCCCAAGCCTGAACCCTAGAACCCAAAATCTGACGCATTGTCGCACAAGTTCGCGGTCCCCGCGCAGGCCTCAAAAAAGCCTCAACCAAGCAAGAGGAAGGATCTTGTTCGGGGTCTTGAGGGTGTACCACGAGGCTTGTATGTAATGGTTTGAAAGGGATCAGTGCAGGGTTTAGGGGTCGAGGGTTGCTCCGAGCTTGAGGTTTGGGGTTTAGCGATTATGAACTCAAAGTCCGTGGTGACGAATCCATGAAGCCGGAGTGATACAGCTTTTAGTATGGTATCCTCATGTTTGTCGCTGTTGCTGTAAGCATCTTGGTCGGCATGAGTTCTGCTTGCTCTTGGCCTTCGCATGCCTGGTTGTTCATTCCTGCTCCGCTTCATCTTAAGGCTGATCACTCTCATGGAAACTGCTACTGCCACGACTCTTAGTAGATTCCCTGCATTCCCTAGACAGAAAGCCAGGCAACCCTTGGTCGCAGGAGCAAGGCCCGCGAGGATCTCCGGTGCGCCGAGGGAGACGTGTTCGTGGGGGAATCAGGTCTTGGCTCGCGCACGCCCTCCGTCTCCTTGATCATCCCGAGGGACATGCGCCTGAAAAAATGGGGGGCAGAGAGCTGAGAGCTGTGGCTCTAGGCTCTAGGCTCTAGGCTCTAGGCTTTTGCTTAAGGGCGTAGGTTTTCCTTTTTTTGAGGGCCTTTTTTCAGGTCTATGCACATGGCTTAGCCCAGTTGGGCAGGCTCATGTGGCACATTGGCCACTTCAACTGCTTACGCATCGTTGACAGGATTGCTGAGTCCTCATCTTCCGTTCCCCAAGTTAATTTCGTGTCGATCCCAGCTGCAAAGCGACGTCCCGGGCTTAGGGTTCAGGATTTGGCGAATCTAACTTTCGGTGCCATTGAACAGCTAGTCCTTTAAACTGCCGCACCCTTCGTTCCTGTACGAAGACAGACAGTAAGATGTACAGAGAACAAGGACATCTTGCCCCTCTGTACAGGCCTTCGACTCTGCAGATCGTGCAACAGACTTAGGACTCAAGGTCCAAGAGCTCGAAAAGCACTCGCCAAACCGAAGCAGAACAAAGCTTCCTGAATGGAATTGGGATACTGAGAAGTTGTGCAAAAAGTGGGGAGGCCATTTTTGTTGGGGCTGGTTTTTGTCGGTAACTCAGCCTCCGTGAGTCGGAAGTTTCGGTGACAGTGGAGACAGAAACAAACCGCCTTGGCGAGGAAGCCTGAAGTACCTCTCTCTTGCTAGTTGCAAGAGCAAGGTCTCTCGCTCTCACTCTCTCTGTTTTTGTTACTTGGTTTCGACTGTCGCTCTGCTTCTGGCTCCTCTCTCTCTGACTGTGAGTCTAGCAGAAGACCCTGCGCAACAGAGCATCCTGTGTGGCAGAAGACTCCGTCAAACCTCTAACCCTGTCTAACACAAGACCCTGTCTATCCCCACGCCACGTAATACAGTTGTGTTCAGACAGGCTGCAGGGGTTAAGGGCTTGTGGTCTCGGAATTGCGGGCTGACCTCACAAAAATTTGCGAAAGCAGAGAGATCGCTAAAGCCGTCCAGGCCTGCTCAGCCATTTGAGCGCCATGATCTCGCAGCCCTAAACCCCTACCTCTAACAGCTGGGCAAACATGGCCGCAATGCTCCACCTGTCGCACTCATCATATGCATAGACACAAGGCCAACAAGGACGAGTTGAATCCCAAAAGGCAGCACCCCCATGCCCATTCGTGGAAGCAGCACTTCAACACTGCTTTTGTTTCATGCATGTTCAACCCTTTTCTGCCTCCTCTCCCTTCCTTCTCCCTTGCACCCAGCCCCTGAAACCCAAAGCCCATTCAAAACCTCTCTGGCCCTTTCCTGCGAACCTGATCTGGGGCTCCCGGCGATGTGGGGAACTTACGGTGAAGGATCAGGAAGCCCCGAACTGCTGCATGCGCAGGCTCGCCCTGGCATGGAGTCTGCTGAACCGGATGCTCACATCAGCTCTTCAGCTCTCCGTCTATTTCAGTCATCCAACGATAGGTGGGATGGGAAAACAGAGATGGACAGATAGAAAGCTATAAAGATAGATAGGATACGATACGATACGATGGAACTGATGGGTTCATAGATAGATCGACAGCTGGGTAGATAGTTAGATAGACACATAGATAGATGGGCAGACAGATGAGTGGAGATGTCGATGGATTGGTGGACAGACAGATCGATAGATAGTTGGTGGTTAGATCGTCAGATGGATGGATGGATGGATGGATGGACGGACGGACGGATGGATGGATGGATGGATAGATTCGGCTAGATTGATTCCGATAAGATCTAGATAGATAGGTAGATAGATAGATAGAAAGGTATGTAGCTAGGTCGTTAGGTAGCCGAAAACCAAGCCAGACAGACAGATAGACAAGTGCTCCTCAAAAAGTATGTACACATGTACAGAATGTTGATCTTGGCATGCCTAGACACATGCGTGTTGCATGTATGCATGTATCCTACGGAGGGGGCCTCCGGCAGCAGCTCGCTGGCTGGCTTCGCTGGCGGTGTCTTCAGCAGAAGTCGACTGAGCGGCTTTTCTTCTGCAGGCACCTCCTCCTAACAGGCAAGACACCAAGCACCCGAGCAAACTGGGCAAAGCGACACGAAGCCTCTTCCTCGCCCATGTTCCGCTTCCTCCGCCTCCTGACCAACTCTGGAGCTGCATCTTGGCTGCATTCTACGCACTGCTACGGTTTCAGCCTGGCAAAGTCGTTGTTGCGCAGGACGGCCTCCCCCCACGGGGCTCTCTATGTCTTGCTCTCTCCAGCCCATCGGTCGCTTAACGGCAGCTGAGGCATGGTCCCGATCGATGAGGTTGCGCCAGTGCGCATCGCTGCAAAAGAAGCCCAGCCTCTTCGCGCACCCCCACCCAGCACTCAGATGCGGCCTTGCCGCGCCATGCTGCGCCTGAGGATGGCTTCGTTCTTCTCCAGCAAGTGGCCAAACGCCTCTTCCACCGGCCTGGAGGGCGATCTGCGCAGACTCTTCCATTTTCAGTGGATTCTTGTCGCCCACCTGCCAAAGGAATTGCCCACCTGCTTCTGCTGCGCCACGCGCAACGTCTCGATTTTACTGGCGCAGCGGATGCCCACCACATGCATGCTGACCACGACACTTCGCACTGCTGCGCGGCTCCTGCTTGGATTTTCCATTAGATTGGTGGCCTGAGCTCTCAAAGTGCAAACATAAGATCTTGCACAGGTTTTGTACCTTGGAAGGCCGCGAACGGTAAGGCTGCGACCAAGTCTTTGACGGAGGCAGAATCTAAGCAGTTATTCCTCAGCAAGCAGTCGTCCATCTATGCTTATGTCCACGATTTAGGATTGAGGGCGAACTTGGGCAAGCACTCGAGGTTGAGGTGCAGCAAGGTCTTGTTCCTGAGCTTGCAGAGTGATCCCTTCGCAGCAGGTGAGAGACGTGGCGGACCCTGGTAACCCTTTTAACTTGCAGCCAAATCTCGTTTTCAATGACTGTGCCAGCACGACACCTTCAGCCTTTGCGTCACATTGGTTTACTGCACCTGCTCGACTCTGACTTGCTTTGCAGGGTCCTTCTGCAAGTTGGAGTTCACCAGCGACAAGGTCTGGATGTTGGTGTTCCATGCCATCGCCTGCCATGGCTCGACAACGACACACCCCGTAGCAATCACAAAGCAAGGCGATAGACGCTTCCAGACCTTCGCCAGCTTTGGTGCTATCCGCTCCTGCAGAGCCACAGAAGCTTTGAAAGCCTGCTGTCTGGTGCCTCCTCGCCGGCCTCGAGGTCCCCTCGTGGCATGTGCAGGTTGCTGAAATCGAAGTCGGTCAAGGTGGGATCCTGCACAAACTCGCTGGATTCCACGTGCCAGCCCGAAGAAACCTCAAAAGACGCCACGGCCACTAACCAGGCTGCATACAACTCACCACACCACGTCTCCATGACTGACATGCTTCGGTCATCCAGGTGCGCACGGTGCACCATCCAGATCATCCTGAGCTGTCTCCGCTGTAACTCATACCGCTGTCGTGCCACGGGGTTCTCGATGTGGAGTACTCCGAACAAACGGAACATCAGTACCAGTAGTTGCTCGTAATGCAACTTCTGCGAACACTCGGAACACCACCTGGTCTCGACACGTCTCGTGTACCAATCATTCACGTGCAGCGCAAAGTAGCCAGTAGCTGGACTGCGAAGATTGGCAACACGTAAGACATAGCTGAGTCTTCTGTAGGGCCTACAAAGCCCGATAAAAAGCGCCGGGGGAAAGACGCTGGAGACCAAGGAAACGTGCGACTCAAGGCCCGCACCAGTCTCCGAATGACTTGGCCTTGCCATGGGGCTTGATCCATGAGCATACTCCAGAAACTCCTCATGTTTACGAAAATGTCACAAAACTTTCTGCACGGCCGTCCCATCTGGGTGCTGTGGTGTTGCATATGCAGGAATCCATAGAACCAGCCACAATTTAGGTGTGGATTCTAACCGGTCTAACCTAGGTGTTTTTAACGCCTGCAGCGTTGGCCTTGGCAGGCTCTTCGATCATGTCAGAGATGTCCTCGATCGCCTGCAGCTGAGACAAGCGAGAACATTGTAACGTTTGATAAGACCGAGCTTCTTCTTGCCACGGCCAACAAACCGAGATCTGTTCGTACTTGGGGATGAAACCCTAGATCCCAAATCCTATATAACCCTAAACCCTCTAAACTTCCAACCTCCCCTTAAACCCTCTAAGGCCCTAACCTGAACCCAAAAGGGGGTTCGTTGAAGGGTGCATCGACTCCCCGAGGAGCGAACCCCCGCGGGTGCCTGGCCTCGATCTTCGCTGCCAGCTTCTGGTCGATGCCCGCTGCGTCGACAGTCTGCACTTCTTGCACCTCTCAGTCTCGGGGGTTTTGGACTTCGAGTTGCGAGGCGCTATAGAGCTAAAAGAAGCTGCCTGAAAGGTGAGATCTGCAGTCGTGCTGCCAGAGGCGTTCGAGGCACTCAACACGTACCTGACACAATGCAGCGAACCATGTTTGAGACTCGCAATGTGCACACAGAGCGCGTCGGGAGCACGTGGTCTCGGGTGACCTTACACAGACTTCCAACAACTTAACGCCAATGATTTCGTGCTCGAATGCCAACGACATGTGGAGCCGTCAGACTTGCAACAACAAGTAGAAAGGAACAACGCAGCGACCTCAGTACTGCCACGACAACAACCACAACCACTAGTAGCACTACCATCACAACCACTGCCATCAACTGCATGGCTCCTCCAAATCGAGACCATCATCATCGTCGTCATCAACATCCGCATTAGCATCAGCATCAGCATTAGCACTGTCAACCACGACCACAACAAAAACCTGAAAACATCAGCATCAATATCAACACCATATCACCATCATCATAATCATCATCAACAACAACAACAGCAGCAACAACAACAACAGCAGTATCAGCGGCAGCATGATCATCATCATCACCATCATCTTCATCATCCTCATCGTCATTATCGTCATCATTAGCTTGTCGTCAGCATCACCATCGATACCATCATCAACAACAACATGACATAGTCATAATACTAGTAATCATCTTCATCCCGCCGTCGTCATCGTCTCCTTGATTACGTCGCCACCGCCACCAGCCCCACCACCGCCACCACCACCACCACCACGACCACCACCACCACCAAATTTTAATAATCAATCGCCACAATCGTTCCAATCATGACTTAGGAATAAGACTGATATCCATCTGCAGTCATCGGACGAACAGTGCAGGAAACATGGCTCTCACAATCTAGGCCCTCACTCTGCCACAGGCTGTCCACTGATCACACCCGTCGCGGGATCTAGCGCCAGGCCCTGCAAAGCCAGGGAAGTGGCTGAGATGCTCTGAACGTGGTAAGTTTGTCTCCGTGGCTCTTGCAGGCTGCACAACTTGTAAGGGATCAGATTGTTGCACAGGCTGCCCGGACATGAACACAATGACTCCACACTGTGAGACACTGCAGCCTCAGGCAAGGAGGGCTCCACTGCGAATGTACAGCCTTCAGACCTCTGTGCATTCACGCAGCACATGCTCAGTCATCGGAAGCTTGAAAGCGACATGGCCGGTCGACAGATGTCCAAGCACGCAGCCCTTCGAGGTCCGGCTCGATCGACATCGGCTCGCCCACGGCGTAGGATGAACTGCAATGGAGAAGAGGTCGTGCAAAGGCTTCGTCTTGGTTTGGGTGTTGCTTGTCCTTTGCCTCGCCATTGGATAAGTCAAGTTCTTGGGAGCAGGGAGCACCTGAGTTAGGCTTTAGGGTTTGGCTTAGGGCCTAAATCTCCCAATGGTCATAAAGGCCCTGGCCACGGCGAAGCTCAGCTCTGCCGATGTGTGTCCATCCTCGCGAGGTTCAGCACAGCTCAGGATTCAAGGAAAGCTTCTGGCAGGCATTTGGGACGGATCCGGGCTTCAAACTCGGAACAAGGACAGCTTCTGGCAGGAACTTGGGACGATCCCGGCTTTATACTCGGCCCAAAGAAATCTTTTCCGGGCTTCAAACTCAGCCCGAAGAAAGCTTCTGGCAGGCATTTGGGACGGATCCAGGATTCTCGAAGTGCACTCTGGTATCCAGCCCCCCCCCCCCGCCACCGGCTTGTGGCCACCTGAAACCAGGGGAAGATCCCAAGATTTGGGGTCCAACGTCAAAGTCTCTTATTGCGGTCCTCCCCGGAGGCCGTCACCACATACGTCTGCTCACCACACAGGGCGGAGAAAGCACCAGTGATGGCACCTGTCATTCCAGAGCCCTCCCTAAGGTTTTGGGGCCTGCAGACTCAAATCTTGGAAAGATGTCAATACGCCGATGTGGGAGGCGAGACACAAAATCTGGCCTCTCTCCCCGTACTAGCCTTGTGGAACTTGCCTTCCATGGATTACTGAACAAGCTCTATGTCTGAAATGACCCTCTCTACTTCAACTAAGTGAGACAGTGAAGCTATTCCTTCAATCCTTCTGTACCAGGCCAAACTCAACGCATGCCACAGCGCACCCGTGGTCTCATCCAGGCTCACTCCTTCAGGAAGTGCCGGCTCCTTACCATTGGAGGACCCTATCTATTCAATCCGAGTCCTCTAAACCGTGCGAGGTTTGGGTCATTCCTTTGCAGACGATGGAAGAACGGACACTATGGACGGATACGATCTTGCGTCTGCAGTGCAAACTGACTCCGGGAAATTCAATGAAATCTACAATCAAGTCTCAATGCCGTGAGCTCTGCGCTCGGGAGTGTTGCTGTTGTGTTGCTTCCTACGGCGCCCTGTAGCAGCCTTGCTCGCAGCTGATCATTTCTAGCCTGTCGCTTGCATTGCAAGTCTTCAACGTGTTGGTGCAAGTGACGACAACAGGTTCAGCTAAGGGTTGATGGCTGCGGATGGTAGGACTCAGGGTTAGGAAGACATGACGATGTGAGAACTCGAGAACCTTCCATCGTGAACCTAAGTTCCTGGCCACTGCAAAGCTTCTCACAGCGCCTTGAACCTGCGGGTAGCACAAAGCTGAACAGAAGCAGGCGGCAACAAAGAGTAAGCTTGCGCCAGTCCACAGGATTAAGGTACCATGCGCGACTATGAAAAGCATCTGTGCGGGACACGAACTCTTCTTTTCGCTGCATCTTCAAAGCCGGCTTGCGTGCCAACTGCATCACAAGCAAGGGCTAGCGGCTAGTCCGCGATGCGATGGTTTCACGTGGATGACGTCTCGACGCTTCAACCGCGGATGACGTCATCAGGTCTCGACTCTGTAGTTCGACTCTCAAGGGGACGACAGCGTGAGCTTGTAGTCCAAACCTGACAGAAGACGGAGCCATCTGTACTGATGTGATGTTCAGACTGGATTCGATTTCGTCCTTACATGACACACGTGCCAGTGCAGAGTCTTAGCGCTGCAACCCAAGCTAACAAAAGGCAGCGTACCCCAGAAGTTCCCACAGTTGTAGTGCAGGGCTTAGCGGCTGTGGTTGATCAGCTCGGAGAAGCGAGCGATGGTCTGCGCAGGTCGCGACCAGAACCATATCATTATTGATGTTGTTGCTAGTCGCTTTAGTCTCATGCCCACCAACGGCACCGCCAGCGTGCTCAGCAACATGCCACATGACTCTCTAAGAGTTGAAGAAGGTCTCTTTAACTAGGCTGCGCACAAACTGACGGCTTCTGGCTGCACTGGCCTGGCGGCCGATGTTCTTCTTGAGAGTCCCTGGCACAATCTTGTTGATGAACCTTAGGATACAGCGCACCCGAAGCCCAGAAGCGAAAGCATCCCATGATGGGCCACGATGAGCCCGCACGAAAGTAGCAGAGACCTTGCTTCCTGGGATCACTCACTGACAGTTTCAGCCATGCCTCAGGAGCGGGCCTGCCGAGAGTCATGCTGGGTCTTGCCTTCGGAATTGCCATGTGGGAGCCACTTCTTACGACTTCAACTAGAGCTCACGTACCAAGACCCCCGGTTCCAAAGTCCCTGCACGCAGCAGAGGCAGCAAACTTCCTCGAAACTAACTTCATTGAGGACCACATGAAAACGCACCGGCTGCTGGCAGGTCGGCACTAGGATCATCACTCGTATTACTGGCATTCGTCTTCACGCAACGATTCTTTCCTACTTCTGACTACTGACAGCACTGCCTCCAAGCTGCAGTCGTTCTCATCAATCCAGTGGTAGTGAAGTTTTTGCTCTTACCACAAGACTTGCCAATACGAGTGCTAACAGAAAGCCGCAGGCCAAAGCGGCCGCAAGCACTACAGGCTCCACTTGCGTCGCGCAGCTTACCCTGTCACACTCCGGAAAACTTCGGATCTTGTGCGAAGGGCTGGAGTACCCGAGATCGAGATGTTTGGTACCTTTTGCAACCACGATACAGCCCTTAAAAGGCCTCGTTGACCTCTTTCTAAGCCCTAAACCCTAAACCCTAAGCCCTAAACCCTAAATCCGAAACCCTAAACCCTAACCCCGGACAAAGCAACTGAAAACTGGAAGATCCCGAGCCCGGAGCCAAGTCCGAAGGTGGCGTCGGCATCCTCGTCGCTATGCAGTTTATTTCCTTGTTGCTACAAGGATTTGGGGCTTGGGGCTCTTTTGGGGGTTATGGGATTTCCGCATGGATATTGTATCATGCTGGAGCATGTCGCATCTATCTGCCGGTCCATCTATCTAACTATCTGTCCGGTTATCGATGCGTCGATCTACTTATGTGAGTAGCTATCTACCTATCTCTGTGTGATTACATTAGTCACAGGAATGTCTTGATGCCATATGTCCAGATTCTAAGCCTAAACCCGCAACCCCCAAACCCCTAAACCCCTTGCTAAATCTGAACCCCAAACCCCCCAAAACCCCTAAACCCCAAACCCTTGAACCCCTAAATCCCCAAACCCCAAACCTGCAAACCCCCAAACGCGCCCCTAAACCCCTAAATCCGTAAACCCTCACCCCTCTAAACCCCTACAGTAAACCCCTGAGACGCAAAGCTGCAACTCAGCCCGGAGCTTCAAGTCGAAGTCCACCTCGGCCTCCAGCTTCCCTCAGTCCACCGGGCTCAGGGGCTTTGGGGTTTGGGGGGCTTTCAGGGGTGTTAGGCTTTATAGGGTTTGGGGGGCTTTCGGGGTGCGGGCTTTAGGGTTTGGGGTGGCGTTGTTTTCTTTTTCTGTGGGCGACACCACCGGAGACACCCGCTGCCAGCGTTTGGGTTTTAGGGTTGAGGGGTCTAGGATTCAGAGGGTTTAGTCCACCGGGACTTTGCGATCAAGTCAGCGGGGACTGATCAACTGAACCCTTGCGGGGTTTACGGGAATTAGGATGTGTGTTGGGGGGTTTAGGGCAAGGGTTGAGAGTTTAGAGTCTGTGAACATGTTACGTGAAGAATGGCCTTCTATCGCGAGTATCCCAAGCAGGAACACCACAGACTCACCAATACAGAGTGATAGAGCGATAGAGAGCGAGACAGAGACGCACAAACGGATACATGGAAGTACTGCCCGACAACTGTGCAGCGGGCCCGCGCGGGTGAGGACCTCATACAGGCCCAGGAAGAAGACGAAGAACTGGTCGTCCACCTAAGACTCCAAGGTGAATTGACCAAGTCACGTCAAGTCGTCGCCGCTCAGGAAGAAACCAATAGCCTGCATCCTAAAGCCCTCAACCAAAGACCCCCAAATCCTGTCCCAAAGCCTTAAAATCTTGAAGCCCTGAACCCCAAACCTCTGAAGCCTGCATCCTAGCCCAGAGGACAGGAGTCAGGAGAGGAGCTCCTCTTTCCAACCCGAGGCGCACGCCGCCTCGGCCCAATTGGCCTCGGCTGGGGGGAGCGGTCTCCGAAATAGAAACAGAAGTAATAAACTATCAAGACATATCAAGACTATCGGATCGAGACCAAAGATATCAAGCAAGTCATGAGAGCAGTAGGAACAAGAGTATGAATAGCAATCAGCATCCTCCTGCTGCGGGTGTAGCCTACGGCCTCTGGTGCTCTGAAGCACTCGATTGAGAAGAAGTGGAAGAAGAGCAAAGGATCCGGAGGTAGTCTCTGAATGAAGGCTCGCCGACTGTCCCCTCCCTTGAGACGGCTAAATAAAAAATCCCTCGCCTCGGGAGATACGTTGCAACCTGTCCAGATTCGGACATTTTCGGACGAGATGCCACAGGCAGAAAGTCCAGCTGATGCATGAGCTGGTAGTTCAAGGCTACCTCAGGACGCTCGAGATCTGGCGGCATAGGGACAGAAGTCCGCGAGGCTCTTGCCCAGAACTCTTCAGCAGTCAGCACTAGCTCCTCGTTGTCGATGACCTGCATACCAGCACAGAGACGCCCTCGAACCGTCGAAGCTGATCATGAGAAAAAGCTCCCAGCGCGGTGGAAGGAGATGGATTGCAAAGTCTTCGGCCTCGGACATGTCACCCTCATTCCACAAGGAAAACCTCCATCGCATAAGATCTCACATTGCCTAGATACTTCTAATGATGACCCCTGGTATTATCAGTCTTCACTTTCCGCATACCAGTGATCCCAATGATAGCAATAATGACCGCAACAATAACATAGCACTACCAACAATAGTGAAAAGAATCATCTTGCATTCCAAAGAGCAGGGTTTCAGCGCCGGCCAAGAGCCTGGCTCCCGGGTTCAAGGCCCACCAAGTCTCGCAAAGCTCCGAACTCTCCGGGGCACTCGTCCATCAACTGCCCATGGTAGAGAAGTCGCAGGATGCTTGGGAAAGCCTCGCAACGCTAAGAACGCACGCAGCCGACGACAGCTCGATGTCATAGGAAAAAGGGAAAAGAGCCTCGATCTGCTTCATCTCCACCTCGTTCAGCAGCTCGCGAAGCTGCGGTATCTTCTCCTGACACCGCAGTACTGAAGAAAGCTGCGGATGACATCCGCTCCGTTTTTCGATGCGCCATCCTTGCAGACATGGGGCCTTCTCCATGGGAAAGTAGTTCGTCCCCACACCTTGCAGGACATCGATGCGGGAGGATCTTGGCAACTTGCCAGAAACTCTCTCAGGCGCACCCAGTATGCTGTGCAGGAACATCACCCGCGGCCTCGGTGAACACGTCACTGCCAAGGAATTCGGCTCAGAGCACGGCACGTCTCTTCCGGGTTTTTTTATGCTCGCAGGTCAACACGACTTCGACGCGCCGGTTCCCATCGCTTTCAGCTCCGTGGGCCAGGCGAGTGCCCCTTGAAGTGCGCCATGCTGTACTCGAAGCAAAACCTCTGCGTCTCCGGCCCCCCCCAACCCCTTGGATTCTGTTCACTTCCCCTTGCAAAATATAGGGGACCCTTATTATAAGAACCCCCAAAAAAGTAGTATATACAGTACCCTAAACAGTAGGATCCTTATTACAAGAACCCCTAAGTAAGGTACCCCGAGACTCGCACCTGAGGTGATCCATGAAGCTGCCATCCTCGGTGCAGGGCGCGGCCCCAGACTGCACGCGGACAAAGAGCATCAGATTATATTATCATTACTATTATTATTAATATTAATATTATTATTATTATCATTATTATTATTACTATTATTATTATTACTATTATTATTATTATTATTATTATTATTATTATTATTATTTTATCTTTATTATTATTATCATCATTATTATTATTATTAATATTATTATTAGTAGAGTTGATGAGGCTCCGACAGCATGCTCCATGCAGAAGTTGCACTCGGTCTGCATAAACCTTGAAGCTCAGCATTCGGGGCTTCTTGTAGGGCTCAGGCTGGAGGATGTGGGGTTATATACGGTTTGGGGCTAGAGAGGTCGAGGTCAGGGAGCACCACCGCGACACCAACAGGCATCGATGGAAGCACGAGGCGAGCTTGGAGCCAAAAAATGAAGCACCACAAGGCAGCTGTCTGTGATGCTCTGATCACTCAGGTGTGTTCTTAATTCAAAGGTTGCTCGGAAAGTCTGAAACCCAGACCTGCTCCCCTGGCTTCTGTAGTTTACTGAAGCCCACAGGTATGACTACCGTGATGCTCATCACAAGTTAAATCCTCGCTGTTTAATCTTCCACCAGAGGCTGCAACTCGACACAGGCCCGGAAAAAGATTCAAAGTCAAGGCACTCGAGGATGGGCGCATCGAAACGAGGCGCTGCAGGCACCTCGCACGAAGCACAGATGCCAAGACAGTACAATGGCCCTCGCAGCAACCCCGAAAGCAACCGATGTAGAACCCAGACAACCCTACAAACACTGAAGATAATCCTGTCTCCGGAGCCTTGTTGAAAGACTCGGAAATCTGGGTGGTAGATCGATCCGACCAGTAGACTTCCACCGAGAGTCGCTCCTGCCATCAGCCCCTCGCAGACCCCTTGACGAGACTTCAATTAAATGAATGAACTCAAGCGTTCCAGATGAAGCGTGGACGGCTCTTGCGCCGCACTTGAACGTTCCGGACTGCGACATTTTCACTGTGCATTGATGCACCCTTTGTCAGCTTCATTCTCTGTGTGCCTTTGGGCCCGAGTTTCACGCCACTAAGCTCCCCTCAACCCGACCTGGGCCATCATTCGTGGCAGCTTCTTGTCGACACTCTTGAAGATCGTCTTGTCCTCGCAAACACGCTGGCATCCTTCGAAGCCCGGCTCACGAAAGGTTTGGCGACGAACTCAGCCCTTGGCCAGGTCGAAGCCATCGGCCCGATGCACCTCGGCAGCATAGCCGCGGCTGCGCTAGAGAGGCGAACCTACCAGTTACCTCCACCGTTGTTATTTTGGCGCTAACTGTATGAAGCATGTAGCAGCATGCTCGTGTAGCCCTTGACTTTACTTGCGCACAGCTGTGACCGAGCTTCTCGCGATGATGCTGCCTTGCAAAGAGGGCAGGGCAGCAGAATCTAGACTGAATCCTGTACTTTATGTTGCACATTTTGTATAACACACAACACAAAATTCGTCTGCAGATAATAATTTACATAGACGTTGAAAGATGTTAGACATGTTACATGTATTTACTACTTCAAGTCTACAGCCGAAGTGGCTCGCCGGTGCATCCTAAACATGTCGTATCATGTCGTGCGCCATCGATACAGCGACTCGGAGGAAACTTCCCTGAAACCCTAAACCCCAAACTTCCTGGAACCGGCCTGCATGGTCAACCGGTTTGCCCTCGGCGATCATCGCCTTTCGCCGAAGATCCAGCACACCTTGAGAAATTTCAAGCAGCCTGCATCACGCCAGACGGCGCTGGGGGGCCGTTTCAAACCAAAGCCTGCTCAAGTATGTATACCATAAGTATCGCGCCATATTGCAGGTCATCAGTGCCACCTGAGATGCGCGGTCGCTTGCTGATTACTGATAAAGCCCTCGGCAGTGTCAAATTCCTGCCTTCCTCCTGAGTCGGAGCCATGGTGCAGAGCTACGAAGCCAGCTGAATGCTGCAGAACTATGATGCTGTCGTATCGAGTCCGAGTGATCTGTTGAACTCTAAAGTGAATCCGAGATCAGCCGTCTTTGGTGCAAATGCTCAGACACATTCTCTTTGCTTGTGGCTTTGATGCTGCCATGGCTGCCGGCACATGACCTAACTATCTGATCTCACCGATTACACCACATGATCAGGTCTGCCACCCGGGGGAACATGTGCGCAGGGCTGGAGCAAGACGCCTCTGCTTCCAGCTTGACCTCCTGGCCCAAGCTGTAGGTCCCTTCTAGCTCAGGATACCTGGCATCCGGGGTGTGAGGCCACATGACAGGACAAGACTCCAGGTTCGTGCATGACCACTGCTTTACGAATGTACACGAATGGGTCCTGGTAACCATCCGGGAATCTGAAAATAGAGCTGAGGTTGCCTGTATCTGTTGTCGTTCCTTAAGCGTCTCTGCGGCTCTGGGCCCCTCTCCTTCAAGTCATACACGGATCTTGACATCCAATAGGGAGGTCTTGTGTTGCTCAAGCTGCTTGTGCTGGGGCTCTGAAGCCCTTAACCCCATTATGGATCCCTTTAAAGGAACCCTTTTAGATCCCTTTAAAGGAGGCCTGAGGGTGTGAGGCTTCTCAGGCCGGATCGTCAAGGTGAGCTTCGACTCCGCACTGCCCGAAGCCGTCGTGGCAGTCACCTCACAGGGCCCCGGAGATTCAAAGCGGGAGGGAAAAAATTCCTAATACCCCTTTTCCCAAAACCCGGAACTCTAAACTCCTACACCACAAACGCCTAAACCCCTAAACCCCTAAACTTCTAAGGTCGATCCGCCGCACCTGAAAGTCTGTGGTCGGCAGCGGGCTCTGCGGGGTTCCCGTGACCCGGCCAGTGGCCTGCATTTTCGGGCTTAGGGTTTAGGGTTAGTATGCGAACACAGGGTCTATAAGGGGAGGTGTATGTCAGAGTGTACTTCTATAGGGACGATGGTAAGCTCTATACGGGGAAGTTATTACATTAAGGCCCCGATTGTAAACTGAAAATGACCCGAGAAGTCTTCAAACACTTCTCCCCATGTTCAACGCGTTCCAGCACGCCTCGTCAAATCTGAGGCCGTCAGGAAGATCTGGACCTCACATCTCTTTGTCTCTTTGCCCTCTACAGGAGTGTCTCTGTCGAAAAAAGCAACCGCGCTGGGAGGCCCTCCCAAGGCCCCTGCTGACGCTGAAAGTTGTATCTCCGGCCGCCTCTCGAAGCGAAAAACTACTGGCCCCCAGCATGCGCAAGCTGGACACCCAGTGGCCTGCGGCGACAAGTCGACTGCCTCCCCGACGAAGAGCACAGCTCCACCCTGACATTCTGCACGTCTGCGCCGGTACCATGTGACGCCAGCCAACATCACATTATACTTTACTTATACAGTTTCACCTCCTCCAAACCATAGTTGGGCGGCTTTGGTCCAACCTCAGCTGCACATGGCCACTAAGCTCTTGTCGCAGGTTTGGCAGCAAGCTTTGAATCAAGATCCGACAATGTGTTTCCCGTGCTCCCCTGAAGGTGCAAAGCAACGAGGACAGCACACCTTTCACCTCCAGCTGAAGAGCAGTAGTTACCTCCACAAACAATCGCGATCACTGCTGGCGCGTAGGACTCGGTGCTCTTAGCTCTTAGAGTCTTAGACAGTAACCCTAGTGCTCAGGCATCGGACCGGCCTGCCATAAAACTCAAACTCTCAACCCCAAACTGCAAGAACCCCAAAAACCCTGACTCCTCCGACTTTGACCTGCAACTCCCTGAAGAAGTAAAGACGGCTTTAGCCGTGGTTTCGGTTCAGAGCTTGGTCAGTTTATGACATATGGACCACGGCTCGACAAATAACGGAAGGACTATAAAACCAAAAAACTATAATAACAAGCATAACATATAGCGGGGCTTGGCACGGCACGTGTAGTAGTGCCCAGAGAAGTTTGTCAACACAAAGCTTTGTGACCGGTCGTTGTCGTCGTCCCTGTAGGAGTAGTAGTGGCAGCAGTAGTTGTACCAGAAGTAGTAGAAGTCGTCGTCGTCGTGGTCGTCGTGGTCGTCGTAGGTGTAGTCGTCGTAGTAGTAGCGGCAGAACCACGTCCGTATAAAGATTAGTAATGGAATCGTAGATGATTATCCAAAAGGCGATAAGAATGAGGCTGAAGACTAAAGAACCACAACTTCGAAACGGTAGAGGGTGCTCAAAGTCCCTAACATGCCGCTGACCCGGAAGGTCAAGTCGCAGCGGATGCAAAAAAGCAACGCAAACCGCACGGAGCTCAATCAGTAGCTTTCGATAACTTTTCCTGTGGAACATAACAGTGCAGCTCACGCACCTCTCCACCGGAATTTGCAGCGCATATTGTGTACGCTGCCGGCTCCGCTGCCTTCAGGAAGGTCTCTCGATGCGACGCAATGCAACCCCGGTTCAGTAGCCGGCTCGTAACATGATGCGACTACGCTGCTTGTTGTCGTTGTAGTACACGTGCCGGGTAAGACTTGTCAATAAAAACCTTCGCTAGCTCGCTCACGATAGTGGGCATTTTTAAGTTTCGACACTACACTCCCGCTGGCATTTGCCGCGGACTCCGTGGACCGACCATGACCGAGCTACAGGCTTAGGGAGATCCGGCGCGGATTCTGACAAAGGGCACACCTGAGGTCGCCCACGACCAGCACCGGAATGGCTTCACTCCACTTAGCTACGAATGCGCTGCAGCCGTCTGGTTCTCATCCAGACTATTCACGAGTGCCGCGTAACGTCGGAGTACCGAAACAAGGATTCCGGGCTTGTTAGCGCACGCCAGCTCAAGGCAGACAAGGCTTCAGGCAAGAAGTCCACGAGACTGCCACTCGGACGTGTAGGACTTCCGTGTTTTTTGTGTCTGATGATGCATTGCCGGTGTGAAAACACACGAGGGACCCGAGATGACCGGCCAGGGCCCGCTGGAACTGTTCGTCCCAGCTTTTGGCACACAGCCAAGATTTCTTTCGGGTCGGGATCTCCTGAGCGGTCAACGAATTCGCCGGGGGCATCTCTCATGCCAGGTATCAAGTGACTCAGTTGCTCTGAGACTCACCATGGCGACTGCAAAGATTACTATTGGGTTTTCTTTTTAGGCGTCGGCCAAGGGTTTCTGCCAAGCTGAGAGTGATACGGGTCCGAGCACAAGTTTGACGGCTCCATAGCAAAATGATCGGCACTGAGTCTGACCCCCTGTGAGCTCTGCGTTCGACGCTTGACTTCTGATACTGCCTGGGTTTCAGGTTACCCAGCGGGCAGACCTTACAGAGCACCGCCATTCGACTGCCAACAAAGGTTCTGTTTAACAGGCAGCAACACCATCAGGCACATTGGATGGCGGCATGATTGGAATCAGAACCCACATGGCCATGTCAACGTCTACGCCCACAGCTACCGCAAAAAACAGATGTGGATTCCACTCATGCAGCCCACCAGCGGTGAATCTGCTTTCGAATTCCTGTCATGCAGAGAACCTCAATGCAAAGTGTGGCTGTGGCATTTGGATTGCCCGATCCCGTCGACATGGACCTTTGAGCAGCACTATGGCTCTCTGCTGCCTATCTTCGCAACCCGGACGATCAATGCCACAACTAGAACCTGATTCGGCTTCCAATCGGAGCCCAATCTTGGAATGAGGATTTGAAACACGTCGGGATGTTGCTCTTATCTGCTCGGGCAAATCGGCCCATGCAGTCGTAAGCAGTGCTTCCGCAGCTGTCCCGCTGCAAGGGGTCTGCGCCGAAGTGGAGGAGCAAACGAACCATGTGCCAGTCTTTCTCCTTTGCTGCGAGATGCAGTGGATAGGTTCGGTACAGACCGCCAAACGACTTTTTGGCCACGTTGACATCGAAGCTGTCACTGTGAATGCCGTGGTGTTGCAGGAACTTATCAACTTGAGTCCTGGCCTTCTGCAGATTAGACTGCTGCACCCGGACCTGTTGATACCTTTTGCTCCTTTCTTGCTTCTGCTTCGCTTCCCACATTGCCACCTGGTCTGTGCTGCATTGCAATGCTTCGTCCCCTTCCACCGTCTTGCAACGCCCACCACGTTGGTGGAACGTGTAGATAGGCAACGACATGAGGAGAGGGTTTTGGGGAAACAAACCCGCTTGAGCCAAAATTCGGGGCGCCTGGGCTTGCAGGACCTGGTGAAAAGGTCCGCTGGAGTATACACGGTGGCAACAGATGTTGAAACACTGACGTACAATGACCTTCTAGACATAACATGCAGGCGCAACATGAGGCTCCGGTTTGCAATTGCAAATAGGGTTACTGCAAGAGGCGCCTGAGTCGGAGCTCCGGCAATGGCGCCCGTGTCGGCGCCCAGCACCTCTCAACTCGCGTGCTTGCGTGCTTGCGAGAGGCTGCACGAATCCGGGAGATCTTCTTGGGGCTGCGACCAGTCCAGGGGGCAGATCAGGCGACACCGACCTTGTTTCAAGCGACGCGGATCCAAGGCGGATGGGAGCTCCCTAGCTTTCAGGCACTGACCATTTGGTTGCGTCGCCGCCTTCGATCGTCGGAGCCCAACTGACCGCCTCGGACAGTTCTGAAACGTGCCCGCATCCTCCCAAATCTGTATGCCTTGCAGTCGTCCGAAGTTGAAGAGCAAGGCACCAGCCGACTCAGGGGATCGTGCAAAATCTACAAGAACTGTTCAATCCTGTTCACGATTGATTTCACAAGCTGATCTCCATTGGCTACCTGAGCCCTCCGAAAACGGCCTTGACACCAGCTAGGTTGGAGGACGCATCGACTGCATTCGAACCCCCCCGAGCTCAGGTCGTGGAGGGCCCGGTTCGTCTGATGGCACATCAGCCTAAATGTCTCCCCACCGATTTGTCCTTCCCTCAGCACAAGTACAGGAACCCGAGGCCGCGAGTCGTACCTTCAACCCCTGCCCCGTCCAGGAATGTACCGCAACATACCATTGACGATTCTGGTCTGAAAACAAGCTGTGCTAGGCCAAATTCTAGGCTAGGACGGCGCCAGGAAGTTTAAGTTATCGACAACTCCCCGGCAAGGTATCTAAGGTGCCAACTTGACCAACATCAAGCGCAGCTAGGGCAGTTGGATACCTGGCAGGCGACACGACAAGAAGTCCATGCAGCCAAACTTTCCTTCCTCTACCGCTCCAGTCAAAGCATCGTAAGACGTGCACGAGAGCGTCACAGGGGGCGTTTCCTTGACTGCGAAGCATAATTCGGCCCGAGCCTTGGGATCAAACAGACCGACGAGCAGTTGGACCCTTTGCGTGCGTACCGGGCTTTCCCAAACTCCGGGCCAGCTGCCTCACCTGCTTCGTTCTTGGCAACGACGGTGTAAGTGGCCTAACGCTCGATCTTGGCCCTCGAACGTGAACGAAGGGGGGGGCGGTGTCAAAGTGCCTCGTCGAGCAGCTTGTTCGGCAAGGCACCGGAAATGATCCTGAGTGTCATGCATGCATGCATGCAGGCATGCATGCTGTAGGTATGTATGCAATGTTGCACTGCAGTGAAGTGATGTGAAGTGCAATGCAATGTAAGGTAATAGTGTAGTGTTACTAACTACTAAGTATGTGTACGTGCACGCACACATATCTCTGTGCAAATGAAACAAAGGAGAGGAACTTGCGTCGAGTATAGGCCGACCCCGAGCCCACTGCCCAGTGGATGCATCCAGCTCCAGGCCCTTCGCAGGGCTGCAAAACGTTCATCGAATCCAGGTAGGGGTCCTTATACTACGATCCTGTGATGTGGGGGTGGTCCTTGCACTGTGCTCCTGTGATGCGTGTGTTAGGGGGGGGGTCGGGGGTCCCGTACTTTGAGCCTGTGATGTAGGGGTCTGCAGTTGGGGTCGCTTCTAAGTCCTGGTTCCCTTTCAGCTGCTTTCTTCAGCGACTCAGAGCAGCTCGGCCTCGGGTAGCGCAGGAGATACTTCGAAAGAGCTCACCTGGCTGGGGCAGCGAAAAAAGGGTGGGCAGGGGTTCACTCAGAGATGCCATCCGCACACGCTGAGCCGTTTTTGGCCCTGCGCCCATACATCCATCAGGTATATACAGCGGACCTGAATTAAAAAAGCTCGTGGACACAAAGAGCTAGCTTCGCATCCACACAAACGTATTTTCGCCGGAGCCATTTCGGGCACTCCTACGTGTCGGCACTGAGACGATGACCTTGCCCAATTGAGGCCTACATCAGCCGTGATCCCGGTCGTATCATCTGACTCCAACTTGATAGAATGACAACCTGACCCCGGCAGCGAGGACACCATGTGCCTTGCCAGCAGTACAGGCTTCCTCCGACGCCTCGCTGAAAGGCTCACAAGCTAGATTCCTTCTGCGGTGCATAGATCCCTCAGCGCTGAGGGCATTAAAAAGCTGCGGGCTGCATCTGCTCTACAAAAGTGCCCTCTGTTGGACATAAAGAAAGCGATATTTCTGTGAGGATCTGAATCTTGAAGAGGACACACAAGAAATCCTGTCTTGTTCCTCTGACTTGCTCAAGAGTCGGATCCTCCTGGACAGAGGCTCGTCTCGGAAGCGCTCAGGAGCTCATGGGAAACTGGCCTGGCATCGGGCGGTGCTTGTGTCACAAACTGTCATGATGGGGGGGCCTCACTCCAAAGCGGCATCTGTGAGGCTCTGGGCACCGTGAGTTCATGCGTCAGCTCTCCCTGCCAGAGCTTACTTTTGGGTGCGCCTGAAGGGTGGCATGCGTACCAGTAAGAAACAAAGCCGGCACGAAGATGGTAAAAAGTACCTCAGCGCTGCATCTTGTGAAGAGTATACAACCATGTTTCTGCTGCTCTAGGCCACAGGCAGTGATGAGGGTGTTCTTCCCTCCGGTCAGCACACCCTTGTTGTGCAGAGTGATCATGAAAAGCGCCATGCTTGACCTGATGGCAAGGCCAAAGTCTTGAAGCTGCGACTCCTGTGCTGACATCACTGAAGCGGCGGGGCTTCCAGTTGATGTTTGAGGATTATCAGTGTGAGCACACAGACAGCAAAGGCTCACGGGTACGTAGAACTACGAGACAAGTGCCTTGCCCTAAAGCTATTCAGAAGTTGAGCGGTCTAGATCCAGAAGACTTGGATGACATGTCCTCAAGATCGCGAGATTTTGGCTCAGCCATTTGCCAGACTGCAGACTGAAACAAGCAGCGTCATCGCACGTCATGTCGTGCCTAAATGAAGGGCAGCAAGCCGTGATTCGGGATGTCCCCTGATCTTCCATGACAGCACTTGTCGCATTTGTACACAACTCCCTGCCCATACTCGCTCGCACCGCCCCCGTACCATGCGGCAAATGCTTGCAATTGTGACAGACCCGACTTGTCGTCCAGAGGCCGCTTGCCAAAGGAGCAATGCCGTGGGCAGCTGTCGAGGAAGACACCTCGCTGCGGATGGGTTATCACCTGATGCAATGTTTCAGTGAGATTCGCTGCATAGTCCATGATGCAACCTTTGGAGGCGCGACAGGCAGCACCCATCTCGCAGCTCTGTTGGTCAAGGTCGAAGCGGCTTTGGAGTACAAAAAAGGGAGTTTTCAGAGAGGCGGCCACAACGCTTCCTATCAAGCACTTCTCCAGGTGGTCGCCGTGCTCGGAGGCGCAGCCGGCATTCAAGAAGCTTCTTGCTGCTTGCCTGGTCACCACATATCTCTTCAGCGGCGTGAAGATATCCAGGTCCATGTAGAAGCCAGAATCAGGCAGTCCCACGACTTTGGCGGTTGGGCTAAAGCTAAGGGCGAGGTCTTTCAAAGCATCGAGATGTGCAAACACACGGATAGCGCCGGCGCTGCAGCCGCTGATGACAATATCAGTTGCATTGGAAAAACCGAATTTTGTGAGATCTTGGAAGACGGCCTGCGTGATGTGCTTTCCTCGGAAGTAAAGAGCAGAGTCGCCCACCTTGACAGGATCCGCTACTTCACCAGAGAAATAACCACCGTCACAGTACCTGAGATAGACGTGGTTCCAGTTGTACATCAACGGGTTCTCATCCTGTGACCGAGAAAGCTTCAGGTTATTCAGGGACCCGAAGTCCATCGTCGAAGAGTCCTTGGCCGTGCTGCCCAGCGAAGAGCGAGACCGCTTAAGGCAGTCCGAATCTGAACCGCAGAAGCCGCCACCCTCGTGGAAGATCTGGAACTTCGAGGCACCTGAGCCGTAGCCCTCGGAGAAGTAGTAGAGCCCAGAGCTCCCATCCAAGCAGCGCGCCAATGGGTAGCCCTCTGACGGACCCACAAAGTGAGCTTGGGCTTTTGGCTCAGCAAAGATCGAAAAAACTCCGAAGCCTCTGAGGTGTCCATCCGAAAGAAGGACGTAAGCCACCGGAACTGCAAGGAGCAAGGAAAGCGAAGCCAGAAGCCATGCCATGCCCCTCTCTTAGAGGCAAAGCCTGAGCTACTTAGGTCTTAGGTCGCCCCCCCAACCAGGAAGCTTGATCGGGCGCGCATTGCAGAGAGAATCTAGAGAATCCAGTCCGACGAGGGCTATAGGGGAACCTTGGGGAACCTTCTGCCCATGCTGGGAGGTGGTGTCCTGAGCTTCAGGCATGAAGAGTCCCGTGAGGCGGACGTCTGCAATAGTCCATGCCTGACCGAGGGGCACAGGGAGGAGCGTCGATGCAGCAACGCCAACATCCGCCCCTTCGCCTGGTCCGGAAGGTCGACCACGACATGCTCCCAGTACCTGCAGCTAGGGATCTCCACAGCCAGCTTGCATGAGAGGTTGGAGGTTGGCAGCTTTCGTCCGAGTCGTCTCCCCGCCGCAGCACAATTTAAACTCTTCTCCCCGCCCTTCAAGACTGCGCTGCAGCCACACACACCCTCATGACCTTTGGCACCCAGGCCTGGATCCCAAACCCGAAACAAACCTACTCCGCAAATTGGGGTCTAGGGTAGGTTCTTGGTAATCGCCGTGATGGAACGCATTTCAGCGGGAGAACATGCAGGATTCTTCTTCCTCGCATCTGAATGAAGGCAAGATCCCCGTGCAGGCGCCCACTCAAAAGATAATCCCTGCCCCGCGCGAGGGCAAGCTTAAGCTGCGCGCGCGCGTCCGCTGTAAGGGAGGTTCTCAGCCCAACAGCATCTTCGACTCTTCGACGAAGTCCGGGGCAGCGACTGTGGATCCAGCCACTGGTTCAGCATGTCAACTGTATCCAACCAGTGAAAATACCTCTACTCGGAGCTGGGAGCAGGAAGATGGCACAAGGAAAGACTGGGTTCCGAGCATGAGGCCAACAAGGCCCGGAACGTAGTACGGTCGGAACCTATCCTGGACAGAGCAGGGCGAGATCTCCCACCCCCCGCATTTCTGCTCAAGCAAGTCAGGCCATCCTCGACATAGTGCCGGTACCTCCAAGCGCCAAGCGGTGATACTGCTCTTCAGTTCATCCGCACAGAGCAGCGCACATTCTCTCTATCCAGTGCTTGTAGAAGTAGATGCTGCTGGCCAAGAACACAATTCCTGCGGCTTTTTTGCAGCATGCGCCGGAGTGAGCAGCCATGCGAGCAAGTTACAGTTTAAGGCTTTTGGGTTTAGGGCTTAGGGTTCAGGTGGCCAGTGTCCAGCGGGATAGACCCAGTGGCCGAAGATAACAGGGTTTGTCGCGGCCAGTAGGTGAGCGATGTAGTAGACCGTCCAACCTGCCCCACATTGCGTTGTCTCCCTTTTCATGGGGGAAGAATTGAAGTTCTAGAGATTCTTCTGAAGCCCTGGCCAGTCGTCGCATAGAAGGTGACTCGAAAGTGCGGGGCAAGAGTGCGGATGCCATCAAACCTGGATGAAGACTGCATGTGCCGTGAAGGGCAGTAAGCTTCTCACGCTCTGCACTTGGGACCTCGTGGTTTTGAATCGCTGGAAGCTTAGATACCTTGCGAGTGTGACATCGGCCTGTGGCGGTTCTATTTTTGGAAACGTGCGACTGGAGATTGGCAGTTTGGATTCAATGAAAGATCTAAGACTCACGCATGTCAGGATCAAGAACAGGACGACCGCAACAAGTAGTCATCGAGACCGTGAAAGATGGACATCAACATGTGAGTGCAGGTGCACACACCGCGAAAGTATGTGATAGAGACATGCATCTGTCTCAGTGTATTGGTCCATATACATGTATGCCCGTCTGTAAGTGTATGAAAGAGTGTTAGACAGTTAGACATACATAGTTTGTGTCACGTATGTATGTTTGCGTGGCGCGCTCCGAAAGAACTTCTCAGCAGATAATCGCTGGTCTGCTACGGCCATGGTGAACGTTGTGGCGAGGGTTAACACAAGCTCTGCCAGCACGATCGCTGGGCCTTGAAGCGTAGATCACGGCATAAATCAAAGCTGCGGCATAGCACTCGACGTCTGATGGCGGCTGACCTGCGCAGAACCTGTCCAGGGCCGTGAAGCTAGGCACAGCGACCGGAGATCAAGCCATCACTTGCAGCGCCGATGTCACGTGTGCCTGACTAACTCAAAGAGGAAAAGGAATCCAGAAGAAGCGCACGCCAGCCCATGCACGTTCGGCCTGAGGTGAAGCAACTGTCAAAGTGGGTGGACAGACTCCTACTCCCGTCGCAGTGTTGTTCGTGGTGTGGGTGATGGTAGTGGCAGAGGGACTGGCAGTGAGGAGGAGGAGGAGGAGGAGGCGGCAGCAGCCATAGCCGCAACAGAGGCAGCGGCTGCAGCTGGAGCAGTAGCAGTAGCTGAATCAGCAGCAGTAACATGGCAGTCGGAGTAGCAGTAGTAGTAGCACTAGCAGTAGTAGTTGATGATGATCATGGTGATGATGGTGACGATGACGATCATACTGATGTTGCTGTTGATGATGATGACGATGATGGTGACGATGATGATGGTGGTGGTGGTGGTGGCGAGGATGATGATGATGATGGTGATGACGACGATGACGATGACGATGACGATGCTGATGATGCAGTTGTTGCTGTTGTTTGGTGCTGTTGCTGTAGCTGATGTAGCAACTGTTGCTGCTATTGTTGTACTTGTTGTTGCTGTTGTCGTTGTTTGGTGGTGATGTTGCTGTTGTTTTCTGTTGTTACTGCTGTTGCCGATGTTGCTGCTGTTGCTCCTGTTGCTGCTGTTACTGCTGTTGTGGTTGTCGTTGTGTTTCTTTTATTGTTATTCTTCTTCGGCTTCTTTTCGCTACTGCGGCTGTTGCTCTGGTTATTGCTGGTGGCGGTGGTCTTGCCGTCCGTGATTCGCCTGCTCCCTGCTGCTCCGATCTCAGCTAACTCCAAGCGAGCTGCCAGTCCAATTGCTCCAAGGTCAGACCGCCTTGGGCATCCTCCAAGGGCTTCTCAGACCTGGCGGCCAAGAGAATAACGGATCGCACACGTGAGGCTGTGAGGCCACCGCCAATGCGGTGTGTCCACGTCTCTGCCGGCGATGCCTCTTCAAGATGCTCTGACTGCGAATGCTGTGCAGAACCGACATGCATCTACCGCTAAGAATGCGACTGATGTCCTGCAGTTCCTCAGCTCTAACAACAGATCTCATCTCCCCGCTCCCTATGCCGTGTTGAGGGTGGGGCTTCAGGAACGCCCAGCCCGGTAGACGGGGGAACCTGCTGTACAGCTCTACCAGCCTACTGAGATGTACTAAGGCAAACTGCGCACGGGTCATGCCACTGCCACCTCCACTTGGCCAGGGGCAGCGGCAGCCCTGTTGCACATCGACGCTTTCACATTTCATCCAATGCTTTCAAGTTCACCAACATCTACAGACAGTCGGAGTCTCACTTTCAGGCTCCTGAACTGGAGGAAGAGTATCCACGCATGTCTTAACGTCAAGGCTTCGCAAACAACTGGTACCTAGTATCAGGGTCCGAAGGTGCTTCTTGTCTATGCTGGGGTCAACATTTTCCGAAACTTGCTGCCTGGTTCTGGTCGCACCACCGTGACCACGGCCCCTTCTGCCTTGCACCTGGGGCCACACAGTCGGATCCTGTCTCTTACGGCAAGGCTCCTCCTTGTACGGTCTGTATGACGTGTTGCGTATCTTCTGAAACTCGTCTAATCAGGCAGAGGAAGAGGATTGCCTGGATGTATGTATCATCGAAGCTGACGGAGGAGCGGGAGGAGGGGAGGAGGAGGAGGAGTCGCAGGATGCTGATCAAACCTCCAAGTCTTGTCATTCCTCTTGTTTGATGACAATGATTATGGCGAATATCGTGATGGATACTGGTACTGATTTGCAGCATTAACGTTGCCATGGATGCTGTCGGAACGGTTGGACGGTGATACTACTTAAGACTGACGATGTGATTGCGACTTCCCATCTTGCATCAACTCTTCATGTTACCTGGCTAGCTCCACACGGCACGACACGCAGGTACGCATGACCTAGATAAGATCGCGGCCAGCAGCATGGCAGCTGCGGCCGAAATTGCCGCTCTCCCTGAGCTGCCTGAGCCTGCATGGAGGCACAAGATCAACGATCCACATGCATATCTCAAGCTTACAGTAACAACTTCAGCCCAGACTACCTGTCAGCTGGCAACAAAGTGTGGCATGGCAGTTTTCGGAGCTCTCTGCAGTGGCATGCTGTGACACATGATGTTATTGGACAATCTGCAGGACCTCCGCCCAGACAAACATCAAAATCTTGCAAGTCCGTGTGACTTGCACTCAGAAACAGTTTGCATGCTGTCGGCAAACCTCACCCCATGGTTGCCTCGGCATAGTCCTGCTAGTATTGCAATGGTGCCGCAGAAGGATAGTATTGACCCGGTAGCGGCTGCAGCTGCTGCATGCCGGGCACGGAGGGAGACACGTAGGGTGCTGAGCTCGCATACTGCACGGCAGGAGTGTAGGAGTACTGCTTTGCTGGAGCCGGAGCAAAGGCTGCTGGCGGCGTGAATGACAAAGGTGCCGCCGGCGGGAAGGGCGAAGGTGCCGCCATGGGGCCCAGGCCTGGATTGCTCAGCTCCTGTGCTGGAGCCGCATAGACCATCCCTGCCTGGCCTGGGCCTGCCTGGCCAGGTGTGGGAGCAAGCGCTGCAGCCGGAGCTGATGCAGGCGCCGCCGGTGATGGCTTCATGGGTGCAGCATAGACTGGCACTTGCTGATGCTGGGCTGCGGGGACTTCTGGCGGTGGCATGAAGGATGCTGCTGGGGTGGCTGCCGGGGCTGCGTACACTGCTCCTGGCGGCGGTGCCCCTGCTGGCGGCGCGCCCGCAGGTAGTAGGCTCGCACCGTCCCCAAACTGGAACGGAGCAGCTTGAGGGGGTTGCACTGCCGGCGGCGTGAAGCTCAGCTGCTGCCCATAGGAATATGGTTGGGATTGGGCCATAAGTGGCGGAGTGAAGCTCAGCTGCTGTGGCTGAGCCGGCTGAGCCAGTGGCCACTGTTGGGCAGGCGTGAAAGATGTCGCTGCAGTTGGGGCCACCATATCGTTTGCGAACGGTTGCGCAGAAGCTGCCGGAAAAGGCTGCGCAGCTGAGATGTATTGCACCTGCGCGGGCTGCTCTGGCATGTAGTTGGAGTAGTTCACAACCTGCGGTGTCAGCGCAGACACAGCTGGCATGGGCTGGGCGGGTTGCATGGCCTGCACCGGCTGCTGGGCACTTGTCGTGCTTGGAAGGTGTTGGTACACGGGCGCTGCGGTTGTGGTGGCTGGCGCGACCTGTGGCTGCTCTGCTGCCGGGGCCTCCGAGTACGTAACAGCCGGGTATGTCGTGGCCGGCGGAGGGTATGTTGTGCTCGGAGGCATGTAGGTAGAGTAGGATACAGGTGCGGTTGTGTAGGACTGAACACCTGCCTGGTAAGGTGCCAGCGGCTGTGCCGTCGAGTAGGCAGAAATCGTGGCGGGAACCGTAGGAGGGGCAGCGCCGTAGTCGACCATAGGTTGTGCCTGAATCGGGGCGCCCAACGGGCTGCCCAACATGCCGCCCAATGGAGCACTCACGGCACTCACTGGCTGCGGCTGTCCCGAAATCAGCTGCTCTGCACCCTCAGGTCCAGTTGCAGCTGGCATGGGCAGAGAATACGGCGTGTAGCTCACCGGCTGCGGGGCCACTGCCGAAACTGGCTGCTGAGCACTCAAGTATTGCACAGGCTGCGCCTGCTCTCCTGGCATGGCCAACATAGGCGAAGCATAGGAGATTGCAGAAGTTGGGGCCAAGCCTGGATATGTGACGCCATACGGTGATTGCACCGTAGTCTGAGGTGCTGAGGCAACTCCTTGCATAGGTGCCATCGCAGTGGCTGCGAATGGAGCCATGAAATCATTCATGACCATCGGCTGGGCTGGCTGGGCTGGCTGCACAGTGTAAGGCGATTGGGCACTCAAGTACTGCACCGGAAGCTCTGAAGTGATGTACGAAGTCTGCGCGTTGGCTGCAAAAGCCGGTCCAGTTGAGAAGTATTGTGCCGGATCAGACATGGGAAGGGAAGCCATCCCAGTCCCTGGCACACCAGCCATCGGATTTGCTTGGCCGATCACCGCCATGACAAAGGGCTGTACAGCTGTGTCTCACTATCTTTTTCAGCCCAAAAGCTGCAAAATCATGCAAACATACAAGGCACGCAGCAACGCACCGCACAGCAATGTGGGACAAAGACACATGGTGGAGGCAAAACGAATTTCGAGCCTGAGCCAGAAGCGCTGCTCGTCGTCCTGCAGGCGGTAAGCAGTGTTGGTGGCTCGAGGTCTTTCCAAAGTCTGCGAGAAATCATCGGCCTCACGACGCTTCCCGCTCCCGGCTTAAGGTTGCCGGCTGCAGGGGTTGTCGCGGCATGGCCTGCAGCGGCGTTCTCAGCAGAACTCCCTGGGTGCGGAGATGCTGGCGGACGTTCGGGGAAGGGCAAATCTTCACTCGCATGCTTAGTCTTGCCCCCAATATCTTCCAGGTCTGGCTTGTCTTTCTCCGGCAATCCCTTGGGCACTGATTCAGGCCAAGGCGGTGAAACCTCGATGAAACAAAGGAAGGCGCTGTATAGCCCTACATGATTGATAATCTATACTACGACCCCGAACCCTTTTCTGATTGTCCAGGTCCCTCTACTAGACCAGCAAACTAACCCTGATAGTAGTGGCATACCTTAAGCCACCACAACCTGTTTTTTGCACGTTCTGATTGCAAGCCCTAATGTGGAATTTAAACGGACCCTACAAAAAAGTACGTTTTAGTAGGTTAAGGTAGCCCTCCCGTGAAACTGTTCAGGTCTCTTCGCTCAGTCCGACTCTTCTGCAAGGAGCAGCAGCAGTATCCGGCCGACTTCCTCTGCCATGTTCTGGCACGGCAGGCTTGTTTTCGCGAAGGACGTGCAGAAAGCTGAAGGCGATGAGTCGATGAGAATCGCAGAGGGAAAGGCCAAGATCCAGTGACGGAGATCCACAGTCACTTCTGAACACCTCTGAGACGAAGCCCGCTGCTACTCGTTTCATCGGAAGTACTTGCAGGTGCCACGCCACGTGGGGCGTCGAGCAAACAGGACGAGCAGGATCCGTTGTGAGGCAGTGGAACAGCCCTCTGTAGCTGCATGCCGCATGCTTCTAGCTCGGCCATGGAAGCGATGTGTCCAGCGGCCAGCCTGGTGCGGTGGAGGCCTCTCTGTGGGCTTCTCCGCGTTGAACGGTCCGAGTCAGCAGCGAGAGCATCAATGTCTGTTGAAGCTGGCGCCGACTACTGACGTCGTCCCATATCCGGATCCATCCTCGGAGGCTCGGCTAAGCTCCCAAAACAAAAATCGGCCCTCCTCGCCAAGGGCGCCGCCATCGCTCGATAGGCAGCCAGGACGCCTTTGCACCAAAAAAACAACACCTTGCTGAAGCCTTACAGCCTGGAGTCTGAAATAAGAGACGCAGGGACGCCTGCCTGTTGCATTGAGACCCACGGCCGTGAGTCCCTCGACCGGAAAATGTGTGAAGGTAGATGTAGAACCGAGCCTCGCAACAGCCAACAGGGGAAGTTCCTAACCCTGTCGATGCCCTGAACTTCATTGAGGCGATAGACCCCAAGGCAAAGGGCTTGCCGTTGAAATTCTCAAACACGCTGACCTGGAACACAAACAGAGGGGGGTGCATTCCAATGCGCTTCATTGGAGGATTGAGGGCAGCTGCCTCCTGCGCCTTCGCGACGCCGCCGTCTACTTCGTCCCGATAGACGACCATGGCCTGGAAGTGCAGGGTGCAGGACGGAACACGGACAGCCGGACGACAATGACATTCTCGTCCTGGCCTTGTCCGCGGAAAGACGCACCTCGGCTCGCCCGTTTGAAAGCGGAAAACCACAGGCGACAGAAGGTCGCGTGACTCATGAGGCTCCAGCGAGGCTCACGTCGTCCATGGAATCTCTGAGAGTCAACTCCTCGGTATCGCTTTCAGGCATCCTCTCCTGCGCAGTCTCCGGGGCTCTTCTGAGCTTGGAGCGGCCACGCGCGTGGCCTGACCTCCACCCTGGAGCGTCACGAGGACCACCTGAAACGATGCAGGGCACTTCATGGCACTTCCACCCGTGTTGCCGTAAACGGGAATCCCAGTCCTGGCCTGTCCTTTGGCGCCGTGGACCGGGCCAAAAACCACCAGTGCCTGCAACCGGTGCATGATAGAGGCCTGGAGGCCATACGCAAATGTTGAAGCTTGAAGGCTTCCCCGCCATAGAGTCGGTCAATCCGCACGCCGACATCCGCCGGTAAGTGGCTCTGTAGGAGCTATTGGTTTCGTTGCCCTCCTTGGAACAAGACCGACCCACGAAAAGCCACCCCTTTCCAGCTTGCGACATCTTGCGATGTTGCAACGTAAGCACGCCACATCTGTAGCGGAGAGATTGCTCTCAGTCCTCAAATCTCAAGATTGTATTTCCTCAAATTCTGGAGAGCTTTCAGAGCCAAGCACAGACTCCCAGCACCGATGTACTCCGCATCTCCGATGACGGCCTCATCCTGCGCATCCACCTGCTTCTTTAGTCATTTCATAGGCGCAGGCAGCCACAACTGCAGTAGGGCTGACGGAGGCTCGCTTGTTCAATGCGCACCCAGGTTTCACACTGAGATTTCCGGGGAGTGAGCATCTCGCGTCGATAGAGGCTGGAAGCTGCTTGGATACGCACACGACCTGGCCTGGATGGACCTCGCCTGCAAGGCAACCCGGAGAAAGGAAAATTTGGCGCCAACAGCGACATCAAGGAAAACAACGAGCCTGTACGGTTGCTGCAGCCTCATCGTCGTAAAACACGACGGCCGCTGAGTCTGATAGCGCCGCAACAGCCACGTGGCTTGTCCTTTTTCTGGAAACTCGTGGTTCTCAAAAAGCAAAAAACTCTTGAAAGAAGCTCAGCGCCCTGCGTGTTCGAATTCGCAACCTTTGCCAGGGATTTCACATAGCAGAACAACCCGAGCGTTCAGGCAAGAAGCCTATGCTGGAAGGAAGGTTAATGTTGGGCGGGATTGCCGAAGAGAAGTGGATTCATTGAGACGAGAGGGAACAGGTTCCGCCCCCCCCTGCACCCAAGCACACCCCATTTTGGAGCTGAAGTGGCAAGGTCTGGCGGGGCATGTCTATGTCTCGCCCCCTTTGGCTCTCTGGGTCGGGGTCTATCACCCCCCCCCCCTTCAGGGTGAAAGTTATGCAAATGTCTGAGGGTGGACATCGCTGCCCAACAGTCAACATTGCAGGCGTGGAGAGGTCACTCTGCCTCATTGCGTCCCCCCTTCAGCGCCAACACATAATTTGTTTTCTGGCATATCAGGGGCACGAGCCAAGGGCAGCCCCCTTGACTCGGGCGATTGCGCAACCCCATCCATCATGTGGACAGATGGGCTCGGCTGGTGCCCCGGAACGCTGTTCCCCGTTTGGGGGGTCTGCTTTCTGGCATAAGTCTGTGTTCGAGGCATTTGATTGAAGCTGCTGCATCAAAGGTTGCGTTGCTAGGAGGGAAAAACATGCCTTAACAGACGTCCCGCAGTCCTTTTGTCTGCTGCGGGCAAACCACTGTGTTGGTAAAGGCTGCGGGTGTGTGCACTCCTGAAAGCATGAATTAAGGAAGGAAGATAGCTACTGCAGAATTAAGGCGACTACAGCTTCACTCAGGTCACTTCTTCGGCGGGCGGCTTCGGGTATCCCCGCTCTGTTGCAAAAGGTTGGTGCCGTTCTGGTCCGGTTTCCTCTGTCCGTCGAGCCTCCTCTCGTGCTGGTCAAGCTTTATGACCATCTTGATGACCTTTGCACCAAGCCTGGACCTTCGGTTGCGTGGTCCGTCTTTCCTGCCTTCGGGCGTGCCACTGAGGCACATAATTCTCTCTCGCTCTTGCTTGCACTCGGACAAAGGAGGACGAACCTCCCTCTCTCTCTCTCGCTCTCTCTCTCTTTCTTTCTGCAGGGCGTAGGGGTCGCGTGCGCCCCCCAGGCCATAGGCCCGCCCAGCTCACCCCCTGTATTATGGAGTGGCTGGTATCGGGGTCTTTCCTGATTACGGCAGGGAACTACGCAGCATGCTCAGGGTTTTCATGCAGGTATCCCGCCTAGAACACTCACTACACCCCCGTGCGTCCCGGCCTCATCACCGGGCCCCTATGGCTAACAAAACTGCGATCCTTAGTCCCTCTAGGCGGGTTTCACTGCGAGGCCCGACGCGTTGGCAAGGTGCGGTAGTACAGCGAAACAAGTTAGTCCGGTACGTAAGTAGCGAAACACAGCTCCCCACCTTGCCATCTCCCCCGTTGTGGGATACTGCGCTGCGACGTGCTATGGGGGCTGCTCTGGCACTAAGAAGCAGGCAGAACTAGAGTGTTAGCGTATCCCGGTGAGCCTCCCCCAAGGTGTGTGAGACTACGGCTACGGGGTCCGAAACTCTTGGGCCTCATGCTCTCTCTCTCTCTCTCTCTCTCTCGCTTCTTCCCCGGGGCATGAGGGGAGTGCGAGACCCCTCGGCCTTAAAGGCCCCCCCCGATGTTTGTGGGGCTTTTGGAGGGGTGTGAGAACTCTGTGACGGTTTTCCCCCGGCATACTCTAGATTGTTTTTACAATGTTTATTAAGTACAAATAGTACGACGGTACCTCTCGGCAAAACCTTACCGGGGTTAGTCACCAATCACGTATGACATCGTGGTTCATTGCAGTCCCCGGGCTCTCGATCTCTCTCTTTCTCCCTCTCTCCTCCCGCATTGTTTGCATTTGCACGCAAGTACATTGTAGAAGTGAAGTGCCCTCCCCAGTCCCCACCTTTGGATAATCCCCTCTTTCTTCCTCGCCTGCCTGTCTTCCCAACTGTTCCATCCTTCTCGGTCATCGCCGTTGTCCTGTTCGGTTCGTCTCTTCTCTGTCGTTCCTTTTCGTCACAGGCTTGCAATGAGCCCCCCCCCAACTTAGAAGTCAAAGAGTTTGGGGAGTCCTTTTTCCAAGAGTCTCCATCAAAGGTTACGTGCGTGTGGACATAGAAAAGCCGTAAGGCCTGAACGAAAACACAAAAAGGCAGAGGAAAAACACAATCGGAACAGGCCTGTTTGAGTCCCAGCGTGATGCTCCAGTGGTCCGGAAGGTGGTGCGACACGGAGACGACTGCAACCTCTGGCCAAACACAGAAGGCGTTACAAAAAAAACCATGGCATCCGCCCTGGCCCAGGTCACTGGCGGTGCCGTGCCGTGAAGGGCCATCTACGAAGGCAGCCAGCAAGCGAGTGGCAGACAGCCTGGCCACCTGCACATGACGTCAAGCGGAGTTGATGATTCAACTTTGCACATTGCTGTTGGCGTTTGAGGTAGGTGCAGGTAGATCGTAGATCCAACATGTTCCTTATTCCTAGGTTCCTGGATCGGAGACCGAACGCAGACTCTAAGTCTCGTGTACCTGTCGGTAGTTTGCACGTGGCCAGCAAGCTCGACCTAGAGTCCGAGATCTACAGACCAGAAAGTGCATGCAGCAGATCTCTTTCCACCTTCAAGGACTGCACCGTTGCGCGACTGGCATATGCGCAGGCCTCGGCGCACACTCGGACATCTCGGATCTGGAACCGCCCGCATTGCCCTCCGAAGATCCCCCAAGCACCGCCACCACCAGCTGTGAGATCCGGACAGCCAGCGGGTCCACGGTCACGCAGGGGCGGAAGCCATCCTGGAACTCCCAAGAGCCGCATTGAAGGGCGCCCTACTCGCTGGTCTGGCCTGGCCTCCCAATCTGCCAAACTCTGCGGGGGCATCTGCCCGAAGTGCTGAGCAGTTCGCCGCGCCTGCCATGTCGGCCTGGGTCTCAGTCGCAGGAAAATCTCCCCGACGCTTTCTACCCAACCCGCGCCTGGCCTGGTTACCTGGTTTCGTCTTCGCGTCCCTGGTCCGTTCCCAAACCCTAAACTCCGTAAACTGAACCCTGAACTGAAGCCTGCTAGAGAGGAAGCGCTGGGATCCTGACGCGGCCTGGGGCCCAGTCGGCTGCGCCTCCGCGCAGAGCCGAACGCTAACTCCGGGCACTGTGGGGACGTCCCGTTTTCTGTCTCAGCACCTTGAGCAGCATCAGGTTCCCAGGGTGTTTCTCCGGGTTGGAGAGATCGCGGAATCCTTGGGGCACAGGCCCAGGCTGCTGGCCGCAGAGCCGAGTGGGCAAGGCAGAGCTTCAGTCCTGCAAGCAGCACGTAGTCCGTGTGCTTCGATGTGAAGTCGCCTCAGAGCGTCATTCAATGGGCAATGGACTTCATGACTTCATGGCATGTGTGACTGAGGTGCCGGCAGGCGCCAGTGCAGTCGTAAAGTCCCTGTGCCAGGGGCTCACGTGTTGTGAGTGCCAGCGCTGTGAGATCGTCAGACGGCCGCTCATGGAAGACGTAGCTTCCGAAAGGAAGGGCTCGGTCGGATCCATCCACTTGGAGTACTGCACCAGCAGCGTGCCCGGCCATCTGGCAGCAATCGTAGTCCTGCCACTCCATCAGTGACCCTGTCAAACGATTGCTTGTAGCGGGTGTCTCTGATGGATCAGAGAAGAGAGCCAGCAGCTTGTGGCTCGTCTCCTCACTGTCAAAGTGCACCAGGCCAACGCTTCCGACACGATGCTCGAAGAACGGCGTCGGCTGCCAGTACATGGGATAGTCGACTTCGTAGGGGAACTCCGTTCCAGATGCATTGCCTGGATTCGGCCCCCAGCATACCCTGAATCCGAATGGCGGCGCCATCGAGCTTGCATATCCCAGTATGTAGAGTCCCTGTGTGCTGCTGGCTCCTCCAATGGGTTGCACTCCGGCCGGGTTTGTTAGCTCACTAATGTCTACTACCTCTGCCGAGGCATCCCCACAACGACTCGGGTTGGTGACTAGCAGCACACCGCTGGAGGGCACGATGCCGGAGCCAATGATGGTTACTGTACAGAGCCTTCCCAAGACGCAGTCCACAATGGCAGTGAGTCGAATCCAGAAGAAGTCTGGATCAACTTCTACTCGATACAATGCTGAATCTGTGAGCGGATAGGTCGTGCCAGAAGCCTCCGCGACGGGATCGTGGGCCCAGCATATGCGATGCGATGCTCCCGACTTCCCCGTGGCAATTCCGAAGGAGTAGAAGTTGTGGCTGCGCAAGTCGTCCTGGCTCACTGCCGTCGGATTCGGGATTGACCACGCGCTGTCTAAAGCTGGGAGGCCTACATCTCCGCATCTTCCAGCGGCTGTCTCAACGAGAAGCACCATGTTTGTTGGGCTGAGGCCGATGCCGCTGATGTTGATCGTGCAAGGGAAATGCAAGTAGCACTCGAAGTCCATGGCAAGGGGGCCCAGCATCATGAAGAAGCCCGCTTCCACAGGGTACTGCTCTTCTTCCAGCGTCTGGTTCGGGGGATCGTGGCCCCAGCAGAGCTTGTAGACCCCCGGGCCAGGCTCCTGCACCGTCACGGCAGCCGTGGCGCCCCGGGTGGGCCGGCCAAGGTCCCAGGTATGGACTGGCCGGTAGGTGGCCTTGTGGCCATCGCTGCGGGTGCAGCCGTCTTTCGGGTTCACGAGATTTTCGAAGGCCGCCAGCGAAGGGTACTCGAGCCTCGAGGCACACGGGCTCGAGATCCGACCGACCTTGAGACCATTCTCGTTTCGCAGCGAGGTTCCGTTGAGCAGCACCGAACATGCCTCCCCTAAGGTACAGAAGACTTCTCCAACGAGGTCACAGGCATAGAGGTTGTAGCCGCAAACAGGGGCAGATGCATTGCTGATTTGCACGACGGAAGGGAACTGCAAGCTGCCGAATTTGAGGCCGGCAGCGTACTGCAGCATCTCCTCGTAGATTGGGGCATGTGACGTGAATCCTGTTGCATCGGCTTGCCAGGAGTGGCCGAGGGTGAGGTACAAGGCAACAAGCCTGGCGGGCTCTGGGCCCATGCCAAGCACGATGCCTGCCAAAGACGTGAAATCCCCGTCTGTGTCACAAGCAACGTTGCTCTGACCCGGCAAGTCCACGAGATCCGACAGGCAATAGCATGCCTTGTAGAAGCCATGGGTCTCAATAGTCAGAACCTCTTCTGCGCACCCGCAGGTTTTGCCTCCCTTGATGATCCTCACTTGCAGGCCCGGTGCAAAGGTACAGTTGGTCCCCAAAGGACACACGAAGTAATTCAAGGGACCAGCAAGAGAAACCACCAGGGTGGGGCTGACGGCAATCTCCAGGATGCGAGCTATCTGTGATTTCACGGCATGTGCATCTGGTGATTTCTGCAACTCTCCAGATGAGAAGGAGAAGCTTGCATCTGCCGTTGCTTCTGCATACCGCTGCACCCAGGGATTTGCCTCAAGCTCTGTGGTGTTCGCACATGTAAGCCAGAGCTTGCCGCTTCCCGGAAGATCAGGCAACAACCATCCTCCAATACCGAAAGCAGTGGCTGCACAATCGATGGCTGTCCCAACGTCGGACCCTTCGACGAAGCTGACATTGACTCGGAGTGTAACACTACATCTGTCCCCCGATGCCGTGTCGCCTCCGATTCGGCCAAGTGTTCGCAAGAGGCTTTCACCACCTGCAGTAATGCCAGCACTGACATATCCATCTTCCGGATCCGACTCCAACTGCCCAACCTTGGCCCAACTGGCGACTTGCGACCCTCTGTGACCCTCTCATGCCGCAGAGCTTGATTTCGTGCTGTCTGAGTCTTCTGATTCTCTGCATTCAGGCACATGCTCTGAGATTTCCGGCCGTGCAGTGCGGTGGAATGCCGAGAACCGCACATGCCCACTAATGTTCTCGATGAGAAGTGTCCACTCCACTGCGCGCCGAGACACCTGCGCGACGGTGACGACTCAAGCACAAATACCATGGCAACACACATCGTCCAGAAAGCTCTGGAGGCTCACAAACTCGCCGGATTCATACTTTGCACACATCATTGTCTTCCTTGCTGCCCCTACAAAGTATCACTTTACCGGTATGCTTCTCAAGGAAGAACATAGACATAGCATCATGGAGCTTTCAAGGCAAAGGGCCCACGATCCCACCATATATATATATATATATATATGCAGTGTACCATCAGAGAAGCCCGAGCTGCTCCTGCAGACTGTGTTACGACGGCATCTATCAGCAGGCCGAGCCCAACCGATCTGAAGTTTGCAGCTCTTAGAAGCAAACTCCCAGGAAGGGTCCAGTCGGAGTGCACTCTGGCCTTAAAGGCCAAGATACATTGAAGGCAAACGCCCTAATTGCATCACCGAGGCACCCTAAACCAGAGCAGCGGAGCAGTGATGACCTCCGGTAGGATGTAGAGCCTCCGGCATATTACCATTACTATTACTATTACTATTACTATTACTATTACTATTACTATTACTACTACTACTACTACTACTACTACTACTACTACTACTACTACTACTACTACTACTATTACTATTACTATTACTATTACTATTACTATTACTATTACTATTACTATTACTATTACTATTACTATTACTATTACTATTACTATTACTATTACTATTACTATTACTATTACTATTACTGTTACTGTTACTGTTACTGTTATTACTGCTTCTTTCAGGGGTTCCTTACATCTGGTGTCCTTTGGATCGTTGCTCGGCTCCTTCCTAATCCCCTAAGCCCCTGAACCCCCCTAAACCCCAAAACCCCCAAAACCCCCAAATCCCCCCAAAACCCTAAGCCCTGGGATGTTCTAGGGCTTCTTCCACGGGTTTTCGGAACTGAGGAGCTCCCCACCTCGACTGGCGGTGAAGGACCTCAGACCATAGGGGAGTTAGGATAGGATAGGATCCTAACTTAAAAAAATAGGGGAGTTCAGGGTTGAGGACTTCGGGCTTCGGGTTCAGGGTTTAGGGCTTAGGATTTCGGGCTTAGGGTTGAGGCTTCAGGGTTAAGGGCTTCGGGTTGGGGGCTTAGGGCTTGGAGGGTTAAGGGTTTAGGGTTGAAGGTTGAAGGCTTGAATGTTTGGGGGTTGTCGGAGTTAGGTTTCAGGGTTCAACGATTCAGGATGTAAGTGTTTAGGGTTCACCGGTTCGGGATATCGGTGCTTGCAACCTAGTGTCAGTGCTGCATTTGGCCTTGCAATGAGCTTCCACAGAGCTCGTGCGGGGCTTAGGCACGAATGCGTACCAAGATGCCACCCATTCGTTGCCCAAGCAGTCGAAGGTGACATTTGGGGCAACATCCCACACCTGCCTGAATACAATGGCCGTGGCACTTCGCCTGCAAAGGCTTCTACCGACTGAGGCCAAGCACCCGTTCCAAGCCAGGCAAGGCGAAGTGAGTAAGTGTGGATCCGAAGCTGTTCCAACCTCAGGATGCTGCGCGTTGGTGTGAGCCAAACATCATGACTTCTGGGCGCTGGGGTTATCTCACATCAGCTGGTGAGAATACACATCAATGCCGACAGACGCTGGTTTAGGGAGAATACACATCAGTGGGAAATTTACACATCAGAATTACATAAACCCCATGTAGACGCTGGTTTCAAGAAGCACGCAGCAGGTAGGCCAAAGTGCCGGATTTGTTGCGGACGCTGAGGTATATACTACATTTGGAAGCATTCCAAGATAAGAAAGCAGTGCGTTTGCCAAGTAGACGCTGGGATTTGAAAGTGGCATGCTACTAGTGTAGTATAAGACTGAGAGGATGCCTGAACCCGCCACGGAAGCATGAAAAGCAACCCTGAAAAATGGGTGGTGAGTAGGTCGCTATATTATGGTCCTACGCGAGTCCCGCGTGACCCTGCGCGAGTCCTGCGCGATGCAGATGTGAGCAGAAAACTCATTGGGCTTCAAAAACCGACAGGCACAGACCGCACCAGTGCATATGTATACAGATGTCTAATACATTCTAATACATAAGCTGCAATACACAAGCACACACTCGTGCGAAGATGAGCGCGCACAAGCCCACTGACACTGACAAATGCGAGAGCGTGCTGCGGACGCCGAAGAATATGAAGGTGAAGATACAGAGCTTGATAAGATGATATAACGTTTATAATGCGTTCCCCGAAGTAGACGCCTTGCAGATGCGTAAAACACCCAGGTGATACGAGATAGCCCCGGGACCAAGTACAGCGCATGCGAACGAGGCGAGGACGCATCGGATAGCACCGTAACCACCCTCTTGGATGGCGGGGCTGACCCACCTCGAGCTGCACACTCTGGGACTGCAAGCGGCGCGTTGGTGCTCAGCTGGGCACCAACTAGCACTGGCATCGTCAAAGTACATGATGCCACCTGGCCCATCGAGCACTTGGGCGCACAACTCAATTCCAGGATGCGCGCTCCTGACGAGTCCCTGTACACAGAGCGGCCGTAGAGAGTCTCACCATTCCTGCATGGCGTCTGAAGACCAACGAAGAGCTAACAAGCTCTCAAGCATGAACTGGGCCTCTGCGCGTAGGTGCCATCGCCCATCGCCTGATAGTCTGGTGCGCCAGCGAGGATGCACCGCCGCACCCTGCAAGCCAACACAGAGCGACTGCCATGACAGAAACACCGCTTCTGCAGTGGCCTGTCGTTGGTGCCTTCCAAAACCCAGCGAGATGGGGCATTGACTGAGCTGTTGTATGGCATCGAGAAGGAAAACCTCAGGCAGCATCGCGCCGGCTCGGAGCTTGTGTCTTCGAGCCGAACCTTCGAAGCTCTTCCAAAATTTTGCAGCTGCCCAGCTACACGACGACGCTAGCGGCTAAGTCGGCCCCAGCCGTGAAAGATGGCATCTTGTCGACCACGAGCACGGGCCCACGTGAAGGAAGGAAACTGTGAGGCGCAGGCTCGTCAATGAAGATCGGCGCCGTAAAGTCAACCAGGATTGCTCCATTGCGTAGCTGGGGATCCTTGTCTCATGCAGTTCTCACGACTCAACTGGTAGATCCCTGCCAGGCCCTAGGCAGACAGGTCGTGGAGAAAGTATGTCGTCGCTGAAGATAGATCAATCTGAGTCAATCTGGCACTCAACGCGCACCGTGAAATGACTTTCATATCTAGCAGCAATGGAACTTCGAAGGTGCGGGCCTCAACCTCCTGGTAACGGAAGCGAAGCTCGTTGACTGCGCACCATGTGTTGTTACAGGATGGCGTGAAGCGGATGTGTCCTCGAAGCACGGATCGCGAAATCGCATGATCCAACCAACGGAGATGTTGCGAGGCTCTTGGTTTCAGACGGTACGGCATGTCGTTGGGAGCATCCAACTCTAATCCCTTGGCTGGCAAGGAACATCATCTAAGGACAGGCAACAAGATTCATGGAGCCCATGTGGCAGTCGTAAGGTCTGCGCATAAAGGCTCGAATCTTCGCCACCGATGGGTTGCGCCGTGAACAGAACCCGCCTCCCAGGGCTCATGTTGCCACATTCTACGTTGCCACTTAGTTGAAGTTCTGTCTTCTCTGCTACCCAACTTAGCTGCACGTTTGGAGCTCCTTTTTTGGAAGCCCTCACAAATCGTCTTGGTGTCAGCAATGGCCACGGAGGACTGAGGAGTGATTGCAGTTGCTGAGAAGGGCTTCTCCTATCCGTTCTGAGTGGAAGGATGATCTGCAGCACAGTGCCAAAATCTCTCCTAAACCTCTGACCCTTAAACCCTAAACCCTGGGCCTGTCTTGGTCAAAGGTGATGATCGGCGCAGCCCCCGGCTCCACTGCTGCATCGTCCACGGTGTGGCCCGGGTAGCTCGCGGAGTCCACGAGCTGCAAAACAGGGTTTGGGGTTCAGGGTTGCTATCGCAGGTGGTGTTGCTTTCTACAGGAATTCGATGCGCTTGTTTAGAGTTTCGAAGAAAACCAACCCAAGTTCACTTGAATTTGCATTTCATTTTTCGCGTTCAACCTGTCTGCCTTCCAAACCCATTTTCCACCGCTCTGTGGTCTTCTTCTTGCTACTGTTTATTCATTTTGTCGCTCTTTCTTCCGTCGCTATACCTTTGATACTTTAAGTGTCATCATTCCGATTATTTCGGCTAGTTCTCTTAACTCTAGCTATCGTTACTGTAGAAGTACAAGTATTGCCCGGGGGAAGTGTGAGGACATGAGTGAGAGAGACGTCTCCCTGAGGCTGCTGCCAGCTGCACCGGGTGCCTGGCACAGCTGTTGTTTCAGAAGCAATGACAACCAAAATAGCGGCAAGAATGACAAGAACGACATGACGATGATGATGGTGATGATGATGATGATTCGAACAGCTGAACAGTCTTCAGGCAAGCGCACAAGCTGGGACGTCTGCAGTTGGGTGTTGTTCCAAATCCAGGCTCCTTGTGTACACTCTGCTTTTTCAGGTGCTTGAAGCGAGCCCTCGATATAGAGCAACTCCCAAGTCAGAGACTTGAGGCTTTCAGGGCTGTGCCACTTCGGGCCACAGCACGTGCAGGTCAACGACACTTCGTCGATGCTGCACCAAAACCATGGGCTGAAGGCCTTCTGCCTTCGTCCAACATGCAAAGCGGCTACTACTGAAGAAAGGCCGCATTAAAATCAGGGCTTCAACATGCCCTCAGAAAGATCCATGGCTTCAAGGTCGCCGTTGTAGCTCGTCGACACTGACGACTTTGAGGCTGACGACTTAGCGATGCCCACCGTCAGCTCGCCCAAATGCTCTTCCGTCTCAAACTCAGAGACTGGCAGCGGGACTGGAGCATAGCCATCTGAAGCCAGCTCACCGACCACTTGGATTCCAGACTCGCGAGCCCAGCTATCGATGCGAATATCCAGCAAGTACGTGCTGAAGAGCGCCAGTGCAACGGCGGACAGGAGGTGCCAGCAATCGTGCAAGTCGAATATGCTGAATAAACAGTCCTGAGCTGGCTTGCTCAACGTTTCGTACTTGTGCCCCCTGCCAAGAGTATCTCGACACACAAGCTGTATCGATGGTTTGACAGTGATCCGGTTTAGGACTCCGGCATGCGCACTGCAGGAGACGGCTTTTCAGACTTACTTCTCAGGAGGGAATCTTGTCCTGCGTCGCGCGCATGTGTGTTGTGTGTGCATGAAGCGCCGTCGGCTAGCCAGGACGTGGTGTACACTTACCAGTTGTGGAAGACGTGCCAACTGCCTTATATTATGGCTTACGACCTCTTGCATGGAGAACGCTACAGACCGTGCTCCAGCTGGACCCCAAAACTCAAAAGTCTTACCCTGAATCTTGTCCATCCGAGCGACTTGATTTGCATCATGGCTTTCAGCTGGTGTTGCTTCCGGTGTGACAATAACTACCTTCTCACTGAAGCACTGCAGGGATACCAAACCAACAACGATCATGATAGCGAGATAGCCTGAGCTTTGGCACCACGCTGCAAGACCCTAGTTCATGAATAGAGACCTCGACAGAAAACATATAAGACACCTAGAACCACGTCCAGAAACCGTGCTTGAGAATGCGACTGCCAATCTCTGTAATGCCGCAGGCCATGAACCTCAAGTCCTGCATGTAAATCTGCCGGCTCACCACAACAGCCATCACTGCGATGGAGAGGAGCAGAAAGGTGTTTGCTGTTCCACCGAGACTTTCTCGCGCACTTGGGTCTACATAGACAAGTAGCACCACTAGAATGATTAGACCTTGCAAAAGCCTCATCGTCCACATGCTGCCGGTTCCCATCTCAGTTCCAAACAAACGTCTCAGGCTGCTCACAGCACCGACAGTCCACATCACCACCAAGACAGTATATGTCCAGTAAAGCCAGGTGGAGGTGAAGATTTTGAGGTCATACCACGTGCCAATAAAGTTGATCAACCACATTGGCATCAAAATGTAGACGAAGTATTTGAGTGCTGCTCTCGTGTCAAAGTCTGGTTTCCTGCAGTCAGCTAGGGCGATAGTGAGCAAGTGAGCAATAGAAATCATGAAGCATGTGTCGAACTGAAACGTTTCCACAGATGGACAGAGATGGTAGCAAGTGCTTCCAACACCTTCTGCGATGAAAGTTGTTGCGATCGCATAGAAGGCCCGAACATCAATTGCTCGAGATGCCAGCTGAAATGTGTCCTGGGTCAGTACACCATTACCGTTACCATTCAGCCTGTCAAATGCAGCCAGCCACGCCTCACGAGAGAGGATGCCAGCATCGGTTTCATCGATGAAGTCAAACACAATCGTATCCCCGTGCCGCACCCTCCATTCTCGCCTAGACACAACCCCGTTTCTGTTGATATCGGCATCATCGAAGATTGTAGCCCATTCTTGCCTGTTTAGGCAGCCACGAGGGTTTAGATTTACACTCCGGAACAGTGCCTGGAGAGTGTTGCGCATGAAGTGCCGGCACCGGCTCTCTGCAAAGAAAGTCTGCAGCATGGTATGCACACCAGCTACGATATAAGCAAGGTTGGACAGGACATGGTTCCAAGGAATGTCCCACACAACTCCTGGATGGTAGCATTTCTCATTGTAAAAGCACACATCTCTGTTCCCCGTTCGCACCATCAAGCCGTAATGTGTCAGGACAAACTGGGCAGCTGTTGCTAAGAATACACCAACCATAAGAGCAAGCAAGGCAGGAAAGAAGGCCACGGGCTCGGAGATGCGTTTCAGCTTCTCCCTGGCCATCTCCAAATGCCCACGATTCGGCATCGACATAAACACCGGCCACAAACGATAACGAGATTGAGATGGAGCCTCAGGCCCCACTGTGTACAAGCATGTATATGTCAGCCAATGCATCCCATTGACACAAAAGAGAAAGAGCGCAGGTCCCAAGATCATGATTGCAGCCCCAGTCCAAAGCTTTCGAAGTTGGCCGTGCCCGGCACTTAGCTCAATGTCCAGACGCGCTTCTGGACAGCCTGGGTCCGAGGTAGTTCTCAAGTATCTCAAGTTGCATACCACGAAGAGCAGCCACCTGCCTGACTGAATGTGTGGGAGCGAGCCTCTGCTGACTGTCATCATCGCAGACTTGCTGAAGCTCTCACTCAAGGCAATCGCCGCGTTTCCCTCTGCACGGAACGATACTGGCACGGACCGGAAACACGACCAGACCTGGACAGGATCCAAGCAACCTCCGGCGTTCATCACTTCGGCTATGCAGGGCGACGACTCATGCATGATGTAGGCGTGATAACCTACATGTGCTCTCTGGAACGTGTCGGGCACTTTGAAGCGCAAGCGCCACAGGTCCAGCCCGTCATCCTCTGGCATTGTCCACAAGTGAAAGGCAGCACGACCGTTCTTGCCACCAATGTCGAGGGAAAAGGTTCTGAGCCGATCGTCCAAAGTTTGTTGAGTTTCAACATGTACCTGTAGTTGCGCACTGGAACTGGCCTGAACCCCAATTGAAAGAAGCCCGCTCCTTTCGGGCTGGGTGCCCCGTATGCAGAAGAACCTGCTGGTTTGTATCGTTGCTAGGCAAGTTCGCTCTTCCCTGGCAAAGTTCTGCTCGCTGATCGGGACGGCATCTTTCACATAGTGCAGTCCTGCATCCACATCTGGAACCCCCTGGCATTTCCTGCGACTTTCGGAGTTAGGCACGATCGTAGTGATGTTGGTGAAGAGTCTGAAGTGCCTGACCCAGGTGGTGTTTGAGAGCCGCATCCTGAACTTCTCCGTCTCTGCAGCCGACACTTGCCCTGTGCAGTTGAAGGCATCACCTTCTGTTTCCTGATAGGCAGAGCAGACGGGCGCCGAGTGCAGAGAGACTGTGTTCGTAAGAAATGCAAGCGCCACGAGTAGCAAGCTCGAGGTCATGGCACAATCTTGGGCTTTGTGAGCAAGACTCAACGTTTCGCCGGTATCAAGGATGATGACAAGCGAGAAGTGAGTTACGCAGCGCTTCTCTCAGACTTTCATGTCAACTCTGCTTAATGCTGGGATTACCACGGCTAGCATGATATCTTGGCAAACACGATTACCTAGTACCTTCCAGATGTCTCAAAAGACTTGAGCCAAACGGCTCCCAAGGGTTTATGTAGTAGCAATACTACTAAGTATAGTTAGAATAATCCTCACATCACCAGCAGCTTCCTTGCAATGACACCAAGAGCCGTACGTTTGCGGTAATCCTTGATTGCACGTCTGGGCAAGTTTGCAGCAAGCCTGCTTCCTGCTGCTGCGGTATACCTCAGAAACAGCGGAGCGGCAGCTGCTTTTTCTTTGTTCCTGAGAGTTCTAGCTGGACTATCTCAATGCTCTCGAGTGGCACACTGCCAGAATAGGAAGTTCCGAGGACACTTGGGTTCCCCTCCATGTAGTCCTGCAGCAAACATCACGCAAAAAAAAAGACAGTCACAGCAGGGCCAGAGGCTGCGGCCATGAGAAGGCCCACTATGGGCTCGTCGAGGTCGCGGTGCAGCGGAAAGGCTGCACCTGACAAATTCAACAAGAAACGCAGCCCCTAGAACGGAGGCGCTCTTTGTCCCAACGGGCGTCCAGTGACCGCAGAGCTGGCATGAAGACGCCAGCGCCAGCTGCCATCCTCGCAGTTGTGACGGAAGGACCATGAAGGACCAGCACCCGCCTGCTAAGGCTTAGGTCCCTCACTCCGCGAGCTAGGCCTCGAAAAGGCCAGCGTGCTCGGGCGGTCCACCAAGCAGAGTTTGGACCTCACTCGCTCCGCAGCTGGAGGAAGCGAGTAGATGTTAAGATAAACCCAGCCACTAGCACGACCTGATACCACAGGCCGCGATCGCGGTCGAGCGTTCCTGTGCCAGCGACTGGCCAGCAAGCTATTCAGCCACTCACAGCAACACTCAATCATTCGCAGGCCTTGACCCACGGCATTCACGGCATCAAAGACCTCGTAGAAGCTGAAGGTTTCCGCCTGACACTTCTACGAGAAATAACGACTTCCAGGTGTGAAACGTGCATTCATCCATAATCCGCTGGCTGATGCCATTCCAGCTCCTGACTTTAAGCTCCTTCTGTCTCAGCTCTCCTCGAATTTGCTGCGTGGCCATATCATTCGCATCTGAAGGTTTTGAGATTCTCTCATCCTGTCTTGCTCCTCATGACCGAAATCCACTGCAGTCAAGAGGTTCACGATAAGTCATGGAAACTAGAAGCTGGGCTCCTTGCTGAAATGCCACCGCAGAAACCAGGCCTAAAACGGACTGGAATCCGAAGGCCGAAGCATCGCAGGGGGCTCGTCTCGGCCGAGGACAGCGTCTGGAAGTACGCGACGAGGCCCCCGAAGTCCTCGTCTGGCCACGCGTCGCAAGGCCTCGACAGGGGGTCGGGCGTCGCTTTTGGCGAAGGGACACACCTTCAGCACTCGCATCACTCGCACTCGGAGGCTCCCGCGCATCGCAGAGGGTCTCTTCCAGCTGCTTCCAGGTCTCCAAGGCGAAATCCGACGGCTGGCGCAGGAAAGGCACCAAAGCTGATCAAAGCCGCTCAGCCCTTTTCGGAGCTCTAAGACACCTCGGCGCAGTAGCAGCTCCCTGCTCCGACGAGGAAGACCTCCCAGTCGACACAGGCATCGGCACCTGCAGGGGCGCTCTCTGCCCCCTTGTGCCTATAATAACCGCCCCTTTCAAACACCCTTGGGAGCTGCACAAGCCGAGGGCGACTGCGCTGTCAGAGGAGCAACGGTGTAGTTGGAACCCAGTGCCTTAGAGGATCCGCCCCGAGGCCTCTGACTCAGGATAAGGGCCCTCAGGTGCTGGCTCCAGCAGCGACATCGGCAGAAAAGCAGCCACCATAAGTGAAGCCCTCAATGGTGACCTTGGCCAAGGAAGTACAGTCGGATTTATCAATTTGCCAGAACCGGTGGTATCCCGCTGTAGCTTCTCGTTCTTCGCGGCTGTCTAGACGCTTCCAGATCGACTGAGGATGCGGCATTGGAGACACTGCCATCCAAGTCAGCCTTGGCATTCGGAGGAGGAAGTGAAATTCCTGTCTGCTGCGTCTTGCTGCTGCCTACGCAGCTGAGTTTTCAATCACCGGGCTTGTATGCAGGGCTGAAACCTTGAGTGCGGGTGCTGAGGCCACGGCATGCACCAAGTCACGGCCATGGTGAGTAGGCTGAGTAGATGCCAACGTCCCCGGGAGCCACCTTGTTGTCGAGCCGAGGAGTCATCACCAACAAACGAATTTTGCACACTTCTTGTTCTGCACTGAGCCGTTGGCCCAAGGCAAGCCAGCAGCCGAGCAAGGATCATTGCAAGGCTGCCTTCAGCAAAAGGGAGAAATGCGGAAGAGCAATTGAGAGCCGGCTCTCAAAACTCTGGTGCGACATCTCCCAGGAAGCCGTCACAGCGTCTCAACATGTCTCAAAAGCCCATTAAGGACTCGGAGCGACTGTGCCTTGGCTGTATCTCCAGCGGCAAAACTCTTCCAGCCTTCTGGGTTCTTCTTGCCCGGCCTTTCCTTTGCTTTGCGACCCGTATCTGTCCGCTGGATTGCGTTCATCCAGCGGTCATCTGAAGGTCACATTTCAGACAAAAAGAGAAGCTTGACGGAGGCCGATGATGGCCCAAAACACCCCGCGATGTTCAACCCAAGCCCAAAGACCTGCCGTTCCCAGCCTCGCACATCCCTGCTGAGGCGAGACTCGCACGCCGCTGAAGCGCTGCCACGAGCACACCGCAGATGCTAGCGGCACATGGCGGCACTGCAGGTTGGGACTGGGGAAAGGAAGGACGATCCGCACGCCAGGTTCTACATCTCACACATTTCTCACACAGGCACACACGGGCTTTGTATCCTAGGATCCCTCCAAATATAATAGCAGGGCTGGCTACAGACACTCGAGCCGATTCATGCACACAGGCTGGGCAGAACATGTTGCGTTGCCAAAGCCGTCTCGCCGCCTACAAAAGCCAGAGGCGCAGCCATGACCTCGCCACCTGAGCAGCAGCCGACATCTCTTTCAGCGCAGGTGCAAGAGCAACAACACCGCCAGTGGAAGCAGCGCAACGTCGATGAGACGCGCACTTAACCTAAAATCATAACATCTTGGTATAATTGGCAAATTTTGGGACCCACATCTCCAGCTTTCGTCTGCCTCAGCCGGCTCGGCGCCGTGCGCTCGGCGCGAAGCTGAGCTTTGAGCCAGAACGCAGCAAACACGAAGCAGGACACGTTGTTTCTCTTTTATAAGGCTTAGAGTTGAGCGTGCAGGGCCCAAGACACGGAACACATCGGGTCTGCATGGGTCTGCCCAACACATGAAGCCGTCGGCTCGACCTCGCCACCTTCGACTTCGGGCCTTTGCCACTCGAGTCGGAACTCTGTTTCATTCACTGATTGCTTCTTGCACGGCCGCAACGAAATACCCTCGTGGATGAAACGACCTGGCTACTGGGCCGCACGCTTGATGTTGACCCGCCTTCCTGGCGACATTCTTCGCCGCACCCCTTTGTAGGAGATCTTCTCCGGCGCCTTTGGAAAAGGGAGCAGAGCAGAAGGAAGCGCAGACAAACACCTCTGAGGGTGACTACGTCCACTTAAGCTTCAAGCTTTTCAAGGATCAGGGGTGTTGAGTTTCGCGGCTCCTTAACACACAAAAGCCGACCCAGGCGATCTGTCCTTTTCTGGCTATGTCGGGTCCTGCTAAGCAGTTCTGTACAGTTGTCTTCTAATTCACCTGCGTTTACCATTGCTTTGAGTTGTCTCACTGCTGGATTTTGAGCATCGCATCAAAAGACCCACGACTCGTCTTTGTTCTGCAACTGAGTCACCCAAAATCGATTTCTCTCAGCAGTTCCTCAACATGTGAAGGTTGATGAAACCTTCATCCCATCCTGAACAACCGAAACCATAACCTTGCAAAACCCACTCTGCACATCCCACAGGACAACTCAATTCCGCTGGCGGTGCTGCAACGAAAAAGGAAATCACACGAACAAAGACTGAAAATTTGCTAGCCGCACAACTAAACTTTGAACCGATGAGAAAACGCAGGGTTGTGATGAGTATCCGCCAACATGTTTTACAAATATCTTTGCGCACGCGGACAGTGTTGAAAACCGCCCCCCCCCCCCTGTCTGCGAGAAAAAAAGGCAAATCAAACGACTTGCCATGAAAACCCAAAGACATGCCCCCGATCCATCCCCAAGCGCCCCTGAGCAAACCCCAACCAGTTTTGATGGAATTTGAAGAGATTTGTCGATATTGGAGTGGTCAAATTGACCAGTTCTAATCAGCATTTGCTCTGCAAAGGTCTTCCAGGTGCACCTGCGGCAAATAACGTGAGAGTCCGATCACTTTGCCCTGGTTTTGGATCCTGAGAAGCCTTCTTCGTTGAAGACCTCAACTATTCAATGAGTTCCAGCAGAAATCGCTTGCCACACTGGAAGCCTTCACCGTGGGTGGCACCCAGGGTTTGAAGGTCCCGAGGTCCTTGAGAACCGCCTTGCGGAGCGCTTCGCAGCAGGGGGCTCTTGAGCCAAACTCCCGAGCGCCTCAACAGTCTCAATGGAGTTCTGCAGCATCTGCCACCTTCGTCTCACAGGCCCTCCACATCTTGAAAGAGCTTGATGCCCAAAGCCGAGCCCTTGGCCGCGGATCTTTCTTGTGCATGTCCGAGAACCTGCGCGCAGGGCACCAGACGCGTACTTCCGTCTTTTCTGCATGGCGTCGCGGCGCAATGGCCAGGTGCCGGGGCCAGTACCGCTGTGCACCTCAAGTGTTTTTTCTCGTTCGCCTTCTGACTCAGGCGGGTTCAGGCAACGTGAGCTCCGCGATTGGTCATGCAAGCTGGCGTTGGCCAGCGGGGACCTCGATTCCGACTACATTGCAACCAGATGCACGACCTGCAGCCTGAGTGCGCCACACGCTTGACCCCATCTGTCCTGCAAGTGCGCATCGGCTACGACCACAAGAAATTAGCTGAACTCACGAAAGGAGCCCTCTTCACTCTTCACAGGCGGGCTGTTGTCTTTTGTCACTTCACTCCGGGACATGCTTGAGAAACGGAAAAAACTCTCTACATTTCCCAGCTCGGCAGGAGCCAGGAGACCAAAACATCTCTACCTCAGAAGCCCTCAGCGAGCTGCACCTTCTCGAACTGCTTCTTCTTGAGGACGAAGGAGAGCTGAGCAATGAAGCATGAGAAGGCAAAGGCGCAGTAGGCGTAGACCCGGTTCATATCCTGCAGAATGCATTCCTTCTCCTCCTGGCCAAATCCTCCCACGTTGGGGTTGGTGGTGATTGGCTCGTCCTTCTCCACCTCATCACCCACCTGCACCACGATGTCGGCGCCAGGCAAGCATTCCACGGTCTTGGCCTCACCAGACGGGGTGGTGATCGTCACCTTCAAGCCATCGACAGCGCTCACCGTGCCTGTTGCGTTGGCGAAGAACTGGTTGTTGTTGCTCTGGTTGCCCTCGGGGTAGACCTGGCCACGACCACGGTTGCCGCCGAAGTAGAAGATGCCCTTGCCGAAGAGGACCTTGTCGTTGGTGTTGGGATCCGGTGCCAGGACTGGCAGGACCATCTTCTCATAGGTCTCGCCAGGCACAGGTCCTGCGACCACGATGTTGGGATACTCCTTGCTGTAGGCCTGCCAGGCGAGGCCCTTCATCTCCTTCTTCAGCGGCTTCGGCAGACGATCCTTGGGAGCCAACTTCCAGCCCTCCGGCATCACGGCGATGGCGCCGATGTTCATGGGCGCCTTGGAGCCATCTGCAATGGGCTGGCGGCGCTTGGCATACTTGGCTGGGATCTCCACCTCAGTCTTGAAGACGGTGTCAGGCAACACTGCCTGCGGAATCCGCACCTCAATGGGCTTGGATGCCAGGTGGCAGTTTGCACAAACGATCTTGCCAGTGTACTCGCGCGGGTTGGCGTAGTTCTGCTGTGCGAAGATGGGGTATGCCACAGCAGACTCCATGGATGAAGTGAAAACCATTGCTGCTGCAGCTCCGGCCAGTGCTTGCTTGGCGAAGTTCTGCACATCCTGAAGTGTTGATGCCAACAGCTCAACCTACGAGAGAGAGAGAAAGCGACATCTTGGACATGTCTAGCTGACGAGCGCTTCGCCGTGACGCCGGCGAAAGGGCGCCGAGGCCCCGAGGCACGCAAGAAAGCCCCCCCGCAGCCGCGAGCCTGGACGTGCTGGTCGGTCTCCTCCAGGGTCGCCCGGACCTCCAAGCCGCCGAGGTGAGCACGGCACGCCACTAGCTGGTCGCGATAGTAGGTCTCGCCGACGGAGCTGCTGAGACCCGAGACACCGTTCTTGGCCCGCGTGCTACGTGCTTTGCGGCGCAGGGCGGAAGCGGTGACGAGGCCCGTGGCTGCCAAAGCCGCACCAGTGCCCGAGAACCAGGTTCCGGCAGCGCCCGCACCTGCATCGCTGCTCTTGACCTTCGGCTCGACGGGAGCGACCTGAGCCTGCGGGATGGTTGGGCTGATCACCGTGAAGGCGTTGGAAGACAGCATGGCGTCGCAGGGACAGGTCGGAGGCTTCGGCTTGGCACTAAACTTTCAGCTTCGGAGTGCCATGCATGATCGCACCTGAACCGCACTTGCATGACATTGCCAGACTCTCGCATGAATTCACGATGCCACTCCTCACCCTTCAGTGCCCGGGTTGCTTTGCACCAGCCTTGGCGTGAAAGCTCAAGGGTCTAGAGTCTAGGGCCCTTCCTTGTCCGGAATCCTCCAAGGCTTGCACCACCGAGCTGGCACGGGGCGCCGCATGTGCTGAAAGCTGGCCAAGCCTGCAAGACCCCCCCTCGTGCATCGCTAGTAGTCAAAGAAGCATTGACATCAAACATGTGTGCGAATTGCTGCGGCACTTGGAACCCCCGTGTGCTTGTCGGTTTGTTTCAGCTACACCTTGCAGGAGATTCGACAAAACCTGCAGTGCGGTGTGTGCTGCAACTCTCTCAACCTCACTCGGCGCACATAGCTGCTTCAGCCACTAGCTTGTTCAATTTGTGATTCGGCAACTTCTTAGAGCACATCAGCAATTGACTCGTTGAAGCAAGACTTTCATGACACCAGCTCCACTTCAATACTGACCGGTTCAGTATTGAACCAAACAGTGCAGGCGGGCGTTGACCAGACTAATGGCGGTAAACACAACTGCAAAGGATAATGCGACGTGCCTGAACACATGCAGACATGCCGTCGCTGACGACACACGCCAAAGAGACCCGTTGCACGGGTTGCACAATGGTCCCAGCGACGACGAATGAGAACAAAGCAAGGCAAGAAGAGGCCGAGTAGGTCGAGGAACTGGACACAACCTAGATAGGTCGCAGACCTCGCAAAGAGACAAGAGCGCACTCCATTTTCAAGAGCTAGATTTCAAGCGCATCCAGATGAGAAACAGCCCACAGCATTCTGGATGGGGTTTCAAGCTCGGCTGTACATAAGTTCTCGGACCGTCTGCCACTTGCAGGGTCGGAACCTTACATCAAACTCGTGGGACTTCAAAATCAGGCTGCAGCCTCGTGCGGCTTCAGTGACAGCTCGAGGTATCCACGGCTGGTGTCCAGAACCCGGACACGAATTGAATCCCCCACCTGGGAAGGGCAGGATAGTGCAGAGCAGGCATCCGGTCGCAAAGGCTTGATTATCCGAGCGTCGCAAACTTCGCCCACCGCACGTTCATCCAGTTCAGAAACGTGAACGAAGCCTTTGAGCGCCTGAATCCGGGCCAGTCGTCTCGCTGCAGGCTTTGAGCGATTTCTCAGCCAAGGGGCCGTGCCACCACCTGAAACAGATGTCACACCCTAAGCCCCAGACATCCCCACACATCCCCGATCCCAACTTTTCTGCTTTGCAATCTCGCGGCCTGGCCTGGAGGCTGCAGGACGACAAAAATCGCGATTGCAGTGGTTTGCTGCACTGCCTAAGTCTCTTTGGAATCGAAGCATACCAGTCAAACAAACTCGCAGGCAGTCTCACAACGCTTCACGCTGCGATGCAGGCGTGCCACTCCCCGAAGCCACAGTTGGGAAGACACATTCGCGAAGGCAGCTAAGGCGGAACTCGTACAAGGGGGCCTTCGCTGGCCGCAAGCCCGATCAAAAAAAAGGTCCCTGGTGCTCAGAAGAAAAAGGAGCTCTCCTTCTTACGCCCAGACGTCGTGTGCCTCGTGGTCACTGCCAGCCGCCCAGCGCCGGTGGAGAGCACATGGAGGCCGCCAATCTGCCGTTGAAGTTCGGGTGGAGCTTGAGTCGCCGTTGGGGTTGCAGTGAACCCTTCACCGCACTGCGAAAACGTCCGCAAGAGAAGCAAGTATCCCCTAATATGGGTCAAAAGTTACAGTTACCTTACTTATAACCCTACGTATAAACTACCCATGAACACCCGAGCGAAGGACGACTCTCAGCCCTCCGCCCTGGCCTGCTCGCCGAGAGATGAGGCCACTTCGCCACAAGGCAAGAAGCCCGTGACATCTCCCCCGCCTGGGCCACAAACGAAAAAATTCACGCATAGATTGTAAAGTTGTAAAACAGTGATTCCTCTTGCTATATTCACAATGCACAAATGCTCTATTTGTAGATGTATGTCTCTTTAGTTTTATGTACTTACATTTATATTCACATCTAGATTTTACATATAGTGTGAGTGTGCATGTGCGTGTAACTGCCTGTGCACATGCTGGACCATCTTCAAAGCGAAGAGAACGATAACTCCTCGTGTGTCCAGACCGAGAGGCCTTGCTGGGAAATTCGAAGGAAGGCCCCTGAAGTCGAAAGGTTCTCAACCTGGGAGGTCACCAGGGAGAGGGTTTAGGGTTTCGGGTTTCGGGTTTGGGGTTACCAGAAACGGACTAGGGCTCGGCGCTTGGAGGGCTTGGGGGAGTTTGAGGGCTTTGGCTTCGCCTTTGCATGGGAGTTCTCGGATCTCTAAGGGGATTCAGGACAGGCGTGTTGAGAATTGCTATCGTCCTGTTCTTCAGGGCCCTAAACCCTCGAAGCCCGAAACCCTCTTGCTGGCAACCCGTAGCACTAGGAGTTCGCGTCCAGGTTTCAGACTCTTTCGATTTTAGAACTTACCATTCCGGAGAAAGTCAAGCCTCCTGGGTCTCAGAGAAGAGGATTGCTGGGTGGTTGACCACAATTCTTCTGATCTACGGAAGACAGGTGGACCAATGCAATCTACGACGGAATTGGGATTTAGCGAGCTCCAGCCTTGCTCTCAGGCGAGGCGCGACCCCACGGAGCCCGTGAGTCGTATTGATCGCAAGGGCCGAAGGCCTCTTCCTGCCAGGGCCTATGCATCTACTTAACAAGATTCGGGGCTCCTAGAGAAAAGAAAACTCGCATCGTCTCTGTCGGCGTGTATTGGTTTAGCCGTTTAGCCGTCCGATGGTCCTTCTGTGCCCATCTGTCTGTCTTCCTGTCTGTGCCTGCCTGCTTACCTGCCTGCCTACCTTCGCCGCCGCCTCTGCCGTCTGCACATATGAACCGAACAGGTGCAGCAGAAACACAGCAAATCTGCAGGAAATTGGCATGTCTCTCTATCTCCTTTCGCGGGCTTTTGAATCTCCAATAACCCACTCAGGTGCTTTTTCCCACTGCCCTCGTTCATGGGGCAACGGGGTCATGCCCCTATACATGTCGTTTTTCATTTCGGAGGGGAAAGGAAGTGCAGGGGAGCTCCGTTCAACGAAGCTCTCCCCTACACCCCAGAGAAACGTGCCTGCTCTGCTCGCCCATGGATCCCTGCGCAAATAACTTCCCGGCAGCCTCATACCATTTTCATCCTCATCTCACTTCGTGCTACATGATTCCACTATGTCTGGCGTATAGAGGGGCCGCAACCATACCCCTTACAGATCATCTCATCTGATTTTGTGTTGTTTTGTCTGCTATTCCTTCGTCTCTGTCATACTGGCACCAAAATGTTCATCTCATCCACATCTTCATCATCATCAACGTCATCATGTTGCATCGTCAACCACGAGTGCGACCATCCTTTCAGAAAGTGTGTGTGTGTGTGTGTGCACGCGCGTATGTGTTTGTGTTGGTCTGCTAGTCTGCGTGCATGGATCTCGATACACGGTACATGCATGAGTGTGCGTACATGTGCATACATGTGCCCTGGTGCCGGTTTACATATGCCTGGACATGTAAACCTGGAGGAGCTGCATGCATGCGTGCGTATATGCTGCAAAACTGAAACACGTGTGTATATGTATACATATATATATATATAGATATATGTATGTATACACACAGCTGACTATCAACTTAGGTGTTCTAGCAAGTTAGCTAGCAAGTTAGCTGGTTAGTTAATTGGTTAGTCGACTCATTGTCTAGCTGGTCACGGTTAGATACAATAATTAGCTAGTCGGTCAGTCAGCTACCTAGCCAGCGAGCTAGCTAGTCAGGTAGTTGGTTGGTTCTGGCTAGCTGGTTGCAGCGTCACCACTAGTTAAGAAAGCACCCGAATGAGAAAGCGAGGGCTCGAATCTCGTTACTACGCTATGCCTACAAACCCAGAAACCGCTATTTTCTAAGCATTTGATCAACAGTGCAGCCAAAAATCGAAGACCATAAAAAATATCAGGCCTCAGCGATAAACCCCAAAGCCCGAACCCTGCACCACAACCCCAACCCCCACCACAAATCAGGGAAATCATACTAAAGAAAACGAGTTCTCGGAAGCTTCCTATTTTGATCCTAGCTAGCGGCTAGCTAGCCCGCTCGCTGGCTATCTAATCAACCGACTAAGTATCTTGCTTCAGCGGGAGCGCAGGATAAGCAACTTTTACGTGGAGGGTAGAGTAGACTGGCTTTAGTCGTTGAGGGTAGGCCGGCTCTCATTCGAAGCCACAGGCTCACAATGGAAAGAATCGAGGCCATCGACAGTTCTCTTAACAAGAAAAACAGCTGAGGGCTCCTTTTCTGATTCTTGATAGGCCACAAACTGATGATGGATCGATCGACAGACAGATGCACAGGCAGACGATAGATGCACGCATGACGTATATGTGTGTATGTATGTATGCATGTATGTAGCATGTGTATATATATAATTACATATGTATACACACATGTATTTGTAGGGAGTGGGTGAACGACACTACAAGACTCAGATCGCCTCAGGGAGAAGCTGACGTTTCCCAGAGCTTGGACCACGCGGGCCATGACCACCTCTTTGGCCTGGATCACATCAGATATCTTCTCCACGAGACGGTCCTTGTGCCGAGGTGCCATCGGAACGCCAGCATTCCGGCCCCTAAACGCATTTGCAGACAAGCTGCAGAAACTTCAGAGATTGGCACCCAACCAAGTACGGCCTGCACAGAGTCAAAAAGAATCCGAAGGCGACATGGGATCTCGTGCATGCTTGCGGTTCGCGTCCATGCCGTTTCGAGCTAGCCGCCGATGGCTAAAGCTTGGCTGAAGCTTCATAACACTGACAGCCTAGCATACAGATGCCTAACTGAGCTTGGAGCTCATCAAAGCTACCAAACCTACCGTCCATTTACATCGTAAGACACGCCATGCGTCCCCAGCGCCGAGGACAACAGTGCACTCGCCAGAAACGGGACAGCTCATCCTCGCCTCCCCGGTCTGAGGATGTCGGACCTCGAGCTTGGCACCAAAGGGGCGCACCTCCTGCACAAGGCGCAGCAGGGACACCTCCCCGACGGCATGAGCACCGTGGCCTGAACAACGGCAGAATACCATTCATCACGTGCCAAGGCTGCGGGGCTTGTCTCGTTGGACGAAAGCGCAGGCACCTTCGCCTTCCCCGTCCTTTGCTCGCAGCTGAGCCAGGCTGGATGCTCGAAATCCCTCGACTTTAAGCCAAGAGGCCTTTGCTCGCTGGGCGACTCGCTGGCCACGGCCATGCCCTTCGCGGGGACTGCGCAAAGCAGGGAGGCATTGGACAAAGCTCTACTCAAGAGTTTGCCCAGCGAAGCACCTCGGCCTGCTCGGGCTTCTCGGGCTTCGCCTCGAGCATCCTGAGCTGGGAGCGGACAGAAAAGCCTGGGACGTCTCGCTTCGCTCTTCGGGAAATTCCTGGCCTCATGGTCAGCTGTGTCTTTCCATCTTCACGAACGTCCTTCACTCTCACATCGACCTCCTGCCCAACTTTGAGGAATGCCGAGACATCCTCCTGGGTGAACTCACATGCAAGTAGATCCAAAAACTCATGGTTGCAGCTACGTCACAACGAACTGGTCCTCGGTCGATGCTGCGCACAAGAACGGCAAGCAACACAATTCGGCTTGCCGCGTTGCCTAGCTGCCGCCGGGGTTCAGAAATTTCGGAGATATGCACAAGGCCACGTACAGCCTGTGGATAAGGTCAGAAAAAAGCTCCAAATTGGGGATGCCAGAGGCGTCGGCGCCTGCTGCATGACCTGCAGCTCGACGAAGGCACCGAAAGGCACCAGGTCCTCGGAGGAGCAAAAGAGTCGAGTTGTAGTGTTCTCCGAGGCCCTGCAAAGATTTCAACTGAAACAGGGAGCTCAACATAACAGCCAGATCAATTTTCGCGCCGCGGTAGAACCCCTACTGTCTTCCATTGTATTTATCAAAGATCGTGCTGCTGCCGGATGCCTTCACCACCGCCTTGAGCCAGACATCAGAGGAGATGTTCGCAAGAGCACCGCTTGCTGCCTAAGAGAAGCTTCCGATTTGAGAAGTCACACACAACATGCTAATTGCCTGGAACGCTTCATTGCTAGCGGAGCTGCTGGCAGCATTGACAGCATCATGCGCCCACGGTTGGCGGACAATACTCGGACATTCACATGCTGGCCAGCCTTCAGAGCCTCCTGAAAATCAAGGTCATCTGTCTGCAAAGAGGAGCCATGTCAAGATGAGGACATGTGCGGAGAACAAGACGAAGACGTGTCAAAGCTTCGCAACCTGATGCCATGCATGACCAGCACCTGTGCCAAATGCTATCCCAAAAACTTCCCGTGAATACTTCATTCCAGGACGTTTCCATGAGAGATTCCCATACACTACATGTTCTGTCTGCAATAAATGCGAGTTGTGCTAACATCATGGCTCGCGGGCGTCGATCACCTTCACAGTTTTGGACACAAACCCTAAACCCTAAATCCTAAACCCTAAACTCCAAACACGGAACCCTCAAAAACAAACCTTCCTTATTGTAAGGAGCCTGTCATCAGGCACACGAACTCCCCAAAAAGAGCGGTCTTCCCAGGCTCCTCCGGTGCTTGTCCAGTCAGCTCCATGTCCTGAAGCGAGAAGCCAGGCTATAGTATACCAGTGATTTTTTGTTAGATACTGTATTCTGTTCTAGTATAGTATAACAGGTTATAAAACATTTTAGTTTAGCTTTTGGTATACTGCAATCAAAACGCTCCTCCTCTTGCAATGTGAGCTTCCTAAGCATATATCTTGCAAGATTCTAGATGTCCATAGCCGAATCAGTTGCCCAATTGAATTTCATGAGGAGCTGTGCTTGAAACCGATCGCAATGCAGGGAAGCTTCCGATTTCATGACAAATCCCCGGCATGCAATTCCACCGCTTGGCGGCTGCACCATCACGTATGCTCCGTGTGGCGAGACAGCCTGCACAGATCCTCCAGGGGAAGGCTTGTCATCGCGAGGGAATGAAGATGCTACTGTAGGGGCCTTAATCAGTAGAATAGAATTTTGAGCTAGATTATACTATAACTATAGTGAGGAACCCTCAATATCAAGGTCCTTACATTCCTATATTAGACTCCGAAGGCATCGGGAAAGTCGATACTCCCTCTAAGAAGCCCTGATGTATCTCTTTTCCAAATCTTCCCAGGGAAGAAAAATTACAGGCCCTTGTAGAACTCTCTTTAAGACTTCTCAACTCTCATAGAAACTTTAGTGGAACTCCTGACAGGAACTGATCTTTTCCGGCGACTGCGTGGAAAGGTGCCAGGTCCGCTTCCATTTCGATGGGCTTGGCAGAGACAACGAGCTTTCCTGGCGGAGATGTGGGAGCTTGAAAAATGAATCTTAATGCATCGACCTTACATGGTAGGATCACCCAATAAACAAGGCACCCCTACTGCCCTACTGCTTCTTAGTGTGTCAGAAGAAGGTGGATGGATACCTACACCACAACCCTGCCTTCCCTTGTGTCGATCACACGCACCAGGAGCTCATCCCCCACCTCGATAACTGCAGGAGCGAAGGAGTACACACTGGCAGAGATAAAAGCGCGCTTCCCCCGAAGCCAGACTTGTGAGAGCCTGCTATGAGACGATGCTTAGACTGGAAGACCACCGCGAGGTGAGCTAAGCTGGCCTACTCAACAAAGGAACTCTCGGCATCCAAACGGCCTACGCTTCCAAGGCAGGGCCCAAAAGGCCTGTTCAGCGGCCATCAAGATGCTTTTGGAGGCCTTCTCCCTCACGTCTGGCGGGCCACCATCCCAACTATCGAAGGATGCAAGAAAGGCAGTTGAGAATCGGATACAACGCTTCGAGGCTCATGGGTAGTTTATATATAAGTGAGGAAACTATAATTTTAACCCATATTTGGGGATAATTATAACCCTACTTCTTACTCCCCATGAACCTCCAAGTGCCAGCAACCTCACCAAGAGAGCCAATCTACCGGAGATGCAGCCCGGCTGCGCTCACAAGGTCGTTCGGCTCTGCCTTGCAGCGCAGCTGTACTCGACTCCAAAATATAAGTGCTTCTTTTATGTGCAATGGAAAAAAACTGCAGGTGTTTAGAGTTTAGGGTTTAGGGGTACTTGACTCCAGAGTCAAAGGGATGCAAATTGCTGAAAGAAAGGCGAGGCTCAACGAAGAAGTCTGCCATCTCAGACACAGGCAATAGGCCAGTGACTGCTTCCGCTTTGGGACAGGGCACCTTGAGGAAGACACCTCAAAATCACTGCTTCGAGTCAAGAGCTAAACAGCTGCTAACAGCTGACATCTGCAAACTGCGAAAATGCTGGCTTGCGTGCTTGAATGGGATAGAGTCGTGAGTCGTGAGTCACAGAGAATTGCATTCAACTGCATGCGATATACGCTCAACTCAGGCATCGTCCAAATGGCGCCACAACCTCCTTGGTGGTGTCGGGACTGGGCACATCTCGTGCTGCGGGTGCAGTAGCAGACGACGTGGAGAACTACGAAGTTGCTAGCCACTAGATACTAGTGTGTGTACTGTCCGTGCAAACGACCATCCAGAAACGTGCGCAAAGGCTACAACTGCTTCCAGATGATCGGCGTGTTCACCGGCAGGGATGCAACTTTTGCGAGAAACGTCGCTGCCATGTTCAGACAACACAACTTATTGATATTGTGGCGCGAGGCTCCGCTTGCCTGAAGGTGTTCGGTTGCAGGGTGGGTTTTGGCATGTCAGCTCGGCCAAAAAGGTGAACCCGAAACGTGTACAGGCCCAACAATGTTGAGTGTCGACCTTGGCATCAATCCAGGTCTCGTTGCCCAAGCCTGCACGGCCAAGCAAAACTATCAGATGCAAGTCCTTTCCAGCGCCTGCTCTTGGAACACCGGCTCTGCCTTCAAAGTAGCTGAGGTCCAGGGAGTCGTTGAGTGCGAGTGACAGTCGATCATCTAATCGTGCATTGCTGCACGAAGGCTTGAACATGGAAGCAATGACTCGTCACAGCTTAGCCATGTCCGTCACATCCATCTCTTTCTCTTCGACTAAGGTGCACACTTTCCGTAGAGATCACCTTGACGCACACCTCTTGCTCCAGCGAAAGCACATCCTGCTAAGGTGTGATATGGTGCATAACCAGAATGTGTGCCACATGTAAGCACACCCTGGCGCAGCCAGGTTCATGCGCCCCGCATAGGAAGACAGCACAGTATCTGACAGCATCGTATGTCCTCGACGCGTACGACAAAGCCTGGCATATGACAAGCGGCTCAGCTTCTTGACCGACATCCTTCGCCGCGACTGCAAAGCAGGTTGGTCCGAGGCACGACCCATGTTGGCTTTCGTGATGTACCTGAGATTCCGTCCTATTTTCTCGGGCTGTGTGCCAGGGGCATTGGCCTCGCCATCTGGGGGCGATGGAAGCAGGAATCACGAATCCACGGTTGGATTCTAACCGCCATACATGGAAACTTGCTTGACACGCAAACTGACTCGTTCTTCTTGTCTCTTTGGGCAACCATGGGTTCTCGGGCGCATGGCGCAGCCAAGACGCCCTGGGTAGGGAGCGCCCCCTTGTGGGAGCTGCACGCTGGCGAGGGCACCAGTCTGATTGATCCTCGTCCCGCACAAGTGAAACTAACCATGAGGATCGGTGTGGGCGTCTCTGACAAGGCTCTGAGTGATCGTGGCATTGAGGAGCGTGCCGTCGGGAAGATCTTGGAAAGCCTCGGATTGGCCCACGACCCCCCCCCTTCTGATTTCCATTCTTGCCGTTTCTTGCCCTCCGAATCCGAGCACTCCTGAACTATTTGCGATGCCTGTCGCTCTGCTTCCGATTCAATTCCCCGGTGCCAAGACGCCACAAGGCTGGAAGCGCGGGAAGAGCGGACCCTCCAGGCGGTCAATGGATAATGATACTCGTAGCCATCTTTGTCGAAGCGCACCATGAAGTTCCCGTCTGCAGTCTCATGTTCCACCACAGCTTGGTACCACATTCCGTCATCTTCACAGCGCACCTCCACGATATCACCTCGGCATGGAATAAAAACAGCTGACCCCGGTACAGGCCCTGCATAACAGAATTATCTAAAAGGACCCCGTATAAAGGCCCATGTTAAACCCCTTGCAGAAGAACTCCGAAAGAAGTCGGAGGGCCTCCTCTAAACTCCTTGAAACCTTAAACCCTGAACGCCAAAACCTTCAGCCCACACCAAAAAACTGAAGCTGAGAAACCGAGCTGGTGCTGCAGCCGGTGCCTCATCAAGCGCACAGTCTGGTATGCATCGTCACTGCTGTGCGGGCGGTACGTTTGTCTCAGGCAGCTTCTTTGCAGAGCCATGTGCTCACCTTTTTGGGACTGTGTGACTAAAAGCACTTTAGAGATGACAATGATGGAATCGTCTCTCTGGCATGTTGTACAGGGATGCAGCACAGCACTACGCACGGGTATGGCGACATGAGAACGAAGGTGGTTGCTGGTTGCAGTTCCAGCTACAGCCATCTCGGCTCCTCTCTGTCATTACTTTCCGAGTGCTGGTGTAGGATGCATGTAGTCACGTGTGGCCCAGGGCTGTCACTCTAAGCGGAGCGGGGTTTCGTGACAGGGTTGCCCAAGGCGGCATCTGCCAACGAAATTCTGCCTTCCTCATCTTTGAAACACTGGGCAGGCTGAGATCCGAGAAGTTAGGCGGACCACCGTTGTCATGGCCTGAGGTACTTACCCCGAACCCCTGAACCTTAAACTGTTGCCTGACCCTCATCTCGTGCAGTATCCTATTCGCGTTTCAATCACCGACAACGCGGTGCGTGTTCTTCAACGTTCCTAGCGTCTACACTGCGATGCCCGAATCTTCCAAGCTCACTGGAAACCGAAGGCTGCAAAGCGACACTCCCCGACGTGACCCGGTTTGCATCATCGCCCCAGCCGGCCGAATTCGACATGGATGTGTTTGCTACCGACCTGCCGTGAAACCTTCGGGACTCTTGCTGTGGGAAATCTTGACATGATTCGACAACTCCCCGCGACGACTTGACCACGACTTCCACGAAGGGACGAGGTGCAAAGATTACCGGACCTTCATTTTGCATCCGAAGTGCAGGGAGGTGGATGTCGAAATGCCATCCTCGGCATGGGATATCTGCAGCCTAGCACGAGTGGAAGGTCTTCCTCAGCTGCGAGAATCTGAGAACGACGGCTTCAATTGACCTCATGGCACGCAAATTAGCACCCGAAATAGTAGGATCCTTAGTATAAGGACCCCAAAGTAGGGCGAGGCACGTGCAGGCACAAAGCATCGAGAAGCTCTGAAGACTGCCAGAGCTATCAAGAGCTTTGCAGCCCGAAGCAGCTGAAAATGTCGCTTGTGTCGCGGAACCATCCATTCCAGAGTAGCTACATTGGGTCTATGTCACACAATTTTCACGAGACTGGTGCCTTCGATGGAAAAAGGGCGTCTCCATGCTTGAGCAACCCCAACAGCCATGACGATGGAACCTTGTCTTGAACCTTCCGTGCTGCCAAAAACGAGGTTGTCAAACATCAGAGTCATCCAGATGCAAACACCCATTGCAAGAAGCATTTGGTCACGTCACTCAGACAGAGCTAGTAATAGCTGGATAACCCAAAATTGATATCTATGCCCAGTCCGCCTGCTCCACGATCAGGTCGGCCATTCGGCGCAGGTGATTGTAAAAACCCACGACAACAGCGACACGCATACGTTAGGATAACAGACCTTCTTCACAATACTCACAACAGCTGAGCTGCATGTCAAAGCCCTTAAAAGCTGCGGATCACTGTCGGATGCTTCCCATGTGGCCCTCGGCCCTAGCAGGACCACTTGCATCTCGTGAGGTTCTCCGAGTCACTCTGACACATTCGACGATGGGCTGTAGAAGCGTCTCGGCAGGGGGCGCACTTCACAGGATCGAGGCAATGCCGGAAGCGCCCAATGCGCTCGCAGCTCCCACCAAACACTTTGTCCTGCCAAAGGAAAGCGTTACAGTCTACCTACAGGAGCAGTGCCCAGGAAGAAGGTCTCAACAGTATCATCGTGTCGGGTCCAGATAGTCTTTCTCGCCAGCAACCTGTGCATCTCCACCAGTGCAACTGCACCCTAAACCCCAAACCCGAAACGCTCGCTCCGAAACCGGTCGGGAGAAGTCCGAGGCCGCGGCGGCTTTCAACAACAAGTCCCGGCTGGCTTCAGCGGTGCTGAGCAAATCACGCTCGGCCCTCGGAATGCCGAAGGACCCCTCTCTACCACCATGTTACTACATGTTACTCTTACAAACATATACATACATATACATACATATACATACATATATGCACATATACACACATACATACATCTACATCTGCATCTGCATCTACATATACATACATACATAATACATACATGCATACGTGTAAACATATACACATACACCTTTACAGATATAGATACATATACCGATACAATTACACATGTATAACGTCTTCATATTCAGGCAAGAGGCCCAAAGTACAGCAGGTTGCTTTGAGGTCTTAAACTGTTTCATGATGTGCAATCACAGTGTTGTTGAAAAGCATCACGCCGAAGACCCACAGACCAATCGATTGGCAGCAGCACATTCGGTGTCCAGACGTGGTTCGTGCCTTGCTGCCTCGACCTGTCTCGCCTGGCTGCGTCAGCTAAGCATTTAAAACAACCTTACGAGCATTGTCTCTTCAGGCTTTAATATCAGAACTGTCTGCTGTGCAACCTTGGCAAGCTGCGCAATGTGCACTCCAAAGTCTGCGTCTTCCCAAGGGCCCCGACGCGACACCCTTGACCGCGGAGTTCACGGTCGCGATCTGGCCTGAAAGTGAGCATGGGTAGATGCCTGTCTAGACGCAAGAGGTCTGAGACTGTTGCGCTCCACATTCTTCTCAAGCCTGAGGATGATCTCGTCAACCTCATCGAAAGCTAGGAGAAAGCAACGCGGTTTGTCTGTCTTGTGCCACTTCTTTACGATCACCGGCGTGGCTCGGCCTCTTCAGGCCTGTAGGACATTGCCAATGGCCTTGCCAAGAGCCTTGCAGCCCCCCATTAACCTATCAAACTACTAATAAAAGGTTGGCATTCGTGCGCAATATCCGGAAAAGCATCTCTTCGCCATGGTGCTTGTGTTCGGTTGTAAGAGTTGAGTGCATCAGGCGATTTGGATCCTTTGCGAAGAAGAAAAAGGTTGTGCTCGAAGCTTAAGTGAGTGGCTGTGAGTGCAGACTCACCTGCTCCGATATGCTCGAGCTGCCAGGAAAGGATGACGGCTTCGCTCTGATGCTGGCATGACATTGGAACTCACGACGTTTCGAGCGTCTTTTGATGCCACGCACAGTTGCTATGCGTGCACATACGCTTCGTTAACTCCCAGCAGTGCCATAGGCAGCGACTGGATGGCCAGTTCCGGCCACGAGTGAAAATTAGCTTGAAAATAATGGCTTCATGACTGCGCCACCGTGACTCGACGGATGCCGCGGTAGTACCTCACTGGTCACTGGCAGAGTATGCCATCCTAGGCCATCGGCATTCAGCGATTAAGGCCCCAGCTCCTGGAAGGGACATGTCGTTGGGTTGGTAAGACTGAAGTACCTCAGCACAATGCCGAGCACGGCTACAAACTGTGCAAACCCAAAAACATCCAATCGGGCCTATAGTAGAAGAGGAGGAACTCTTCAAAAGAGATGGCACTGCTCCTGTCTCTGTCGGCCTCTGCCCAGAACCTCAGGAAGATGCTTGCAGCTTGATTGCTTACTACCACTGCTACTATTACTGCTTTTGCTGCTACTACGACGTAAGCTACTACCACAAACGCTGCTACTACCAAAATTACTGCTACTAAAGTTACTGCTAAAGCTACTGGTACTAGTACTAGTACTAGTACTAGTAGTAGTAGTAGTAGTAGTAGTAGTAGTAGTAGTAGTACTAGTAGTAGCAGTTGTAGGCCCCCCCTCACCAACCACCCCTCTGACCATATTCTTGTAACGCACATCCGATTTACTCGATATTTACAGCACTTCCGTCATGTAGGAACATCTTGAGCTGCGTTTCTGCAAACTCCAGCTTCCGATTCTGGACTTTCTCTTGGGGGGGGGTGGGGGGGGGCGGGGTCGGGGGGATGATGACGACAGTGTTACGCAGACACCCCGAGCAACCTTGCCAGAAGAGCCGTTCTGCTCGGTATTTACAGTACTTTCGTGAAGTCGGACCATTCTATACAGTCACCAAATCGTACCTCTGGACTTTGCAAACTCGACATTGGGCTTTACGAGGGCTTTCGGCGAAAACTCCACATTGGTTGGGGGGAAGCTGGTTTGTCATTCGGTATTCAAAGTACTTTGGTCATGTCGTAGTCTATTGCCAACCACCGTTCTTTAGCACCGTTGTTGCTTCCGGGCGGGATGGGCATTACGACTTACAGGCAGCCTCTCGAACACCACACCCCACTTCAAAAGCAAAGCCTCCTACGCCGAGGTCTGGGCTTTAAGGGTGTTGGCGAGCCCCTCTCACATACAGCTGGCATCTTCGTTTTTGATGGTTGGAAGATGTTGCGCTTCAGATTTAGCAAAAGGAGTGTTCAAACGTTCTTGGCAGCACCTGCGTTTTGCACGCTATTAACATCGTTTTCGCACTATCCGACCACCTCTCGTTTGGGAGTTTCTTGCCAATCGAGTTTGCAACTCCAATTGAGTTGCTGTTTCAGTTTTGGGGCCTGAGCGTGTGCAACTTCGCCGGCTGTGACAGTCAAGGCAAGTGAGCCTCGGCAACTTTTGCAGCTGTCACAAATAGAGGGCCTGAGCCCCTGCATCTTCTGCAACTATCATGTTCGTGGATGATGATGGTGATGATGATGATGATGATGGGTTAAGGCGCCAGGTGATTGGTAGGGGGGGTGAGTAGTAGTAGTAGTAGTAGTAGTAGTAGTAGTAGTAGTAGTAGTAGTAGCAGTAGTAGTAGTAGTAGTAGTCGTAGTAGTAGTAGTAGTAGGAGCAGTAGAAGTAGTAGAAGTAGTAGGAGTAGTAGTAGTAGTAGTAGTAGTGTAGCAGCAGCAGCAGTAGCAGCAGTAGCAGTAGTAGTAGTAGTAGTAGTAGTAGTAGTAGTAGTAGTGGTAGTAGTGGTAGCAACTTAGTAGTAGTAGCAGTAGTTGCAGATAGGTCCGCAGGTAGGAGCGGCAACAGCAGCAACGGTTATGGACTACTAGTCAGTACAATAGTCATTCTGGAAGTAGGACTGTCCTCTCAACTCAGGCGTCTGCTGCTTGACCCGACCGGGAGGGAACTCGCAATTCGCAGGCACCTGGATGCATGACCCTTGCCTCCTAAGCCCTAAACCCTAGGCCCTAAACCAGACACCTTGACGAGCTGATTCAACAGGTTCTCGAACTCCGAGTACTCGATGTAGCCGCTCCTGTCCTGCATTCTGGAATTCTGGGGGATCTCGATGTGCTTAGGATGCTGTGAAGGAGTTCCAAGCGCTGAGAGCCGAGACTGAAACAGTATCCCCAATAACAAAAGCAGCTCATGGTCGAAAAGCCATGGCAGGAACAACGAATGTCATCAGGAAAGCCTATCTCGGAACTCGAGCAGCCATGACTTTATGTTTGCGAAACCAAGCCACTAGCCCCGGACACCGACACTGGCGGACTCCAACTCACTACTGCAAATACTGTAGGTGCACCTGTGTTGCACACCTGTACCTGTGGTTCACAAGAGTAAGATTCCCGGCTATCTTGATATTAGTCTTGCCAACTTGCTATGCTATAGTAGTAGAACTTGTTGGTCGCAGTGGCAGCAGTCGTAGAAGCAGCCTTCGCATCATAGCAGTCGTAGCCTGGTGTCGATCAAAAAGATTCTGGGAGAGAAGAAGAGAATGGTAGACGCGAAGCTGCAGGGTTGCTCTCATCATAATCTTCACGTGGGAAGCCCTGCAGATTGACGATGCAGGAAGCACTCATGAAGAAACATGCCAAAGAGAACGACAGCCGTCTCCTCGTCGAAGAAATCGAACTTCTTCTTGTACTGCTCAACCTGCGCAGCGCAGAGAACCAGTGAGCTGTGAGCTGGAAGCTTCCCTCTCCGCCAGAGCTCCTCGATTACCGGCAAATTGTACTTTCTGGCCTGAAGGAACGGCAGCTTCTATGACTATGACACCGCTAATTGGATCGGCCATTTGTTTGCTCACCAGATCGCGAACTTCAAGCTGTGCCGTGGTCAGGAGCATGTTCTCCATGAACCCATGCCTGGCTGGCATGCGCATGCGGACTCCCAAAAGATATCTTTTGTGAAAGCATGCTGGCCTGGAATACCAGAAGGCGAACTCCAGAAAGCTGACTGATTTCGTGCTGTTGCCGTCCTTGCGCGATGCTTTCGGGGGGCACTGCATGCCGATAGCAGGATCAGGATGCAAACAGACTCTGGGTTGCGTGCGGCATCTCGGAAATTCCTCTGCACCAACCTCATCACACGAACGGGCAACACAAGTATGTGGGGGGATCTCAGACTGACAACAAAGGCCGGTACGACAGCAAGATGAGCTGCTTTTCTTGCAGCTGTGCTAAGACATGCTTGTGCCAGCAGCTGTCGAGTACCCGACCCGTCTGGAAGCTCGGCTGTGCTGTTACAGCCTCAAGTGCTCATCACCAAAAGCAGCGCCACGCAATAGCCCCAGACAAACTTTAACCGGCCTATCAACTTGCAAAGCACTCTGGCGAAGCCATCAATGTTGAGCTCTCCATCCTCTTCAATGCTGGGGCAGACAAGCTGATCGCAACACCCTTTAACTCAATCCCGCAACACTTATAGGGGGCTGCACGCACGGCTCGGGTCCTGAAAGACATCGAACTCCTCCTCGATCACCTCTCCTCGTTTGTTGGTCCTCATCGAGGACGCGACCCCGACCGAGATGCATTCACACCGTACTGCTGCTCAGGAGTGAAACAGCATCCAACTGCAAAGGCGCTCCTCTTGCCTTTGTGTGACATCGGATGATCGGGCCTTGAACATTCACGAAGGAGCTTTATGGAACCCTTCCTACATTAGATCATGGTCTTGGCAAACAGAGTCAACAATGCATACCGCAAATGTCTGTCCAGAAGCCGAACGAACGCAATTCGACTGCCGCCGAACATCTCCGAATCGAGGACAGGACGTCATGCAGATGTCTTCGAAGACCTCGTAAGCTTGTTTCCTGATGCCAGATGCAAAAACTAGCTATGAGATGAGTCTTCTTCTGGACGTGAACCAGAAAGACGGGCTTGCCCCGTGACCAATTATGACCAATTGTGGCAGGCGGCAGGATGTCAAGCGGGATCCTTGACAGCCACACAGAAAGCCGAAGGCATAGCCACAACGGCCCAAACAGGTCTTCTTTCTGCAGTTCGCGCCTCAACTGCTTCGCAAGTCCCGAAACCCGATCTGGAGGCTTCTCGTCTTCATACTGGGGAACCTGACGAGCCACAGAAACGGCATCACCAGCAGAAGACCCAAGCCAGCGCCTCTTTGACGTGCATCGTAAGGCCTTGACAATAGCAGGGGCGTCACTACGCTAGCTGCGAGGAGGCAGGGGCGTGCCGTGAAGCATACTTCTACCGCAACGGGTGCATGGCCCAGTGTCTGCAATTCGTTGGCCGGACCCTTGCTGCCCTGCATTTCGCGGAACTCCGGGGATACTCTCCTGGTGCCACCCCCCGTGGGGCCTGCGACCCCGGATGACGCTGCTGTCCAGCGTGGCCGTGCGCGTGGCCATGCGCATGGCCATGTGCATGGCCATGCACATGGCCGGCATGCGGGTCCTTCACAATTCCCGGTCTGCAGGCACGGGGTTCACCGTTAATGGAGAGCCTTCCGTGCAGAGTTTGCATCACCGGACAGGCCCTGACCACAGGTCATGAGAAAGTGATCTTCTAGCACTGCACCGCTATGCACCGCTGCACCCTGCCTTGACTGCGTTCTCTGCGTCTGCCTTCGAGCTCATTTTACGCCGCTAGGTGTCTGTGGCTCTACCAAACCAGTGCCACTCCTGCCTTCTTCACTGCTTCGTACAGCACCTGCAGCCAAGGCTTTGGGACTCGCGCGCTCACCGGCGTTCCTCCTCATTCGTGCTTTGCACATTGACATCTTCTGTGATGCACGAGATCACGGAAGAAACACGTCCAATGTCTACACGAACTTCGCCTGTTTTCTGGACAGAAGTTCTTGCGAAATGCCAGAGCTGGGCAATGCAATGCTGAAAGACGAGCGTCTTTACACTGACCCGTTTCGGAATTTGCTGCACGGCGTTTGCATGGAACGAGACGTACGTGCTACCTATCTCGATGAGGCAGGTGTGCCCTGACGCCGGTGTCCATGTGCCGGGACCGCTGGGACAACAAGAAAGGGCGTGCACCATTGAAAAGTGTCCAGTCCGCAGCGTGCATATATGAATTGACTGCGCGACTCGGACATCGCCAACATCGAACTCAGAGATGCAGCACTTCCGGTAAGGGTCCCGCGCTCACACGTCGCGTAACAACCGGTATGGGGCTGTACCAGCCTCCGCACAGCGATTCTCAGCCAACTGCGATGGAAGAGAGGCCACTCAGTTGCCTCCGACCGGCGTAGTTCGTGCCGCGACTGCCACAAGCGCACAGCTGCACCGGACGATACCGCACTTTGAGGTCGCCCAGGCTCCGCGCGAGATTTGCCTCCAGACATCGAGGACCGCCTCCTCGAAAAAAAAGACGAGAAAGAATGCGTGAAGAATTCGAGTTGAAGACTTGAACGCTCAACATCATCTTAAGGCCGATGATCTCATTGCTGCTAGCTGCAAGATGAAAGCCGATTCGTTTGTCCTGCCTTCATATAAACCGCTTTAGCATCGGGAAGGAACCAACATGCCGAGGGACTCCATTGTGGCCTGAAGCTATGAAGCTACCCTGAAACGCACTTTGTGTCTGCATTTCCTCAGAGCATGCATTGCACTTCAAAGAACGGCTAGCATTGATGTGGCAACCCATAGACCATGACTTGCAGAAGCTCACCAGACTTCCTGCCTCGTCGAGAACCTCGTGCGGTACTTGTTACCTTAGCAGCGAAAGCACTGGGAACTGAAGTCCCTGGAAGGCAGGAAGGCAGCTGGCCAGCTTCTTCCTTCGGATCGGCTTCAGGTCCTTGTGACTTCTGGCCTGTCAAAGTTCAAAGCTGCTCAAAGCAGTGGCGGTGCGCGCCACGGAAAGAGCCCACCTTCATCCGGACTCGGGCTGCCTGAAAAGGCAGCAAAGACTCAACAATGCACACCCACAATGACCCGCACAGAGCTTCTGTGAGGCCTCGCTGAAGCGGCTGGGCCGGCTGAGGCGGCTGTGGAGGCTGGGAAAGGGCTGTCTGAAGCAGCGACACATCGCCTTCCAGCCTTCTTCAGCTGCGGAAAGCCCCAGATCTTCAAAACGCTCGCGCGATGGACCCTTGGCCTGGGAGCTTCTGGCAGCTGACGCGCTCGAAAGTCGTGGCGTGGCTTCATAGACCTCGACAAACTGTCGAAGGGCTTGTGCCACCTTCAAGCGCGAGCACAGTCGAGTACCTACCCTGCCGAGGCATTGGCTGTCGCTTCTGCTTCCTCAGCTTTCGCTCGGTGTCAACACCCATGCAACATCTGATCCATGACATTCAAGAGCAGTCTTGTGCTGCTTCATCACGAATCGCACAAGCCGGGGCACTTTAATGAAACTCGGACGCTGGGACCTGCAACAGCGAAATGCTTGCATCTCGGAAGTTCCTAGTGACATCGAGCAAAGGTCCGAGCCTTCCTTGGCAAACTCTGGGCTATGATCATCTGCGCGGCAGGCCCAAAACATCCCAAAACCATAACTTGCCCTGTTGCTCGGCTCCTGGCCGGCTCGACTTGATGCTGGCCTGTGGGCAACGATGGCCAGAGAAGAGGCGCCTGGGGTCTTGATGCTCTCCCTTTGGCCTCGTTGCACCGTCGCTAAACCGACTGTCACCTCACGGCTCGCGGCGGCACTGTCACGTCTTTACAGGATGAAGACATTGTGCCTGCAGTCCAACATGTCGTCGCCTGAGCCTGACAATTCGGTGATCAGTCGTCGCTAGGTGATGGGCACCAGCACACGGGGATCACCTGCCACAAAGCCTCCGCGTCCTCGCGCAGCACAGAACGAAGCTTTATCAAAAAGAGTTAGACCAAGCCGCACATTGTCTTGCGAGCAGTTCCTGTGCCACGCTTTGGGTGGAATCATCGCTTCGCACCTCCGGCAGTTTGTCACGCTACCAACAGCGGCCTCGACGAACAAACAACGCTCATGTTGCTGCACCTTGTCATCGATCTTGTACAGACTTAGGCCTCAAAACAAATCAAGCCCCATTACACAGTATGGGCGTACGTAGGCAGGCTGACTGCACTCGCTGCTACCCAGTGCATCATGCTTCGCCGAATTTTGCATGACTGTTACCCTCATGAGGACCAGAGTTCAGGTGTCATGCTACATCATCTTCTGACATAGCCGCACACAAAGTTGCACATCAGAGCGTCTGAGAACCAGTGCCCAAAGCCACGGTGGGTAGTCTGGATCCTGCACACTTTGGGAGCCGTCGCTCTCCAATACACACAAGGCACTGTCAAACACGAAGCAGCCGATGTCTGGTGCAGTGCCTGTAGGGCGTCCAAGGCGGCAGCTTTGCACCATGAACAAGAACGCATGTGTTGATGTGGGAAGTAGCTGTGCGCTGGGACAACTTTAAAGTTCTCTCTGACCTCAAGCTTCGTTTATTCCCGAAATGATGTGATGGCCATCGTGAACATCGATTCAACAATCAAACCTGCACGACCCGTCTTCGAAGCCATATCGACAACTAGCATCAAAACTACGTGCGATTTCTCCAACGTAATATGACTAAAAAGCATGTGAAGGCTTTTCTGCATGTCGAAAAAGCTCGATATCGTGTCTGTAGCTTCATCCAAAAGTGCCCTTAAAAGCACGCTTGTTCGGAAGCATTCGGGATTCTATGGGTCAGTCTGATGTTGTGCAATCCGATGCATCGACAGCCTTCTATTGGCTTGGCGGCTTGGAAGTTCCAAAACTCAGACACAGCTGTTAAGTTGCAAGCATCATCGATTTGCTCAGTACGTTGAACGCGTTGGAAATAAGCCTCGAAACAACACAAAAACCACAACGATCAGCTCCGGAAGAATTCCACACATGTCAAAGAAAGACCAACGAGCAGCGGGGCACTCGGGCGGCATGGCAGGGGCCGCACCGCTCCAAGCGGAACGAACTGATCAGGCGCCACCACACTGAAGCCCAGAGCTTCCACCACCTGCAGTCCATCCAGACGCTTTCCACGCCCATTGAAGATCAGCTTCGCAGCCTTCCACTTTCCAATCTTCTCACCTTTTTATCGACCAAACTCCACAGTCTACAGACTTGCTAACCACCTATAGTACCTCAAAACCAAACCGCGAAGAAGCTACAATCTTCTTTCTCAACAGGATTCTGGTCCACTCCCTTTGAGAAAAAGATAAAGCCTCCCTTCAAGCCGCTTAAAGCTCTCTTCGAACACCACACATGAAAGAAGAAGAAGAAGCCGCACGATTTGCAAAGAAAACAATGAAAACAAAACGCAATTACACACGAAAAATGACATGAAATCGGTTTATAGATGGTTTTTGCGAAGAAAATGGAATGAGAAGAGCAGAATTGATGAAACAACACACAAAAGAAAAAAGCAGCACGAAGAAAATGGATGGCTGCGACGTTCTCTGAAAGCTTGGCTTTTCTATGTTTGTGTTCAGTTCATGCCATGGCAGAGCAGTCAACACATGAATTTATTTTTTGTATTGTTTTTTGGCGTCGGCAGCTCTGGCTAGAGCTCGACTAAGAAACACTTGAAAAGCATTGAAAATCTAATTTTTTATGTGCTTCCACAAATTATGTGCCAAGTTTTCTGACCTGCGGGAGTTTGGCATTTTGTTAAGACTTCAACCGAAATGCAAAATATGCTGGAGACTCCAAATCAAAAATTTAATTGGCTATTTTCTTGGACGATTGGAAAGCTCCCCCAGAGGTGAATGCCCGGGGTGCAAGGCTCTCTTGCCACTCATCAACGACCAGACTGAGTTGCATCTAGCGTTGCATTGTTTCGGTCTCCGTGTTTAGCGATCCCTCACACACCATGCAGCGACTGTTCCCCAAAGCCGGGGACGGGGTGGGGTGCCTGTGCAAGGCAGGATGAATCAATCGACCGTCGATTTTATGACGATCAACTTGATGGCACCTGGATGCTTTAACCTGGGTTCCAAACCTGGGTTAGAACCTGGATTTCAAACCTGGGTTCAAACCTGGGTTATAACCTCGGTTTAAACTTGGGTTTTAAACCCGGGTTCCAAAACCTGCGTTTGGAACCCGGGTTCTACCTGGGTTTGAACCTGGGTTGAAACCTGGGTTAAACCTGGGTTAAACCTGGGTTAAACCTGGTTCATTTAAACCCGGGTTCGAAACCTGGGTTAGAACCTGGGTTTCAAACCTGGGTTACAACCTGGGTTCAAATCTGGGTTTAACCCGCAGTTGCCGCGTGGCCTCCAAGGGCGGAGCACCGAAGAGCACATGCAATGAATGTCCAGAGAGACACTGGGCAACCTGCACCACAAGGGTAGGGTCTCAGCATGACCACGGCGCGGTGCCTAGCCCAACTGAGGGAGCCAAAGCAGCAAAGTAAACAAGAAGCCAGCAGGTGAATGGACGAGCTGGCGCAACGGCTTGCCGCACTGCTGCCGCAAAGCGGAATGGCCAGGGATGATACGACTGGGCGACTCGCCAAGCCAGAAAACTACAGCACATCCGTAGCGGCTCTGCTCCGGCAGAGGGCCATGACGATTGTGAGCCCAATGGTGGGGGCGCTGCAACCAAAAAGAGGCAGAAATCGCGACTCATGGTCCAAAACAAGTGTCCCACACCGCACCATCACAGACACCGCCGCAAAGCCGAATGGCCAGGGCGGAGCTGACGATGCGACAACAAATTTCGCGGACCCTGATCCTTTTTTTTTTGGCGTGGGCGGGCCTCAAAGACAGCCGTTGCTGCACTCGGTCCCAGTAAGAACTAAAGAATGGCAATAAGAAACTGTACAAAAAGACATGACAACGCATTTGCTGGTGAAACAAGCCGCGACTTGCAGACTTAGCCGGCAGTGGTCGTTCGACTAGTGTGTTCGGTCCAAAACTACTTCCCTCGCTCAGATGCCCCGCTTCTCAGTCATACTGAGTCGCGCAATGGCAACTGCAAAGATTCAGCATCCGTGGGGCGAATAACATCGCTGGCTGGCCATCGCCCAAGCCCATCTCATAAAGTTCGCGGACCCTGATCCGATGCGCAGGTGCTACGGCAGCAGACGAACCTGCGGCGCATGCCACCCCCAATAGCGAATCGCAACCAAAAAACAAGCGAGTATTGAACTGAGCAGCTGCGCTTTGAACAGCTGTCAGGGCTCGCCCCCTTCCCAGACTGCCCAACCCCTACGGGTTTGGCGCGAGCGTTTTCATTTGGTAAGGCAGGACTCAGACGTAGAATGAACCTGCTGTGCTAATATCAGGCCGTGCGAAGCACGAGGCGCCAAGGCAGCACGGCCGCATCACCGCATCACAGAGTGGAGCGCCGAGCACAACAAGCAGGTTTCCCCGTGACGACACCTGATTTGGGTGTTCGTCAGGAGCAAGGCTTAAGCCTCCTCTGTGGGCCATTCTTCCGACTGTACATTGGACCAAGCGAATAGAGACCCACGAGCGGCAGCTGCAGCTGCCAGAAAGCGGTTTTGCTAAAACCGGACTGCGAGCTTTTTTGAGTGCTTTCAGCTTCTCTGCAAGCACCGTCTGGCTTGCCAGTGTCGCAAACACGACATAGAAAATTAGGTTCGCCTGCAAAGACCATGTTTGGGACCCAAAACCCGGTCAAAAAACGGTGCCTTTCAAACTGGGCCTCCCCAGTTGCAACTGCACCTGGTACGACTATATGCAGCAAGTTTCAACTTGACTGTTGAAAGCCAATGTGTTCAAGACAAGCAATAACCGGTGCTTGGATCTGTCATAGGCCGCCTCACTCCAAATCCAGGGTGGCAGCATTTTGCAACATTGATCTGGGGGTACGGGGGTGGAAGTCGCAATGACGTAAAGCTGGCACGAGCTGTGGGGCTCATCGAGTGAAAGTCTTTTGGACGTGTGGTGTCTGCTAGGTCGACCAGAGTTTTTCCAAATCCAGCAAAGCACGGCGCATGCGAAGGCTCTGTTGGCTGGTGTTGCTTTTGCCAAAATGTGATTGGTTCCGGTGTTGATTTGGCCTGTCTGGAGCTCCCCGGTACTTTTCAGTCTCTTCGTTCCTTCAGCATTGAGAGGCATCCAACGCGTTACGATCTGCATGTTTGTTTCAATTTGACAAAAGCTTTTTGTCGGGCACTTGTTGTTTTCATTCAGCTGGAACCTGTCACCTGGTTTTGGGTCCGAAAAATTGGGATGGTTTGGGGTCCACGGGGGGTGGCCTCCCCAGTGCCGGCTTATCTTGTTTCGTTCGATCAACTGCATAGCTGCACAGCGTTGTTGCTGTCGTTGCCTTGTTGGCTGCGAGACACGAGTGATCAGCATTGATGCAGGGGTTTGGGGGAAGTTAGGGATTCTGTGGGAATGTCAGGTTCAGATGCAGGGGCTCGGAGGAGTCCATGTGGGAATGTGGGGTTCCACAGGGGAGTCTCTACCGTGCCACAGCTCTAACGTGGCAAGTACAGGTTGTAGCATGGAGCCCACAGCTAGCTATCGGTCCCTACAAACAAATAATCCAACAAACCATCGAAAACAGCCCTGAAACGAAACGGCTAATTAAGAGGGCGAAAGCTAGCTGCGGCGCACAGACTTTGCCGGTATTGGCCGTTCAGCAAAAACTATGGGTCCTCAGCGACCGTTTCACAACAACAGTGGGCCGTCGCCCAAGGTTGTCCAAGATCAACGGTAGAGCCCAAGTCAAAAGCTCCGGCCGCCGTTCTAGTTCCGTCGAACAACAGTCGGCCCCGAGATCCTGTTGTGTCCCGATCGAGCACGGAAAATCCACAAGTCCAAGGCAAGTGCGAGGAGGACACTTCGAAGTGTGTCGAAAGTCATGGACATTGGGATTGCCCGAACAGAGCCAGTTGCCTAATAGGCGCGCTCCGAAGTCAACGGTGGCCATTGTTCCAACCGAGTGATGCCCCAAGTGAGCACGAAAATCCATAAGTCCACGGCAAGTGCTAGCACAAGAAAAAGACACTTCGACGTATGTCGAAAGTCATGGACATGGGATTAACCGAGCGGAGTCTGGACTGTCAAGCCCGGGTCCTCTTTAGCCGGTGTGCCCGGATCAGGCAAGGCAAATCCATCCGTATCATAGAGGGCGCGCGGAAGACCGGAAGTAGCGACTGGCGGAAAGGGCAGTCGGCAGATTGGATTGTTGCAGCAGGGTCGATGGAGACGTTCCAGCAGCACTGTATCGACGGTGTCAGACGCAATGGCGTATAAATGGAACACGCTTGGGACAGCGGCGACTAATTGCCCGGTGGCCTCGTTCTGACGCCGGCATGGTTGTCTGCGTATCCAGTTGCCCGAATCGATGAACGATGATGTGGGAACCAAAACGCAGTTTGTGCAGGGTATTCCAGGTCTTGCTCTGTAGTGGCTACGAGGCTATTTCGAGACATAGGGTCGAATTCGATACTCGGAGGGTCTGTCAATTTTAAGGGCTGAAGGCCGTACGGCTTAATCTTAGAGTTCTAAAGTGCTTGCAAAACGGGCGCGCGCGGCATCGAAAGCACTTTGCGAGCTGTTTGGAAGCGCTTCGTCGTGCTCCGGAGCTGTTTGAGGTGCGACGCGCGCTTGCGCGCCCTCTGTTGGCGCGGAGGGCGTGGAAGCAGTTTGTTTGCGGCTCGAAAGTCGCTCGTGAGCTGCTGGCGAGTGCTCGTAAGTTGCTGTGTTGCGGTTCAAGAGTCGCTGAGTTGCGGTTCGAAAGGTGCTGTGTTGCAGCTCAAGAGTCGCTGAATTGCGGTTCGAAAGCTGCTGTGTTGCGGTTCAAGAGTCGCTGAGTTGCGGTTCGAAATGCTGTGTTGCGGTTCAAGAGTCGCTGAGTTGCGGTTCGAAAGCTGCTGTGTTGCGGTTCAAGAGTCGCTGAATTGCGGTTCGAAAGCTGCTGTGTTGCGGCTCAAGAGTCACTGAATTGCGATTCGAAAGCTGCTGTGTTGCGGTTCAAGAGTCGCTGAGTTGCGGTTCGAAAGCTGCTGTGTTGCGGTTCAAGAGTCGCTGAATTGCAGTTCGAAAGTCGCTCGTGAGCTGCTGGCGAGTGCTCGTAAGTTGCCAGCAAGTAGCTCGTAAGTTGCTGGCAAGTAGCTCGTAAGCTGCTGGCCAGTGCTCGTAGGTAGCTGGTAAGCTGCTGGCGAGTGCTCGTCAGCTGCTGGCGAGTTGCGCGCCCTTAAAGTTCCTCCAAAGCCCGTTTTGCAAAGACTTTAGAGCCCTTAAGATCGTCAGAGCTGCGGGCCGTACGCCCGCGAATCGACAGTGCTCCAAAGTATCGAATTCTGACCTATGTCTCGAACTAAGGCTTGTAGCTATCACAGAGTGGAGTGCTGGAACACCCTCCCCAGAGAGAGCACAAATGACACTTGTTCGCTCGTTTCTGGCCCGAAGAGCCGACTGACAAAACTGACAAAACTGACAACCGTTTTCCCAGGTGTGGAGAGCATCTGTTCGCCTCGATGCCCGGCAGTGTTGCTCCGTTGCCCGAGCATAGGCTTGCGGAACATAGGCTGCGAGTGCCCACATGCTGCCCTCGTGCGGCTCCACCATGTGATAGCGGCGAGCATCGAAGCTTACCGGCTTGTCGTGCATGTCCAGCCACCGTCCGCGCAGCTCTCGCTCCCCTTTCTTGTCGGCCAGCCATGCCGTCGAGTCCCCCTCGTCATCTTCGATCCACACCCGTCCTCCTGTGTAGTCTCCCAGAGCAAGCGCGTGATTCGAGTGTCCTGGCATGTTCTGAATGTCGCGGTGCAGCCCCATGCGCGGATTGAAGAGCACGGCGATGGAGGTCCAGGTGCCGTTCGGAAAGCGGCTCTTGAGAAAACAATTCACAGCGGCACAGGCATCCCGCAGGCCCGTGGCATTGGAGACCCCGACCACGCCGCCGTGCCCGAAAAGCCCCAGCGTGGCATATCGCTCATAGGCCCCCGGCCCCACCGCCCGAGTGCGGCCCCGGTGCTTCCAGTCCACCGACCACAGATCCAGCAGCCGCACGAGATTGGCTTCGGTCGGCTCCTCCGTGGCGTTCCGGCACGCCAAATCCATTTTTTACATTGACAGCATGTATCACTCCAAACACGCATGGCCCTAAAACACCATGCCGCACCCCAATTTTTCGGGATTTTGAAGCCGCTCGGGGAGGGTGCGCCCCGACGGCCCCCGGCAGCCGGCCGTTTTGCGAGCCCAACACGCATCACTCTTAGGCGGTTTGGATTGGGAGAAACGGTCATGGATTGCGCAGGCGGTGCCATTAAGCTACAAGTGCATGCTTTCCCAGACGCTACTTTGTACTGGGACTTGAGAACACATGAAAGAAGGACGTCATGCGCATCGGAAGCAAGAAGAAAGTTGACCCGAAGTTGACAATGGAGATAACGGAAATCATCCAGTTTCAGCGCCAAAGTCACACATCCACCATGTCAATTGGGAGGACACGTTGCGAAGGCTGCGCGACCCAGAAGACTGGAATGGGGACAGTGCAGTGTGTGGTGACGTGGTTAAAGTGGACTGAGTAGTAAGTAGACGAGAGATGCAAAACGCAAAAATGACAAGATGTACAAAGTTTTGGGGAGTAAAGCAGATTTGTAGGCTTGCTTGAGGAAAATTCGAGGATAACTGAGAAGTGGGTCTTGCAGAAGAAGGGTTTGTGGTGTGGAGCGCAGATTGGCAAAGCAGTCTCGGCCAAGTATGCCCGGGTTTCGGTACTTATGTGTCGAATTCCCAGGCTTGGCGTTCGATCAAAGGTCTTTTCAAGAAAGGCTTTCGACACCAGGACGTCAGCCAATTGGTGTGTGAAACAGCAGTGACCTTGCAGACTTTGGTGCGCGGAGGAAAGTATGCCAAACCGGTTCGCATTGGACTTGATGCAGAAGTGGCGAGCGGGAAGGCATGCAGCACGTGTTGTCCAAAACTCATGTGTCGGTACAGGTTAAAGCAGTTGTGAAGTGGTGCATGCTGCAAGGTGACGAGAACACCTTTCTCAAGTTCGACACTGGGGGCCGTGTCATGGTAGACTGTCGGACGATGGACATTTCCTCAGTCGTCGTTATGCCGAAGTACAAATTGGAGTATGCCAAAAACAAGAAAAAGGACATGGTGCAGCGATTGGACTTGGCACTTTCTGCTTTGTATGAAGATGGTGAAGCTGCTTTTCGCACTGCTTGGGAAACCCAAAGGCGGTGGTCCTTTTCCAGTCACAGAAAGTTGTTCTACAAGTACACAGTGATGTATGTGGTGATCAAAGTTCACATTTTGTGACCAGTAGCTGCAGCCAGCAAGCTTTCTTTTACAAATCCGTGTTAGGCGGCTTGAACCTGCACCCCATGGCAAGGGGCCCCAAGACTCTAAAGGCCAGGTGTCCACGGCGGGACAGGCGAACCGAAGAACTTCCCAAAAAAATGCGCACTCCTTCGCTTTGATGCTGCTACAGCTGACTCCCACGCCGTCATGCACGCAAATCGCACGTTTTATTCAAAAAAGTGCATATGGTATGTTGAAGATTTTTAATTGTATTTGTTTCGCAGTGAAAAAATATTTGAAATTTAAGTTGTATTTTGTATGTGATTTGCCTGCACAATCCTGGACATTTAAGGTATAGACGGTATAGAATATCTTTTTCAATGCTACATGCTTTGATTCTATTATTTTGGGGTTAGTATTTTCGAGATTTACGCTGTATTTTGTATGGGATTTGCCTACGCATTTAAGGCACGGAATGATTTTCCAATATGACATGCTTTGATTCTATTGTTGAAGGGTTATTATTCTCGAGATTTACGTTGTATTTTGAATGGGATTCGCCTACACATTAAAGGTAAAGAACATATTTTCAATACTACATGATTAGATTTTATTATTTAGGGGTTTGCACAAGTTTTTCGAGCACCCTAAATTGTGGCTTCTTTAAGCCGTGTTCTTAACCCCGAAGCCATTCCTAAGACGTACACTCCCATCTTAAGGGTTTCAGGGTTTATTACAATTCAGGTGTAGGGGCTGGGGCTTAGGTTTTAGAATGAAGGATAAGGGCGAGGGTTTCAACTGAAGGTTTAGGGTAAAGGATTTTGGTTCTAACAAATACTTGGGGTTTGGGTCTTATAATAAAGGTTTGGGGTTTTGGATTTAGGGGATCTTAGGGGCTGTAGGGGTTAGCTTTTCATAAAGGTTGAGGGTTTAGGTTTTGTAATAAAGGTTTTGGTTTTGGGTTTTGGCGGGTGTAGGGTTTAAGTTGTAGAAGGACGTTTCAAAATTGACCTTGTAAGGTTTAGAATTAAACTTTAGGGTGTAAGTTTCAAGTTTTAAGGTTAAATCCTTCTTCCTTAAACCCTAAACCCGAATGCGGAAAGCCAAGTGCAGGCCAGGCAAACGCTCACCTGCGCAGGCAAGCGTTTCGCAGAGGCGGAGCTGCGGCCACGTACCTGTGCAGGCAAGCGCCTCCACCAGCAGATCCGCGCGTTATTCGGGGAGGAGGAGTGGGAGGAGGAGGGGGAGGAGGAGCGGGAGGAGGAGGGGGAGGAGGAGGGGGGCCTCTGACTTGGAGTCCTTGACGGTCCTTGTTGTTGCCTTGCTTTAACAAAGATTTGAGGAATCTGCAGGTGGAACTTGAAAAAGACCTTGAAGCCCTTCTTCGCTGAAGGGAAAGTGGTCCCATTCAAAAAAGCATGGGTTTCACACCTCTTTTTGTCATTAAAGAGGGAGATCTGCCACTTTGCTGGTTTCCTGAACGAACTTGAATCTTTTTGGGTCGCGGTTCTTTCGGGACGTGCTTGGGTGGGGCTTAGGAGTCTGTGGGTCACTTGACGGAACAGAGCTTCGTTAATCCAGTCTACAACTCCGTGCAGTACGAAAAGAACCTCCAAATCGAGGGCTTTGGCCGGCCATTGGACAAACAATCAACCTTTCCGAGAACAGTTTCCAACAGCCCAGCACTAAACGAAGTCACAGTCCCACAGATACCCGCTGTGCTGCAGCCAAACTTTTGGAGTGGGTGGTCTTGAGAAGGTGTTGTGCAGTAAGCCACCGTGCAAGCATCAAACGATGAAACGTAGCATTTTGTCCGTGGACTTATCTGAGCTGTTTGCTTGGACCGAACGCGGCTGCCGATGCCACTGAGGCTTCGAGGTTTCATTCGCGGTACGCGGGCTTAAGAGTTCGATGGAACAGGAGATTGAAACAAAAGCATTGTGGGGTGTTTGTTCTGATTTCACCTTTATCGATGGCATCATCATCACAACTGCTGTCTGTGCATGCACAGCTGATAGTATAGTGCAATGCGAATCCGAAGTTTGTATGTCAGGAACCTAGCAAAATTTGGTTGCGGTACTTGGTGGCCGAGATTGCCAAAAAGCTTCTCCTGTCATGTCGATGCGGTGTTCAGCATGCATATTTTGATAATGCATTCCAATTTCAGGCGCATGTGTGCATGATTGGACAACATGTGGCTCAATTAAAGTCTTGTAGCCCCAACATTCGACTTGCCACACTTCCAGCAACCCACGGTCACTATTTGCTTTGTATCGAATTTCTCCCTGACTCACACATGTTGCATCGCACATCGCCGCCCTCTTTGTGGCCAGCGAGGCGCCGCACGCTTTCGATTCAACATGTGCTGCTGATCGAAGTATTTTGTGTGCACGGGTTTGTGCGTGTATGTGTGTGTGTGTGTGTGTTGCATGTGTGTTCTCGTGTGCGAAGGCACGGCGCGTGTTGCTGGCGATGTTGTCGAATGGGTTGTCAGCTGAGCTTCCGTTAGAATTAACAGCCAGCCAAATCTTGTAGCACATGACCAAGTCCATCTTACTTGGCAAGTTTTCAGTGACCGTCTGTCTGTGCGTTGGGATTGCAGAATTGGTTCAATGGACACCTTGGTAGCAGATAGGTTTTCAACAGATATGCCGCCGAAAGAATGGACGTGACCACCTACATAACACCGCCCGGATTCCATTTGCTGGATGCGGCCGGTACGCTGCTTGATGGCCTGGCAGAGTCTTTCTCGAGTCTTGCCGATGCACAGGACATTTCGGGCAGTCGGAGAGCGGCTGCTTTCCTGTTTTCTGTTGCAGAGCGTGCTTTGATGACCGCAAAGTGCACCGACGACCTTTTAGATGCAGAACATGCTGCCGCTGAATCCTGTCTGTTATTCAACGTGTCTGGAGACGTTTTGTCTGCAGCTTTTAGTGCAAGGCTTTTTGTACATGCACTGCGAGCGCAAGCCTTTGCGCAGCCCTGCGGTCGTGTCGGTCTTGAGGGAGGCTGCCGCGAGCATTTTTTAGACATCGCCACAGAGTTTGTGGACGAAGAAATTGCACGTGCCGAGCTTCACGGCAACGACATTCCCAAAATGGTGCTTTCGTTGTCTCGGGCAGAGATCCTGTGTGATAGAAGGCAGTCTCTTGCGGGTGCTCTACAGGCTGGTGAGGACATCTTTTCCCATCTTAGGTCTGAGCTTTGCTGTCTGTTCTTCTTGATGCCGCAGATGTGTGCGATGTTTTCAGGAGGCTAGACGACTCTTCCGAAGAAGAGGCGAGGACACAGGGCTGGCTTTGACCTGTGTCTTCCTCGCATGTGTGCATTTGAAGCGACACGAGATCCACTTGGGGAAGTCGCTTGGTCTTGAAGCACTGCGGATGTTTCGTGCACTGGGAAGCCGGCATGGTGAGTGCAACTCTCTCTTCATTCTGGCGGCTGCAGCGCAGCTTCAGCGAAAGCACTTCGAAGTTATTTCAATCGTCAAAGAGGCCTTGCCCTTGGCTCAGGAGGCAGGAGATTCGAGGCTTCTTTCTGCACTGCTGTACCTGCTGGCTTTGAGTTCTCACGAGAAAGGAGGCAGACCACGGGATGCTGCAGCTGCTGCAGCAGAGGCTTGCTCCCTATTTCTGGAACATGGATGCTGGCATGGATGGGCCGAGTACAGCTTGGCTGTTCAAGTCAGAGCCCTTTTGTCGGAAAGCTCCCGCCAGACGGCGCTAGAGGCTGTGCGCGAGCATGCTAAGAACTGCAGAAGAATGGGAGCCCTACGACCCTGTCTCATCGTGCGCGACATCATGCTGGAAACTCTTCGTGAGATGATGTCGGAAGCGGATCGTGCGAAGGCCCATGTCGTTTCGTTTGCCTGGTCCAGTCGTGATTCCTTGTTGCTCTGCAGAAATGGTGCAGGTCATGAAGGTAATGGGTGTGTCGTCCCGGCATTCTCATACATCGCCACGTCTAAGCAACATTTTGTAGCTGCAGACAGGAAGCTTGCCGAATCGCAGCCTTTAACTACATGACATAGCTGCTGTTAGAACTACCACTCCTCGCTCCTGGAGTAGGCGCAGATCATCGCCGACAAGACGCTCACCTCCCTTCGGGCTTTGTGTGCGGCAGAATGGCTGGGCAGAGAACTCCAGCTCGTTTCCAGCCTGCACTTGGCTCGGAAAACCAGGAAGCAAGTGGAATCCGCTCGCGATTGGGCAGAGCGTCCTGACCGCAAGCTGCATGGGTTGCCCTGCATGTCGGCCGCATGTGTGTTCGTGTGTGTTTTCAGATGCTTGGTCGATCTTTCGTCGGTTGTGATTGCTTCAATGGTCTTGAGTTTTCGAAGGTTCATTGCTTGGTGTAGGGGATGCGGTTTTGGCAGGATGTCACTCTAAGTCTTTTGCAGTCATTTGCCACGTCCAGCAGCCAGCACTGGGCACTGGCTTGCAGGCAGGCGAGACGGCAGCTGCGAATTTTGGGTGACAAGTATCTTGAAGCAGAGTGCCTACCCTCCTTGGCAACGTGCTTCATCCACTTGGGGGATGACAGCAAGGCTGCCGAAATCCTCAAGGACCGGCGCCAACTGTTTCGAGATGTGGGTGCCAGAAGCCGTGAAGCACAGGCCATGCTGGAGCTCGCTGAGGTTCTGACGCGCGAGCAGCTCGTTCGTGTCGATAGCCGCGCTCGTCGATTCAACCGGGATGCGTTCCAATTGGCAAATGATGCGATGACCGCATTCAGTGACGTTGGGGATGAGATTGGAATGGCGAGTGCTCATCTGGCGTTGTCCGACATCTACCTTTCACGACAAGAGCCGGAAGAGGCGGAAGCGGAAGCTCGCAAGGGCGAGCAGATGTTCCGGCAAGCTGGTGAGCCGAAGCAGGTCGCCAAGGCTGTGAAAAAGGTGGGAAACTCCTGCTGCGAGCAGGACAAGCCCGAGGAGGCTGCAAGAAATGCGAGCGAAGCAGTTGTCTTTTGCAAGAAGGCCGGGTTCCATGATGCTTTCCAGGTTGCGGGGTGCCATTACCCACCTACCAGATAATTCCCGTCTTCTCCCTATCAACATTATGAGGCTGGCGACAGATATGCGCTGACGGAGATGTTCAGCTGGGAAGCTCAGATGCAGGCGCAAGTCGTTGGTAAGCTGCTGGAAGGATTGCAGGAGAAGGAGGCTCAGAAGACACTTGGCAGCGTCTTGCGATTCTGATCCCTGCTACGAAGCTCCCTCTGCTTTGCGCCTTCGTGCCTGCCTCTTATCGGCAGCACATCCTGTCCAGCAAGCCAAGGATTGTTTTCCGGAGCTTGAGCAAGGTCATGACTCCTGCGAAAGACGGTGTTCTCTTGGCTCGCAGGCTGCAGGACAAGGAAGCCTGCAAATGCCATGTCGACCTGCATTCCTGTTCAAGTCCCTGCCACAAAGGCATAATCTTCACAATCTAGCAGCTCCCAAATGGAATTGATTCAATAGGAGAACGTGCTACGACTTCGTCTTTACTGATGGATAAGGGGGTCTTTGATCATGTTGGGTCCAGAGCCTCCAGCATGGGTCGAACACACTGCGTCAATCGGCAGAGGCAGTCATTGCGAAGAGCCTCTTCGTGGTCGCCGAGGTCGAAGCGAGCCGCCAGACACTGTTAAGTTCAACAAAAGGGCCCTTGAGGGTTGTGTAGGGTCTCCCCAAACCCTGAGCCCTCAACACTCTCAGTCTCCCCAAACCTGAGCCCAGGCGTGGGCAAGTGGGACCAGGCGCTGGCTGCCACAGCCGAGGCTGCTTCGCTCAGCGAGCGGATTGGGGACAAGACCACAGCGCTTCCGAAGCAGAAGAGTTTGGAGTTTTATGTGGTTTTATGGTTGTGGGCTTTCAGGGTTGTGTGGGTTTGAAGGCTGTGCGGATTAGGGCTTGTGGTATTCGGGTATGGAGTGGAAGTACATACCGATAAGTTAATGTACCAGCAAACAGAATGGCCACAGCCGCTTGGCAGCAAAATAACACACACCGGCACAGATGTGTGCGTGCATGATTTGTACGTATGTATGCAGGTAGGTACAGATGTTTGTATGCATGCCTGCATGTAGGCATGTACGTGCATATGTATGTATGTATGTATGTATGTACCTGACATCGTCTAGCTCGATCGTCTGTCAGTTTCACAAAGATTCCTCTGCTTCGGTTAAGGCATGGCATGCAAGTGAATAATGACCCTAAACCCTAACCGCTGAACCCTAAGCTTTAAACCCTAAATCCTAAACCCGAAACCCTAAACCCTAAATCCTAAACCCTAAATCCTAAACCCTAAACCCTGAGCCCTGAACCCGAAACCGCAAACTCCAAGCCCTCCCAGGGGGCGAAAGCTTTGTCCCTCAGCTCGGAGCTGCACTTCAGGACTCAGAGTCCGCCATCTGTAAAGCTGTGGTGGAGACCTAAGACCCAAGGGGCCCTCAAGCAGAAATTCCTAAACCCCTAAGCCCCTGACCCTTAAGCCCCTGAGCCCTCCGGGGGTTTCCAGGAAGAAGGAGCCGGCGGCTGCCCGAGATGAGGCCGAAAAAGCCTACAAGCTGGCGAAAGACTCCATCAGCTCGGATGCAAAGAGGGCGGCTGAAAAGGCCATCCGTCGTGTCGGCATTAGCCCACAGCACCGATGCAAAACTCAGAGTGTTTTTCATTTCTTGACATGTGGTCCATGTTTACGTCTGGAGTGAATGCCAGCAGATCCAAGGTACGACGAGGAGTAGTGAGCCTGACAGTAGCTTGGGAGCTGCACTGTGTCGACTTCTCTGCGTGCTTGTTTTCGGCAGCATGAGCTGCGGGTCATGAGAAAGAGTGTCGAGTGCAGAGAAGGCTGTCGAGCTAAGCTTGTTTGTATCTCATAGCGATCTGCAGCTCTGAGGCCTTCTGGTAGCCTGCTGCATGAGCACACTTCTCGTCTCGACGGCCTTCACGAATGTGCGTGCTGCACTGGGGAGGAGGTAGGGCCCTCAGCTGCAGCGCGCCTGTCCGTGGTTTTCATTACCTCTGGCGAGCTCTCTTCTGCAGGCCGGCAACCGTATTACAGGCCCAGGCCAGGTGCATTGAAGCTTTCAAGGATCAAGCCCACATTGCTCACATCCTGCTGCCCGCCCCGACAGGCTGGACCCAAGAAGGCAACAGCACAGGCCGCAGAATCGCCCAGCTCGGGCTTGTCTCGTGACTCAGTTTTGGCGCCTTAGCCTGTGAGAGGAGCCCTGGAAGCCTCTCGTGTTCAAGATGCCGCAGAAGAAGCCAGCACATCCGGCATGAGAGTTATTGCCACAGCTGCACGCGCTTGTGAGCGGGAGCTGTTTTAGTATCAGCTTCATGATGGTGCTGTCGGAGTACATGTGTGCAGTGTGCAGATGCACATCGTGAGACGGAGAAGCAGAGAGGAGCAATAAAGTAGGAGCAAGCACACGCCATCGATCATCGATAAGCTTCGTGAAGTGGACGTCCTCAGGTCCCAGGAAATTCATCTAGGCGCAGATTGTGCCTAAAGCTGCGATCACAATCGCATGTACTTCTGCCGCGCAGGTGCTGCTACGGCTACGACTAATTGTTCCTCCTCCTCCATTCCTGCTCCCTAATACTCGCCTCCTGGCACCTCTGTCTCATGCCAGCCGCGAAAACTCGAGCCTGGAGACGACGGCTTCACGTTGCCAAGTCCTGAGTTTGGCCACGGGTCGGTAGCATGCTGCATCCCTCCATACACTCCAAATCGAGGAAGATGCGGGATCGTTTGAAGGCGATCAGTGCTAAAGAGGGCGACGAGGCCAGGTCAAGCAGCAAGCAGTCCTTGCTGCAAGATGTGGTCTATAGGACTATCGGGAGTCACTCTGTTCCGTCATGTGAAATGCAGTTTGTGCATGCGCACATGTTCGAGCCCGGCACAGCCCGACAACCTCATCACCGTCTCGACCGAAAATGCGAAGAACCTCGCCTTGTCTGCCATGTGGTGTCCCACCTGCAAGTGTAAGAAGGCAACAGCCATCGCTTTGGTTGCTTCTGCCTACGTCGGTGTCTGCCATGCCGCATGCGCTGCAGCAGTTCGTGACGGCAGCAGCGAAATCAGGTACATTGATCAGGAGACAGACCGCAAGAAGTTCGAAAAAGAAAGTCCCGATGCAGAGGCACTTTATGGCACCATCTGGAGCAGTCTTGGGTCTGAGAGTCGGGACGATTCCGTCCTGCAGGTTTTGAAGCGGCGCTACGACGGGGTGCGCGCTCCGGCTTTCACCAGCCGTCGTAGGCGACGCTGTTCCCGTCCTCGTCAGGCGTTGGAGAAGCCGAAGACCGAGCACTCGGAGCCTTGGTTTGGAGTCGTTTCAGGATTGGATCTGCTTTATCGGAGGCTGGAGCTGCCACGAGAAGCCCCAGCTCCCAAGAAGAAGGAGACGCCAAGCCCGGAGCCCAAGAGCACGGCAACTTGTTCAGCCTTCAGCCGAGGCACAAGCTGGCTGAATCTTCTAAGACTAGTAGAAGATGTAGAAGCTGCGGATATCAGCGAATGCCAGCCCGGGAAGCCGAATTGACATGTAGCAGTGGCAGTAGCCGTCGCAGTCGTCACGGGTTGTTGTTGCTAGTGTTTTCTTTGTCTGTCTGACATGTCTCTGCAGAAATCTTCACTTTCAGTGCTGGTTTGTCTTTCAGGTGCCGGCGGCAACCTGGAGATCGGAAGAAGCATTGACGAGCTGCCCCGGCCTTGGGGCCTCGACGGACTAACGCTGCACGAATCCAGCGAGAACTTCTTTCCGAGTCTCGCAAACGCCCCGGCCCGGGCCGCTCCGCGCGCTGCCCACAGCGAAGCGGCAGCTGAGGCACCGGCTTTGTGCTCAAGATAGCCGCTGCTCGTAGAGCGATCAGAAGCTTCTGATGCAGGAAGCAGAGGATGAAGGAGAGGATGAAGGCACGGGCACTCTGTTCTGCCCTTTCTCGCCTGCGAGAAGCCTGTCTGGCCCCAGGAGTGGCTGACTACCTCGCCATCCTCCAGAAACGAAGTTTGCAGAAGCGTAAGGACAACAAGAAGTGGCCAATACCTCAGACGGCCCTCAGAAGGCACAAGACGAAAGTTGGCCTTGTGATCTTCTGCTGAGGTTGAAGAAGACGATTGTGAGGAGGAGCCGGATCCCTAGATCTCAAGCCCGTAGCTCTCAGTGACCGCATCACCCGGGCTTTGGGCTCTAAGGTCCAGAAGACAGAAAGAAGGACCGAGAGAGGGACGGCAAGCGCAAGTCCGAGCAATCACCCACAAGCCTGTCAGGACTATGAGGCCACGAAGGCTCGCCGGATGTTTCACTTAGTTGAGCTCCTCTTTCCATTTGTGGAGCCCCGAGGTGCGGATGTTTGGAATCACCGCAGCGCTGGGAGCTCAATTTTTACCGTGGTTCTGCTGCCGGTATCATTCCGAATTGGGCGCTGTAGAGGTTGAGTGGCGTCGGCTTTGTGTACGCCTATGCCGCGCCAGAATCTTACCTTCCTCGGCATGCGCTGGAGCAAGGAGACATTGTGATACCTGCATCGTCCGTGTCGATATCGAACAGTCCCAGAGCTTGAAATAGGTTTGCGCAGATTTGCGTCCTGTCACGGACAGCCATGCTTGTCAAAGTTACATCCTGCACGTCGGAGGCCTGCTTAGGTGATTCAGGAAGAGGTATGCAGACACATAGAAATCTGATCATTCTGCCGCGGTTGTGCGGGAGCATAGCCGGCTTATCAACTTGTTTTGTTTTCGTGTCTGATGACGCCAGCCAGATACAATTACAATCCCTCCTGTGGGAAAGTGTGAACAATTCAATGCTGCAGGGCGCAGTGTCGAGTGATTCTTCTGGTCGAACTTGTTTGTGCAGAGCCTCGTCTTGAACTCGCGGTCGATCGTCTGACATGCCAGACCCCAAACCCGAAATCCTGAAGCCTCTGTTTGGTTCTTAGTCTAAAGATCTTAGATGTCGGAACACCTGACTCAAGCCCGCCATTTCGAGTTGCCATGATTCTTGATGTGTCCAAAGCTCGATGCTTGGAATCCTTCGCTTGTTCTCCTTGCCCTTCCGTCTAAGTATGGCTGTGATGCGCTTTCTGCTGCCTGCTCTTCCGGCCCCCGTTGCGAGTCGAAGGTATGGTGTGAGCATTGCCTTCAGTTTCGGCGAGGGGCCTGAGCTGCTTTCAGAAAGTACGGGCCTTCTTTTCCGGGGACCCTGCGAGGCCTCGGGGCCATTGGCGGGCTCCTCTACCTCTCAGCCGCGGTCCTAAAATTCGAGGGCTCGGCTCCAAAGCTTCGAAGTTACTTCTGCTTTGAAGGGGCTGGCGTCCTACACGGACAATGCCGAGAACCCAATGGGCAGCACGGCCGCATCGAGGATTTTGAAGATGTTTGACGGAACGGGAGAGATGGCCAGGCTCTGCTTTGGGTGCGAGGCGGCTGTTGGCGCCCGCCTCGGCATTGCAACACAGGGTTCAGAGTCACCAAATATCCTAGCATAACTCGGGACCTTTCTGTTTCTCCCGGCCCATCCTGCTTCGAAGTTGCTCGTGAGCCACAATGTTGAGTATCGTTTCTCTGACCGGCAGATGTCCGTGAATAATGCTGAGTATAGGATATCTAGTGCTAACTCGGAAATCTTTAGTTGTCGGTATACAAATGTACGGCAGGGAACTCCCTGAAGCCCAACTTTCTGAGTTTTAGCTGATAGGGGGCCTGGATTTTTTCTTTCGAACCCCACACAAGTTCTGACAACCTCACGATCTCCGTCGATGCTGCAGCCGATTGGAGTGGACCTGTGCGCCTCGAGAGTGGGCAGCGGATACCAAGCGGGTTCACAGTACTCCTTGCCAAGTAAGCCTTCAGTGGACGGAGAGCATTTTGGGTCTGCATCTGGTGCCCTGCGATTCACCCTATGCTGCGTAGGAGCACTTGGGAGCCCATGTGCGCATCGCGCATCTCTTCGTAGAGCATGAGGGAAATGCGGCCTCCCATGCCATGCGGTTTTCGGTGCTCAGCTACAACGTCTTGCACAGCGCTGCAGCCAAAAGGCCCGGACGGCATCTGCGAGCAGGGCTCCTCCAGGGTACGTATTAACGCCTAGGTTGCTGCACCCGGGCACCCTTTCTAGTAATGAGACCAGTGACTAGAACCAGAGTTGGTACCCCTTTGTTTGAGGCTTCGAAGCAGACAGTCTCCTCCTGCGCAGAGCTTCTGGGCCGACCGCCCCTCGCCGTGAGACGGAGGATTTCGCAGTTTTCGCCACCAAAACCAAAAACCGGACCGTGAGGTTTGCAGAGAGCTGCAGAGCTGGTCTCACGACTGGCACCGGACATCGCCTGCTTGCAGGTGGCCGTGCCTGTGGCAATTCCGTGTTTCGAGGGGCTTCTCGAGCGTTTGCTTCCAGCTGTGCTCAGGAGTTCGACCCTGCAGCAAAGGAGACCTTTGAAAGGTATCTGCAGGGCTACCGCTGCGCAGCCTGGTGGCACTTGGTGACGATTGGCATCCAGCACGGCACGGCATTGAGCTGAGGCCGTGATTTTGCAGAACGAGGATCTGCCACCAAAGGTGCCTCGCAAGTTCCATGTCTGAGTCTTCAGGGCCCTCTGCTCTCTGCAGGACGGCTGTGCCATCTTCCTTCGCTCGGATCTGGTGGTGACAAAGACCCATTCCTTCCGAATTCGGGATGCAGCCGAGAGGCTCGGCCCGCCGGGCTGCTTGCAACCTTCGGAAGCTCGGTGATCCGCGAGGCATTTTCCAGCTTCCCTCGACATCCGTGGCACTGCCGGCCTTGCAGCTGTGGCCCGCTTGCAAGTGCCCAGAAGTCCCAGTTTGTGTGCAACCCTTTGGTCTGAAAGAACCTTGAAAAAATTCAGGCCTTGTGGCGCGAGCTGCACGAGAAGCTGAGCGTGGCTGTCGTTCTTCACTCAGGTGCACTCTTGTGTGATACTGCGACTCTCGCTTCTGCTCATTGGGTGATTCGGCCGGCCGAGGCCGTGGAAATTGCTGCGGAGACGTCCGGCAGGCAACGAGAGGTGACTGGAGGGAGGTCAACAGAATCTACGCTGTTTGCACCTGTCAGGAAGCTCTGTGTCGCTCGGTCTGCATTCTGCATCCAGACTTGGCGTTTGTCCCTGTTGTGCTTTTTTGCTCCCTTGTCGCCGAGATCTCAACCAGTCACCTGTACTGGGACCCGCGATATCCGGACTTGAAGCTGCTGCAAGCTCCATGGAAGCATTTGTGAGTTGTCTCCGCCATCTTCAGTGGCACATATTTCCGCACCGATGTGAGGAACCCCTTGGGACCAGGTTTCAGCAGTCCGAACCGAAAAGCCTTAAGACAGTTTCCAAAGAAGGCCGTGGTGGTTCCTGGGCGTGCAGCCTCAGCAGTCGTGCTTGCGATGACAGCTGAGGCGTTCCTCCTGGCGCGTGAGCTCGAAACAGTGGCGGCCACGGATCTCATCCTGGCCGGAGATCTGAACAGTCCCGTGCTGGAACGGTAGACTGGTAGCTGTGATGTAAAAATTCGTGGAGCCAGAATCGTTGAGCCAAGGCACTCCTTTGGCAGATGGTCGCAGCTCGGGCGAGGGAGACTTGTCCGGCGTCTACGAGCTTCTGGTGACAGGCCGGCAGTTGCAAACGTCTCTGCACCGACCGCTTGGGTGTCGGGTTTTGTGGGCCGCGGTCGCTGATGATCGGAGGCGGAGTGTCTGCCTCGCATCCACATCATCCAGTGCGGATGAGACCTGGGAGCGGAATCCTTCGTGGCGTCGGCACCAAGGTGCGAGCGCGAGCCGTGCTAGCAGCTACTGGTAGCATTTATCACCAGGGTTGAGACTTGGATGCCCCCGATGTGAGCAGGACGTGCCGGATCTTCGAGTATCACCCTTTCACAGCGCCTACAAAGAAGCCCTTGGCTGCTGATCTTCAACAGGGGGTTGTTCAAGTTATAGCACCAATTCAGCGTTGGGAAAACTGTATCAGAACCACAGAAGAATCTATGATTAGGACCAATCTCTCTCTGTCATCTTCGGCTGCGATCGCTTTCTCTGAGGCTGCGAACAGGCAGTCACGAACCTGACAAAGGATTTTCATGGCTGCCTCGACTACATCCTTTACCGAGGTGCTGTTCTCAGTGTGTTCGTTTCCTTCAGTAGCTGTACTTTGTCCATGATTTGTGTTGCGGCTTCGCCATGCTTCGTTCATGCCTCCAGGTGCGGGTCTACAGTTGCGGGGCGTGCGTCCTTTGCCGGAGCAGTTGCCGGAGCAGCTGCCATCGGAGGCTCGGGTGCCGTCAGATTGTTTGCCACATGTATGTGTACCACCTCCACTATGTGTCCTGTGCGATGCAACCTCCGTCCGCAGCGCCTATAAACGGACAGACGATGCTGGCCGTCATGGCTGTGCCATCGATAAATGCGCACTGCAAGTCTCTAATGCGAACAGATAGCAAATACTTGCCGCCACCCCTCTTAGTGCATTTGCCGATGAGTGCCGACCACCAAGACGCACTTTCACACTGAACTTGCGAACCTGCTCCCATTGGAAGCTGCCACTCCCAAATACTTGACCACTTCGACAAAGCGAATGTGGTGCCGAAGCGAAACAGCCGCATATCAGGCCTGTAGCATCATGCTGAGATGAAGTGTTTGGTGAAACGAGATGACGTGAGATGAGTTGAGAGGGATGACAAGGGATGAGATGGGATGCGCTGCCGTGATCTGAGATAGCTGCAGTCCTCTGGTCGGGGCTTGGGATGGTTAGCAGAAATCAAGACTGCAAGCGGCCAGCCAAAGCGGGTCTGCCCGAGCTTCTCAAGAAGAAGATTTCTTGGCCAAACACCAGCGGCTGATCCCAAGTCATCGACAACCTGCATTGCCTGCATATCCTGCGCTTGTCGTGGGGCTTACTTGGGCTTCCAAGCAAGTAAAGGTTGTCGTTATTCGCAAGCAGCTCGCATGGTTCTTGGATTCAAGAGATGCTGCAGCCTTCCAGGAACATCCGTCGGACCACCTGCCACTGTATGCAGACTTCGAGCTAGAGTAGATACCGGCACGTTCGCGACAGAGGGCAGCGGGCAGAACAAAAGGTGCGAGAGGCGTTGGCTGCAGGTGCCCTGGAGCAGAGCGAAATACTGCGACACGTGCACCGTTGCTCAGACCCCGGTCATCGTCCTCCTCATCGTGCAGGGGTGGCCGCGGATAGAAGCGCAGGCCCGCTTTGACTGCGGTCGGCCGGCCTTTTGTCATCTCTGAGTGCGTGCTGGAGGTCCCGGAAATCGCCGAGCTGCACCTGCAGCCGGCACTTCTGCCTGCCATTCTGGGCTTCTTCGTGTACACGGTCGGCAAGGTGCCGCCCAGACAAACACGCGATATTTACCAGCAGCTGCCGCGAGCAGGTGTTGGCCGGTCTCTTGCAGTGATACATTCACGAAAGTTTCACTTGGCTCACTCGGCACTCGGAGTTTCAGAGTGTAGAGCAGACAGCAGCTCAGTACATGTCCGTTCTTGCGCGGTGCGCCGGTGAGCCCCAGTCTCACACAAGAGTGATGCTTTCTCCGTTGGCAATAGGCAAAATAGGTTTCTCATGTGGTGATCGAAGCTTCCTGCACATCCCTTCACCACCGTACTGCCGAAGCCTTCTTCCTGAACTTGCAGGCTTGTGCAGACACTTCGGCTTGAGCCAGGCAAAGGCCCTAAGGTTTTAAAGCCGAAGTCCATTGCAATGAAGCGCGCAGCCGGGGGCCCTGGCGAAGCAGACCCAGGGTAAGCGCAGTGGCCAACATGTGTAATGTGTTGTATATTATATAACATCTCTTTATTAGAAGCATATCTCATAATTTATATACCAATGTATATATAAGATGTACTTTAAACGATGTATCATACATGTTTCTGTTGCCGAGGCCATGCGCGTGTTCCTGGCCGCCGCCTTCGGCCAGGCCACCGGCGCAGCGGCAGCCGCGGCTGCCGCTGCCGGGGCGCTGAGTGCCACTCCGGTGTAGGGAGCTCGAGACATTTTTCAGCGATTTTCGAGAGCTGCCCGGAAGTCTCGGAGTGACTCCAGGGGGAAGGTCTTGGAGATGCTGCAGGATATGAAGACGCAAGGCGAGAAGGATGCGTCCTTAGAGGGGAGCAGCAGGTCCACGGTCCAGGAGTGCAGAGTGGGATGTACGGATGCTGCGGTTCTCAGGACAAGCAGGACGAGGAAGTTCAGTATGCAGCATACAAGCACCTTGGCAGGGTCGTGGTCCTTTGGCTCTCTCCTCTCTTTTCTGTTTGGACCTGTTCATACATTGTGCGCAATGAACGACGAATGAAGGCAGTTCTGCGAAGTCACCGAGAGAGAAACGCAGCGCTCGATCGAAGAAGGGACCGAGAAGATAGAGGCGCTTGTTGTGGTTTCCCGTGCTATGTGCAATAACGGAAGAGATTCGCCTGAGGTCCTCACTGCAGAAATGGAGAAGAGTGGATCCGATGCCACCAGGCCACAAAGATGCCGCAGCTTTCCTCAGAGTTATCGGAAGTCTCACATCCTGTGTGTAGGCTTGGTGAAGAAGTCGCAGCTCATGTTGCAGACATAGAGGGTGCGAAAGCAGAGAAGGAGGACTGGCATCTCTTACTCGGAACCCTAAGCCCCAAGCCTAAATTCCCAAACCCATGACCTGAAACCCTAACACCCCAAAGCCCGAATCCACTACAGCCCCTAAGGCCCGCAAGTCCCAAAGCCCTACAACCCTGAAACACTGAAGCCGGAAGACCCAAGATGAATCTGGCAGCACCTGAACTCCAGGAGGCGTCGAAAATGCGGGAGACGGAGGGGAAAGATTTCCAAGCGATGTTCCAGGAGAGCTTCGGGGGAAGAAGGAAGCCTCTCATCCTGAGCCACCCACAACACCACAAGTCCGGATCTCTAAACCGCAGAGAACCAAAGCCCTGAAAGCCCTGAGGCCCTGAACCAGGGGCCGACCCAAAAACCACTCGCTTTTGTGCAGGACCTGTCGGAGTCGATCGACGCCATCGGCAGAGCAACGAAAGAGCTCAAGTCGGGGAAAGCACAGGACAGTCAGGGAGACCGAGCCGAAGTGAGCATGAGCCCCTCTGTTGCTTTGCAAGGAGGGCTCCCTCATTCAGCTGAATGCCTTGAAGCTGCCGGACAAGGCCAGCAAAGGCCTGAATTCCCTGCTCTCCGAGGGCTTCGAGGACAGCTCCTTCCGTCATTCTGCGGCTTGTCTCGGTCCTCATACATATGATTACGTCACCGCCCCCCACCCACACTACTTAGGGGTGTAGAGAGCAGAGAGTATTTAGAGGCTGCCAATGTGTGCCCACACGCCCCCGCGCCCCCACCGCCTCACACTGGGTCCAGAGAGTAAAAAAAAGGCTACCAATGCGTGCCTACACCCCCCGCACCCCCACAGCCCCTACCACCCCACCACCCCCACCAGCCACACTTCTTGGGGTCTAGAGAGTATTTAAAGGCTGCCAATGCGTGCCCACAACCCCCTGCGCCCCCACCGCCTCTACACCCCCACCACCCAAGAATATTTAAAGGCCGCCAATGCGTGCCCACGCCCCCTGTGCCCTCAAAGTGTATAGAAGATCATAGGTTATCTATATACACAACAAAGTGTATGGTAAAGTATGTTACATACCCAGCCAACAGAAGTGATCCTTGTCCACGGTCGTAAAAGTAGGCCGAGAGTGCGTGCAACTACGTGCTAAATGCAAAGACTTCAACACCCTAGTTTCGGGAGACGTTTGCAACATATCTTGGGAAGCTTTTGCTTGTGTCAAATCTCGGTGGAAAAGTTCTATAGCCGTGGACCCTGTTCGATGTCCCGAGTGGGTGCTAGACGTGAGTTGGATGTTGAACACCACGTGATTGAGGCAAACATCCCATTCTTTCTCAAAATCGGACACTCGTTCGCAGAACCCGCAGGATAGCCTCTTGAGTGACTTGCAAGCACCGGATCAGTTCAAGTCTGGAGGATTCCTGGCTGCATCGAGCGCAGCATTAGTCGGGCGTGAGCTTTACAGAAGCGAGATATGAGATTTTCGAGGTATCATCAAGATGCTGGAGAAGCTCGAAGAGCAGTTTGTGGACGAACGTCTGCAGCTCGAAAAGGTGGCCTATCAGTTCAGAACCAATCGTGGAAGCTCAATGGCCCCATGCGTCGCACAGGAAGAGATGTCCAAGAAGCACGCCTTCGAGCTTCTGCTTCAGAGTGTCACGACAAAGATTGCTGAGGCCACATCGGGGCTTTTGTGTTAGGGTTGTTTTGTGGACTTCCGCCTCCAAGCTTGCAAGGCGACGAAAGAGCAGCAGCAAAAGCATACCACGCAGGCCAAGAACAGATTCAATCTTCATGGAATATGAAGCTGACTCATATTGGCAGCAGGCAAAGAAGCTTCAAGACAAGGCAGGTACATTCTGCGATTGTTCTTTTGCTTTTTTTGGCAGCAGCAGCAGCAGCAGCAGCAGCAGCAGCAGCAGGAGGAGGAGGAGGAGGAGGAGGAGGAGGAGGAGGAGGAGGAGGAGGAGGAGGAGGAGGAGGAGGAGGAGGAGGAGGAGTAGTAGTAGTATAGTAGTGCTAGTAAGCCGCCACGGCTCAGACGTTTTGGAAGTTTCGCGCTGGCTTTCGAACAGGCTCCGGACTCCAACCTTGCGTTGCTAGAGGTCTCAAACAGGCCTCTCTCCGAACGACTAAGGGTTGGTTTCCTCCCGCTGAGCCATGTGCCATGTGCCAACAGTTTGCGTCTGAGCCGCCAGGTCCCAATTCCTGGACCCAGTACCCTGTCTCAACACGGGCCCACTGGGCAGGCGGTAGGGTTTCCACTAGCCGCGTGGTGGAGGGAGTCACTCGGCTAGCCTTGTGACGAAATAGCGGATGGCGCTGCTCCCAGTGCACTCACAAAATTATTCTCAGATCAGGAAGAATTCTTTCAAGCATGTTTGCCGCAAGGTGGTTGCAAACCAGCAGCCCGTTTCCTACCGAGGTCAGGTTCTGACCCCAGCTCTTCTAAGGCGCATGGGCAATTGCCCACCGCGGCCAGGTTCCACACAGTCCTTTGCACCCCGATCTAGAGCAGGACAGGCCACCAGGCCTCTCCGAGTACTGTCTTGGAATGCAGGCCATTTAGGCCAGCAACAATGGTCGGAAGTCAAATCATGGCTCTCCACTGAGGCACGTCACACCTGTGATGTCTTTGTGCTGCAGGAGACCCACTGGCAGGCTACGGCCGAATTTAGTGTTGCAGGCTGGTACTGCATTTCGTCTGCCTCTGCTGCAGATCCGAAGGCCTCTAGACGAAAGCAACGCGGGGGCAAAGGCCACAAACAGCTACCTGAAGAGGCAATGCCTAATGACGTCAAACCCAATCCGCCCCGAAAGGAGCCCTCGACGACTCGTGCGGACGGGGTTATGGTCTTCCTGTCCCCACACATTCTCCCCAAAGGTGTGCGTTGGCAGGAGCACGTCATAGGCAGAGCCCTGGAAGTCAGGTTTGACTGGCACGGGGCCCGCATCCACCTGATTGCCGTGTATCAACACGTATGGTCACCGGCCAAGCAGGTGCAGGCCAATCGTCAGGACAGGGCACAGGTCCTGAAGGCTCTTGGCAGATGTGTGCAACGCGTGCCCCACAGAGACACGCTCATCATAGCAGGTGATTTCAACAGCTCCTTGCAAAAGCAGCCCAGGCTGGTTGGTCCCGGGCTCATCAGTCCACAGGAACTGCGACCCGATGAACCAGAGCTAACAAACTTTTTGCTAAATCACCGCTTGGTGGCTCTCAACACGTGGCGACCTCAGCCGACATTTACGTTTCAACAAGGGGACACGCGCACTCAAATAGATTTTGTGCTTACGAGAGAGGTGTCAGCTGGAGGCACTGCCAAGGCCTCCACACCACTGGCGGATTTTCCGCTGGGCAGCTGGAAGAAAAGTGGGCACCTGCCCATCAGTGCGACTGTCAAGCCAGTAAGGCACTGGAATCTGCCGCCTCCTCAGATACAGACACATCAGTTCGACGCCGCTGCCCTGCAAGCGGCTGTTAGGGACAACACGCTGCCAGCTCAGCAAATGCTCGCGTGGGTCAAAACACGTCTAACCCCGGACATGCAGCCGGCGTCTTGGGATCGCCTCCTTGGCGAAGCCACATCTAGGTTCTTCCCTAAGACCCCGGTGGCAATGCCAGATAGTCCGGAGACGCGTATTGCCAGAAGAATGTGGCGATCTGCGCGAGGGAGCAATGCTCATTCCGGTGCTGAATCTGCTACAGCCGCTGATGCCTGCCGGTTGCTGCATGACCAGCATAAACTGGCGGTTAAGCAGTCACGCAAAGACCAAACCAAGCGATTCCTTGCTGAGGTGGACCAGGCTCTCAAACAGGGAGATCAACACCTGGCCTATCAAACTCTCAAGCACCTTAGACCGTGGAAACCGGCTCTGAAGGCTCAGCTTAAGGATTCGAATGGCTTCCTGCTCAGCCCGGCAAATGAACTTGCGGAGCTGGGAAAGTCCGCCACCCAGGTATTTGCAGCACACCCACCGCTTCCTTCAGACTCGGGGCTTCTGCCTCCTCTGCCACATACCAAGTTGGCAAAACATATTGCTTCAATTAAACCTGGCAAGGCAGTTCCGAAAGGGGCAGCGCCGGCCGCAGCCTGGAAGCTCTGCGCTCAGCCGGTATCAGAGGCGCTTTCACAATACTGTTCAGGCCTGGCGCAAGACCAGTCACTCGACGATGATCTGACTCGCGCGGATCTATGCTTGATCCCCAAACCGGGCAAGCCGGCTGACAAGCCTTCTCAGCTAAGGCCGCTGGGCATACTCCGGCCGGACGCTAAAGGACTGGCGGGCACGGCAAAAGAACTCCTGGAACCTCTCACGCTGCCGTACATGAAGCCTCTTCCTCAGTTTGCGTACCTCCCAGGGCGCGGCCTCTCTGATGCTCAGAGCAGAGTGGTACAACACCTGAGGGAAGCTAGGCAGCTGTGTCGCAATGCGAACCTCACCAGAGCGGATCAGCAGCGGGGACAATGTCCTGTCGGTCTCGTCGGAGGCATCACCTTTGCACTTGACCTGTCACAGGCATTCGATACTGTCTCCCGTAGCGAAATCTTGTCTCTGCTAGATGAACTAGGCGCGGATCCACCCCTGCAAAAACTGATACACGGCCTACATCATCGATCCAAGTACAGGCTCCATTCTCAAGGGGCATACAAGGATGTGGAAACTACCACGGGCATCAAACAAGGCTGCAAGCTGGCCCCCACGTTGTTTTCAGTGCTCACAGGCCGCCTCCTGCACAGGCTGATAGGCACATTTGGCTGGGACAATGTCCGCAAATACTTCACAGGGTACGCGGATGACTTCACCATGCATCGCACCATCCGCAACAAAGCGGACGTGGACGCAGCTCACAAGATGATCCTTGAGCTTTTGTCGGAGGTAGCGAAACTAGGCCTGCGAGTCAACCCGACCAAATGTGCCATTCTCGTCAAGCTCAGCGGCAGAGAGGCCGAGGCCACGCTCCAGAAGCACACCTGCTGGCTCCCTGACCAGGACGGAAAACTCCAGAGGCACTGGAGACTGGGCAAACACAAGTCCTTCCCCGCCTACAAGCTTGAGACGCAACTCAAGTACTTGGGCATTCAAATTTCCTATGGGAATTTTGAAATGCAGACGTTGCGATTCCGTATAGCGGAAGCGGCCAAAAAGCTCCAGCAGGTTAAGCGTTTTGTTTACAACCGCAGAACCGCGGGGCCAATGGCCAGACTGAAGGTCTGGTTCACTACTGTATGGGCTACCTTGGTCACGGGCCTTCCCGAAGTCGGCCTCACGGAGGAGACAGCCAGGCATCTCAGAGGTTGGTACGCGCACAAGCTACGATCCGTGCAAAATCAGCCTGTCCACGTAAGCCACATCTCAACAGCTGACCTGTACCAGCTATATTCGATTCAGGACCCGGTAGCTAAAATCCAAGCTCGGATGGCTTCCAGACTCAGACGGCTGTGCAAACGAACCGACATCCTAACCCCCAAGGCCGCCACTTCCGCCCAGCCGGAGAGCACTCCCAGTGCACCTACGGTGCAGCATGGCCCATGGGCCAGGCTGCGCTCCTCAGCGTCGGACTCGGCTACAGGCCCACACCTTTCTGCAACAGCTGTGCAGGGTGATGTCACGCGCCTAAGCCATGTCATACAGGACTTACAAGACATGCTACAAGAGGTGGCAAACCTTTCGGCGAGCACCGAGGCCTCGCAGCAGCGGCTACACACCTGCCCTCACTGCGAATCTGGCTTCGCCTCTGCCCATGGCTTACATATGCACATTACAAGGATGCATCGCGAACACGTACAGAGGTACATTCCTCCCTCCTTTGATCGAAGTCGGCACTCTAAGGACGGATTACCAGTATGTTCCGCATGCAACAAGGCTTTCCATCAATGGAAGGGCTTGCGTGACCATCTGTTATCGGGAGCCTGTACGCAACCCGATCGACTGCGTCAGCTATCTCTCACCACTGAGGAACAACTGCAAGGTCAAGCCCTCAGAAGCCTGGCGGCCCTTCGGGCCACGGTGCAAAGCTCGCGAAGAGATCAACTTAGCATCATCGCTGCCCGGCCGGAAGCTCAAGAACTCAAGCACAGGTGCATTCTGTGCGGTTTCTGGACCCCAGACCATACGAAGATGAAGAATCATCAACGTCAGGCTCATGCACAGGACTGGCAGCGAGACGGTCCGGCGGCACTCCAGCTCTGCCAGGCGTATACAGTGCAGATGATCAAAGGGCACCCCTGCCCCTTCTGCAAGCTGCCGGTTTATGACAAACGTAAGCACCCAGAACAGTGCATAGTTCTGTTTCAAGTCCTGCTTGGGTGGCACAAGGTGCAGGGAACGGACACGATGCGGGAACAATGTTCCAGGCCTCAACCAAAGACCGCGGTGACAATGTCCCTCAGTGGCTTTTTCGGGACCGCAGCATCTACCCCGGTCGCCACGGCGACAACGAGCGCCGCCAGTGGAACTCTCCCACCAGGCCTGTACTCTCGCATGAGGCACATGGTAAACTCAGGCAACACCTGCTATGTCAATGCGACCATACAAGCCCTACTAGCCGCAAGCAATCATGTGTCCAATGTAGCGGAACTGGGACCACTGGTCGAACATTGCATCAGTTCGGAGGCGGATCCAATGGACACAAGGCCCATAAACCCTCCGAGCCTTTTTGCCCTTCGGTCACTAGTGCCTAGATGGCGATTCGATGGCCGCCAACATGACGCCTCCGAATTTGTCACAAGCCTGCTAGAGCATAACACAGGGACCCTACAACCCGTGCGTTGGGAGGGTCGCATTAATGGACTCCCAGAAAGCGAGGATGACGGCCTTACGCCGCTGCTGCTGCCTCTTTCCTCGGACTGTCGTACACTGCAGCAGGCCTGCACGGCATGGTACAACCACATGTTCCAACGCGCCCTGGCATGGGCCCCAGACATCCTATCAGTCACAGTAGCCCGATGGATGGATGGAACCAAACGACGCACCCCGCTCGACCTGCGCAGGCAAATCTCATTGCCGTCTTGGACGGAGGGACAGGACCGCCAATGGCACCAATACTCTGTCATTTCGGGAGTTTTTCACGTAGGAGCAGAACTACACTCCGGTCACTACCGGTCTTTCTGGATCCACCCGCATGGAGGCGCGCTATACGTCGGTGATGATGCCACCCGCCCACACCCAGCCTCGGCCTCAGATCGCAAACATGTTCTGGAAGATTGCTACCTCCTTTTCTTGAGAAAACAGGAGTGACTTTGACTCACCCTCAAGGGGTGAGTGCTGGCCTCCAAACCTTGGAATGCGTGCACCAATAGGGTGCCTGTGCGTGGGAAGGCCGGACCCCACAATAGGTGGGCATGGCCCCCCCCACGTCAAGGCCAAGCATGCTTTAGGCATGCGCAGGCTTACCCGCAGCTTTTCAGGCTGACCCAGCATGGCTGACAAGATTCACAGCCCAGACCACAAACGTGGTCGAACCGCATCACCCCTAGCTTCAGATTCACTCATGGGAGAGCCGTCTGAGCCATTTGGGGTCGACACTCGACGCCAGACAGCCGGTGGTGGCAAGCAGCGGCCAGGCAGAGCCCTGCATGCTCTCTCCAACGCCGAACTTACTCAAGGCTTTCTGCTGCATGAAGAACAGCTTGCTCTACTACAACTTCAAGCCTCGCTGGTGTTCAAGCTCCCCACGGATGCCCCCCTTGCACAGGCTCTCTCCAAGGCCGTGGCCGCGTGGCAGAAAGGCCACACGCCGGGGAAAGCGCACCCACTGGGTTCATGTGCACACTTTACAGCGGGAGCAATGCTCGTCCAGCTAGCCCAGTCTCAACAGAAACCACCCGGCATTGACACCGCTCACTTCAAGGCCTTCATCAAGCTCGTTGAGGACTTTGGCGAAGCGCCACATGAAGCCGTGGTGCATCTGGTCGCGCACTGCTCAGCTCGACAGAACGCACTCAAGACACACCTCATTCTTGACTTCCGACCGGTTCTACACTCCCCGCTTGAATACACCTCGCTGATCGCAGCCCTCCTGGACTCTTATGAGGGGGAGCGCCTCGGCAAGAAGGCGCCTGGTGGCCTGGCTCGGAAGGCGAGGGGTAAAGCGGGCTGAGGGAGTGGTGCCAATGGCAGCTGCTGGCGAAAGCCTGGCTCATATAGGATCATTTCTAGCTGTCATAGGAGCAATGCTCGAAATCGCCCTGCTCCCGGAGTGTGCTGTCAGCCAAAAGCTGTACCACTCCAGTGCACAATAGTAAACACCCAGGCAATCACGTCTGTGGAAAAAGGATCTGACCTACCGCCGTGCCTACATCATCACAACAGCCTGCCATCCTGTATGGTATCGCTTAGCAGTGCCAAAAATACTGTCATGCAGCCTTTCAACTTACCAGGTTTGCCTCCTGACTCCCTCCCAGCCTCACTGCCGCACAACATGCAAGGGCTGCAGTGCCAAATCGATCTCGACTACTACGCTGCTCAATGGGATATCATCAGAGAACTGGGCCTAGACAAGCCTGCAACGACCACTGCGACCTCGGCAACTTCGACTGACAAGGAGCGGACCGCGACAACTAAGGAGCCAACCGCTACATCATTACCGTCTGGTCGTCAACGACCTCCGACGCCACCCCGCTCACCGAAGAAGCGCCAAAACACAGTGAATAAGATTCCCAGTTAGCAACAATGCCATTTCTGAGTCTCGGGTGCGCACAATGAGCGGCCCTAACACTGAAGGAGGTCAATGACCTCCTGCACCACGCTGCCAGGACTTGAAAAAGCTCCGGAACCTAAAAGCCCTCTGCTAGCTCATGCCATCCCGCAGGTTGTCCAGCTGTCAGGCCCTCTACACTGTGCCTGCGCTTTCCATGCGGTTGGACACAGAAGGATCAAGCCTCCGGCCCAGCCTTTCCTTGCTCTGGATCGGACATGGCGGCTAGTTCTGACACCGCGGCCCTGGACAGCCTTCACATCCGATTGGGACTCGACCAGGACCCACATCGCATGGCAACGGCGATTGTGGCAGCAATGACGGACCATGCACAAACTGTGCAGCGAGTCCCCACTCCCTGCACCCTGGCGGGGCCCACATCGGCAGCATGCCTCAGCCACTTGAAAGGCACGGTCGGCAAGACCGTTGGGCGAGGCTACACGAGCACGGTCTACCTGTCCCACGACGACCCAAACTTTGTGATCAAACAGGTCAAGGCGGAGCACGAGGCGGACTTTCGCAAGGAATTGCATCGTGTCACACGACTCCCGCCTCTCTCCGTAATCAACACCATCTACGTGGCTGACGGCCCTCGTGCACTCATGCCGCGCCTGTGGTCAGCTCCTCGCTCTCTCACCGGGGACACAGTCCAGCGGCTCAAATTCGACATCGCGGCTGCACTGCAGATGCTGCACTCTGCCCAGATAGTACATGGGGACGTGCACGCAGGCAACATCATGGTTCGGCACCAGCCGGCCAGTTTCGTGCTGATTGACTATGGCGGCTGTTCTGGCGAGGCCATCTACCCCCTGAGCCATGGCTACGGTGCCATGGGCTATGGCGGTGACCTGCATCGGCCACCGAACCTGGAAGCCCTCCCAAGCCGGTCAGGACGGCGAATGGAGATTTCTACCGGCTGAGCCAAACGATCCTCAAACAATTCATGTCGGACGAAGAGCCCGCCAAGCGCCGCAAAGGCAGCGGCGTCAATGACGGAGTCAGCCGGGGCATTCCTAGTCACATGAAGCGCGAATTGCAGCTATGGCTGGAGCGGGACCAATGGCCGCAGCCCATCTACCCCAGCTCCCCCTTCCCTGCTGGTTCTTGGACAGATACCGCCTTCAACCCCACCGTCACCGTGCACGCTGGTTTGTGGCGAGCCAATGGTGAGCTCCGGACGGATACAGCCATCTATGCCCGCTCAGATGACAAGTTTGGAAATAACAATGGCTCCCTGGTCCCAGAACAGGCAGACCCATCGGATCCCTTCCCTGGCCTTGGGTCCTGGGAAAAGTCTGCTGTGTGGGCCAAGTTCTACCTTTCTACCGAATTGACGACATGCGGCCGCCATCTCAGGTACGTCTACCAGGAAATCTTCCCCTGGGAATCCTACTCCAACCAGGACGACTTGGTGCTTGACAAGCCCCCTCCTCCACCTCCGATTAAGACTACTGTTCCGAAGGAGGAGGCGGTGTCAATGACAACTCCAGCATCTTAGCGTGGGAGCAAGGCTCACTCTACCCCGGAACCGGTGCCACCTTCATCTCCTACTACCCAAGCTGACATGGGGTCAGGTACTCCACAGCAGGAGCCACAAGGAGCATCCGCCAAGCTTCCAGGCATCTGGGGTGACCCACCAGCCAGCGCGGTGGAGGACCAGGACCAACTGCCGGCGATTCCCGGCCCATACTGACTCCGGCTGAACCACCAGATTCAATCAGCCCTCTTACCAGTGGCCAGCGAGAAGGCCAGGGATATGACCCGACGCCAGATTCCGCGCGATGACAGCTTCAGGAGGCAGCGACGTCCCCTTCGACACCAAGGGCCACATGCTTCAGTCGGGGGATGACTTTGTGGCTCCCGATCTGGCACGGCCTCCCAAACCAGGATCTCGAAAAACTACCATCGAAGATTGGACCCGCAGCCTTCACACTGCCGCGGACTTGCTGCGCGGGGTCGCGGGGGATATGCAGGCCTACCCAGAACGCTTTCTCGAGGACTGCCCGTTCCCGAGGCCCCCGCCGCCTTAAAGCAGCTGGGGCAATAAATTTTAATTCTCCATGAGCCTGCAGGCTAGCATGCCGTTGTTCTTTAACATGGCCCCTTTCTTTTCGGACGACGCTGCATGCAAATTGCAGTCACGGTACGAAATCACCGGTCAGTAGGCAAGTGCTAAACTAGTCGTCGTGCAGAACCAGGCGAGATTTGGCACCCAGACACTCAGCTCCTACATCTATCTGCAGCAACTAAACATGACTGTGCCTATCGGCTCTTAGACCCAGATAGCCGGTCTGGACGTCCCTGACCCAGCATCGCCACGAAGCAAGCACAAGTGATGTGGCGGCTCCGTAGTAGCTCGGGATGCATTCCCATGGACCTGGATGGGTCTGATGAGGAGGCCCCGGAGCCGGCGCAGAAGTGTCGCCGCCCGACACTAACAACACCAACAGTTCAGAAACCTCTTCAGTCGGCCTTCCTGACGGCTCCAGAGGAAGCGGCACAAGAAGAGGAACGACAAGGCTCTGTCTGCTCAGCGCTGTGTTTGTACGCCCCACAGGCTCAGGCGCCAGGCATATGTCTCCATTCCCCTCCTGACATGGACGAAATGGAGCACAAGTTCACACTGTGTGCCGTGGAACAGGCTGCTGTGGACTACCTACATCGCCGCTGGTTTGAGCAACTGGATGCCCTGCTGGACATTATGCCCACCACCTCGGCCTGTCGCCATGCATCGGTGGCACTGCCACAGTCTACGGACCAACACATGGTCACATTCGGAGCATACCAGCAGGGGCCAATGGCCGGCCTGAGGACACCGACTCACCGTTTTCCGATGGCGACGTGTCTCCTCAACACGGTCGTGCACACTATGGCTGGACGCCATCCACGCACGACCCTCTTCCTGGCGCGTAACATGGCCTCTGGATTGCACACAGACAATAACCAAAAAGGGGTGAACAACCTCCTGATCCCACTTTCCAACTTCGAGGGTGGCCACCTCTTTGTGGAGGACGACGCCGGGGACTACTTACTGGACTCCGCTGGACCCAGAGGTCACGTTCTCCCCGTGACCCTGCCCTACCTTAGCTTTGACGCGTCACGACGACATCTGGTACTGCCGTGGACGGGACGCCGTCTCATACTCGGCACTTATCACATTCGAGAGGCGGACAAGCTCTCCGCACATTCCGCTGTATACCTGAAGTATTTAGGTTTTGAGGTGCGTCGCACAGATACCGGCTCCTCTAGCTCGCAGCGGCAGCACAGCTGATATGTAGCCGCGAGCTGGCATGGGGGGGGCAATGCCCGACAAATTTTTATTTCGCTCAAGTTCTGGAGGCAGCTGCCTATCCCTCCAAGCAGGACAAGAGCATGTCCATAGGTTCTTTCAATTTTGACCCACAGCCTAGGCTGACGTCATCTGCCCAGGAATGTTAGGAGATCTGAAATGCATGCAGATGCACACTGCACATGCGCCTGCGAGAGCCACAACGACTAACACATGCCTACGCTTGCCAATGCTGGCAAACTGTCTCTGAGGTCAGACGACACTCTCCCGGCTGTCTCCGCTGGTGCCGATCTTCTGGCATGGCCGGACCAGAGCCCCTGTCCGCCACGCTGCAGCTTCAGCATGACAAAAGCCGACGCGTTTTTCTGATGCGCAGCCGGGTTCAAGAACACCGACGGCACCAAACAACACTAGGCTGACACTGCAGCTAGCTTAGCCAAGGGCACCAACTTTCCTACTCTTGCACACTTTCTTTCGCCTTGCTCTTTCTCCAAAGACTCGCCACGGACGTGTCGCTCAAAGCGCACCGGCTCTGGGAATGGCAGCCACACCGACTACGCCGAAGCCCTTTTTGGTGCTCAGTGACAGCACCTTGCAACATTTGCTATGGCAGGGGGCCAATGGCCAGTCATACGGCATCATTGACATGGACCAGGGTGCAATGCACGGCCATGTCATCTCCTGCCCGGGTACGACCCTCACAACCGAGTACACGGGTGGGCAGACACCCAACCCTGCAGTGTTGGAGGTGCTGGCCTGGCAATTCATCCGCGTCCTCGGAGAGACGCGCACATTCCCAGCAGAGAGCCAAGCACTGATCAACTTCCTCCGCGACCACTACTATGACGAGGTCAGTGTGCGCATGATCCCCATTCGCCAGAGTTTATTGCCCCACAAGCAGAAGGCTTATGACTGGATCGCGGAGCTCAGGGACCAATACGGCCTAGGCCGGTACGAGCTCAGCGATGAAACCATCATGAGCCTCCAAGGCCCCCATCCTCTGGTCGATCAAATCTACAACCAGAACAACTGTCACTTTCGGCCGGTGGTAGCGGACCGAGTAATTGGCTTGTTGGTGTCCCGCTCAATTTGCACGATGAGACGCCTGAAGCCCAACGCGATCCACGTTCTGGTTGTCTGTTCATGGAACTGCAAGGGGGACAATGTCCACAAGGAGATGAATGCCACTTTCGACCTTTGTAACGCGGAGACACTGTCGGAAGTCGGAGCGGTGGCCGCTCGCCACACGGGAAAGGCATGGGCCCTTCGGCCATTCCTTGAGCCGAATGCAAGTCGCCGGCCCATGCCCCGCACCTTGTTTCAGACATACATGCATGATGACCACCCCGGTCCCAAGAGCATGTGCCGGGAATTCCTGGCCGATTTCGAGCGCACCTTCTGCAACGACGAGATTTTGCTGGAGACCCTCCAGGTACATGCTGGAGAAAGCGGTGAAAACTTGATCAGAAGCCTGCGGCAGCCTGCTCACAAGGCTGATGTCTTCAGATATGTCTACCACTATTATCATGGTGGCCTGTACCTGGACATCAAGATGGCGCTGAGAATGCCCTTCGATACAATTCTGGGGCTCCTCGCCTCAGAATGGGACAATGTCCAAGTTCGCAAAAGCAAAGAGCTGGGGCAATGCCCAAATGGTGTGGAAGGGGTTCTGCCCCGGGAGTACCTGATCATGGGCATCGGGGTCAAAAACGACCACATTTTCCAAGGCATCATCTATGGCCAACCGCGCCATCCATTGATTCTTTGCGCTATCAACCACGCTTTTAGCAGGCAGATCCTCACATCGGTCGCCAATCTTGACTACATGATTTTCTGCAAGGAGCTCTGGAAGCTTCTCTCCAATGACATGGGCCACGCCCCAGTGCCAGGATGGAATCAGACAAAACAATTTGGCCCGGTGTATCTGCTTCGTGAGCCCCAGCTCACCAGATCCAAGGAGCTAGAATCCGATGGTCACTACTTTGAGACCAGCAGACAGGTTCGTGTCGCCTTTACCCGCTGCTGGAGCTGGCGCAAGGGCTTCAAGGGAGACCCCAGGGCAGCTCAGCGAAATGAAAACTCTCTCATGCAGAGTGTACCCCAAATAATTTCGGAGGTCATTGAAACCGGTGGCGCTGCCTCCGCAGCACCACAGTCAGCACAGGCGGGAGCAATGCTCACCAATGCAGGCGTCCGAGTTGTCGGCGAGACCGTGCTCAGCAGCCTTGAGCGAGGTGACTTTGATGCGATCATGGCCGCGGTCGAGAAGGAGCCGCAATACAACGGCATCTCGGCCGAGGCTGTCCTTCGCAACATCCCCCGCGGCCTGTGCCTACACCCTGAAGACCAAGACTGGCTTTCCTGCCGCTACTGTGAACGCAAGGGCCAGCGCTTGAAATTCCCCAATGAGTTGGGAGTCACACACCACTTCATGCAATCCAAGCATGACCGATCCCCGCCTGAACCACCTGGTCCGCCACCACGCAACAGCATGTGGTCACAGCGCCCGGCAGAACCTGCAAATCCCCCTTCAGCAGAAGCTTTAGCAGCAGCAGGCCAGGCCCCACCCCCACCAGAACCCACGGCGGACCGACCGCCCCAGTGGCGACCCACTGCGTCGGTGTCTAAAGCACGCTTTGGGCTAGGACTCCCTCCCATTCCACCAGGCCCTAGCCCTCCCGAGCAGGGCCACCGGCCTCTTGCCGTGAAAGAAGAACCAGGGGTCAATGACCAGCAGGCGGAAATCAAGGATGAGCCAAAGGCCACTGCTCCCCCCACGCTGGACTGGACAGAAGACACTGTGGGAACACCGGACTCTCCTATGCCTCCGGCGGGTACACAGTCGGACCCCAAGTCTGCTGGCTCTGGTCAGACCAGCGATGCGCCGACCTCCACCCAAGCGAACCAGGCTTCAGCTCGCCGACTTTCCACCAAGGAGACTATTCCGCAGACTCCAGCCCCGGGCACCACCACCTCCTTTCCCTTTGTGGATGCACCCTCCACACGCGAGGAGGTCAAATACCAGGGCCCGGTCACTACGACCAAGATGGTGGAGTACAGTGTTAACCCCTCTCCGGAGCAAGAGGCCAGTGAGCTGCCCAAGCGAGATCAGATTGTCCACATATGTCAATCTGACCAGATGCTGGAGTGGGTTCATGCTTTCGCGACCATCTCAATTATGAAGGAGCAGGCCATAGTGGGCGGCCTCACTGCCTCCGAGCAGGTCTACCTGTGGACCAATCGGTTTAGGGCACTAGGCAAAGTGCCATGGATCTTTGCCCCAATCAAGAAGGTCGCCACTGACAAGGATGCCAACTGGCTTGACATCACGCAAGCGCGGCTAATGGTCGGGGCCAATGGCCAATTCACACTATCAATTGGTCAAGATGATCGCTACACCGAGCTCAAGTCCACCACGACCTACTATGGCATTGTGCATGCCCTCTTCCAGAAAATGTGGGACCACTCGGACATGAATGCATTGCTCGAAACGGACGACAACTTCGAGATTGTGGCCTCTACCTTCAAATGCATTTACGACCAGTCCTCCAGAAAGAGTGGAGGCCAAAATCGTGCCATCTTCTACCAGCCTCGAGACGGACAAATTGTCCGCAAGCTTCGTATCGAGCATAACAAGGGCGACACAGCCACCTACCAATGGCACCGTCAGCGCGAACTGCGTGAGCAGCGCGAACAGCGCGACAAGCGCTCTGGAGAAGAGACACAGTCTCACACAGACAAGCGCCACAGAGACGGTGACGCCTGGAACCGCGGCGGTTGGTGGAATCGGGGATCGGACTCCGGAGCCAGTGGCAGCCGCTCCTGGCATCAGTGAGTTCCGCCTACGACCAACGGTGCCACTGGCAGACTACGCAATCCACCGCGGAGGCCATGCCTGCTTTTCCTCGTCTCTTCCGGAACGGACTGATAGCCCTTTTGCCGGATGCCGCAGCTGTCAGTTGGAAAACAAGCCCTCGCCTGCCGCCGGTCGCGTTACTGCTGCCCTGCTCTCCGCAATGCAGAATCACTACCCATGTTCAGGTACATGCAACAATCTGAAGCGTGCTGATGCTTGGCAGCCTGCAAACTCGCTTTGGCTGATTACTGCCAGTTAGTTCAAAGCCTGTAGGCCGCCACATCCAAAGGTCTTTGACCTGGGCTGATCAGCTATAGGGTCTGAGTCAGTTTCACACCAAGTGAGTGCACCGCGGCAATCGCCCGCTATGTGCAGAGCCCGCTCGCACAGCGTTCAATTGAAAAAAGTAGTGCTAGTAGAAGTAGAAGTGCCACTGCCGCCACCACCACTCCTCTTTGGCCGGCACAGAACGGCAACCAGGCAGAAGCTTCCAGCGGGCTGTCCGAGACCGAGGCGGGTTTCTCTTATGCTCTTCCCCACGCAGCTCTTAAAGTAACCTACCCTAAACCCTAAACCTTTAACAAAAAGCCCTAAACCCTAAGCCCTAAACGCTAAACCCTAAAAAACCGCTAAACCCTAACTCTCAGCAGCCCCGAAGCCGATAGATTCTTAATCCTCTGACTCAGCCGAAAAACTCACAAACCCTGAACCCCAAAGCCCAACCCCGTGAATGGATTTCATGAGGCCGGCCTCGAAGTGGCCCGGAACCCGATCTCTCTCTCTCTCTCTCTTTCTCTCTCTCTCTCTCTCTCTCTCTCTCGCTCCCTCAAACAGACGCTGCATTTTTTTTTAAGCATGCTGCGGCTTCTGAGGACAAGAAGTACATGGCTGATTTGACGACCACCTGCCAAAAGAAGGCATCATCATCTCTATAGCCCTGCGGCCCTCAACTGTGAGTTCCTACAGCCTTGAAGCTGCATGAGGCAGGGGACTTCGAAGAGCGGAAGAAGCTTCGTGGAGAGGCCTTGCAATTGCATGATGTGACGGATGAGAGTTCCGTAGAAATCCCAGGACCCCTGAAAAGGGCATCCCTTAAGTTACGGAAAGGAGCTCACTCAGTTTGACGGAAAGCGTCATGCCTTCCAGGAGCTCGTTGCGCTGGGCGAAGCCATCAAGGCAATCTCCGAGGCGTTCCCCGCTTTCTGGTTTCATTTGTTCGACCCACAGTTTTTTGCCATCCCAAGCCGTGAAATCGTGGCCATCTTGCAGATCTCCGGCGCCAGCCTTGCGCAGACGGTCCGGGGCCCATGGACGGGAATTTCTCGAGGGTTTAGGGCCTAGCATTTCAGGGGGTTTGGGCGGCTGTGAGGAGTCGGAGAGCCGGTTCGGGGGTTTGGGGGACTTCGGGTTTCGGTTTCGGGTTCATGGGAGACACGACAAGTTAGATGAAGACGTGAGCTGCGCCCAAGGTGAAGACGGCCTCGGCCCTGGTGCAGCTGCGAACCGACGCGGCGAACCCGGCGCAGGCATCGCCGACAGCAAGGGGACTCCTTTTGTTGGGGATTTTGGTTGAGGGTTGTGGTCCTGCCCCTCCGTTCCGCGACAGGCCCAAGTGGCTCGTTTCCTGCAGAGGGAGGTCCGGTGCCGACTTGCGAAGCAAGTCGCAGTTTTGGAAGGGCCGAGGGCTCTGAGAGGTTCTATAGTTTGTGCCTGTTAGGCGTCGAGTCTGAACAGCCGGCTTCTCTCCGCGCTTGCGGAACGTGCACGAGCAGACCCAATGGGGAAGGTGGGGTTCTGTACGGGGAAACTTGGTAAGCTTTCGTGTAGTTTTGTGTACTACCTCGGACGTTGAGCAGAGCCCTACCGTAACATGTTAAGTCACTCCGCCACAGCCAGAGCAGGTCAAGCAGATGATCGAGCAGCTGATTGTGCGACTCAAGGACCAGGCTCGCAAAATGCGGGACATGCTGGAGCTTGGAGACCTGAGACCTGAGACCTGTCCTACACTGTGCCAGGCCAAGGAGGAGACGACCAAAAAGGCGCAGACATGCTCACACGACTCGCGTTTGAAAAGTCTGCCGGCTCCATCAGGGTTGGTGCGATGCAGAAATGTCGACGAACAAAGCCACCCGCGAGGAGCCACCGAGCCTTTCTTTGTGCCCAGATCACCGGAGTGCATGTGATGTAAGATGGCAGGAGAAGTCCGATGCCGTGAGCAGTTTGAAGGCAGAGATCGATGAGTTGGAGGCAACCGAGCTCCTCAACCACAGACTGGCTTCAGTAATGATCGCCGACATCTGCAGGCCCACATCAGCAAGCTGGGGGAGGCTTGTTCCTTGCTGGGGCCGCCGAGCGCGCATGTGAGCCTCAGCCTGGGTCGCTCAGGAGATCGCCAGCTTGTCCGGTGAGCTGACCGAGCTTGACAATGCCACATCCGAGGCGGATCAAATTGTTGACCCTAAATGCCTAAACTCATCAGCCCTAAATCCCCAATCGCGTAACCAATCCAGACCTAAACCCTCCAAGCCCGTAATTCCTTGGCCAGCCTCTACTAGTAGCTCCATTTGCTTCCATGCAGGCGACCAGTCTCCGGCAGAAGGAGGAGGCCAAGAATGAGGTGCGGATGCCGCTATACCGCTACCGCTACCACCACCGCTACCGCTGCCGCTGCTGCTACTGTTCCTGCTCCTGCTGTTGCAACCATTAGGACGACCACGACTACTGCTCATTGTCGCAAGGCATGGATAAATAGCAATCGTATGATAGTACTGGTTATAGTCTTCTGGTAAGTAGCGGGCGCAATAACAATAGTTTATAATATCAGTGGTCTACAAAGAGCATCAATAGGAATATGATGAAATTATAGGACGTGATGCTCCATCCCGCGCAGGCAACGGTCAAGGAAGCCAAAGAGGGCCAGGACTTCCATTCTGACAGTCTTTCTCGAAGATGTGTGCTGTTGTTGCTGCTTCCTGCCAGGATGCGGTGGCCAAGGCGGTTATGGTGCTGAAGGAGCCACGGGCAGATTCCATCCCAAACAGCACGAACTCATGCGGACATCGACTGAGGACTTCTATGCCAAGGTTGGGAGCTGAAGCACGAAAGCTGTTCCAGTATATATGTATATGTGAACAATTATTGCGTTTTAACGTTTAGAGTGCTGAAGTAATCATAAACTCGGATGTGCTCTTGTGCCCAGGCTGGGCAGTCCACGGCACTGCTGCAGAGCTCTGAACTCCATGGAGCCCCTCCCGTCTTCGGCGACGAGCCCTACACAGGTTGCGGAGACACCGTCTCGAGAATCCCTGCACTGCATCTTTGGGGACAGGCATGCAGAAGGCCAAGGGCGGAGTGGTGGCGATGCTGGAGGCCTCGTGTCATTCCTCTTCTTCTCCTTGCGGTCCTCAAGATCCCAAAGGTCCCAAGAGTGAGAGCAATTCGGACTATTCTGGTTGTGGCATGTCGCCAGGTGATCGAGTCAGACTTCTCTCGGATGGAGGCGGAAGCCACTGCCAGCGAGGCTAGACCGCCACTTGTTCTCACATTGGAAGGTCATGAGTTGCACTGTACCAAAACGGCATGAGCGTGCCAAGTGTATCTGAGACGAGTCTGCACTCGCAACAGGCAGCATCAAAGAAAGAGTTCGAGAGCTTTGTGGAGGACCTGGACGTTGTTTTCGCAAGACTTACGGCAACGCAGGGTGTGTGTGCGTCTGTGTGTGTGTGTGTCCAGTGTCGTTTGCAATATTATCTACACTACATCTGGAAGGAATGAAGGTGGCGATCATGATGAAGCTGACAGTGTTGATGCTGATGCTAACGGTGCTGGTGTTTCATGATGGTGGTCATGATGATGCCGTTGACGGTGATGCTAGCAATGGCGACTCACGATGCTCCCCAGAAGTACTTGGCGTGGGAGCCGAATGACCGATGTCGGCACATCGGCAGACTCCTTTTAACCAGGTGTCCACCGTCAGTAGATGGTAGAGCTGGGCACCCATTGGTCATTCGCGCACCATGAATTGCACGTTCATGAATTCGGAGCAGCCTGGCTCAAGCCTGAGCAAGGAAATGCCGCATTTTGTTGATGGTCACTCCTCCCCCCCCTCTCCCCCCTCCTCCTCCCCCCCCTCCCCCCCCCTCTCCCCCCCCCTCTTCCCCCCCTCACCCCCCTCACCCGGCCCACACCCAGCCCAGACACCCCACCAGCCCACACCCGAGAACCACCCCGTATTGCGGCGACTGCACAGCCCCCGCAACCGAGTTTGCCAAGATGCCATTACGAGCGGAATCATGTGATGATTTCAGCGCGGTTCACTAAGCAGGAGCTGCCCATGATCTGGCACTTCGCGGATTTCGATGTCGGCATATCTAATTTGAGTTTTCATGCTTGACAGCATCCTGCCAGGAGAAGGTGAAGTTCTTTCAGGCTGTCCAGCAAGAGCTCCAACGAAAAGGAATCAGAACGTTTATGGTTGACACGAAGTTGGACTATGGACCAGAAACAATCCGCGGACTCTTCAATGCCAAGATCATTCTGGCTTTGTGTACTTCGGATTACGGACAAAAGACAACAGGAACGTACGAGACCCATGAGGAGCTCAAGTATGCTTTTGAACACAGCCAGGAAGTCACGCTCGTTCCGGTGAAGCTGATACCCTTTTGGCCCCCCGCCCCACCGGACCCGGAAGGGCAAGCCTTGTGCAAGATGGTGTTTGGGCCGAGCAGGATATTTATCGACGGCATCGCGACGGATGCTCAAGGCAATGCCGTGTACAAGCCCCCAGAAGAGCTGGCCAGCCTCATCATTGCACACATTGAAGGCTTGAGCCAGGATCTTCTGGCCAGTGTTTCCGAACTTTCCACTACTCAGCCTGTGCATGTCTCTGGCTATGCACCACATCCTCTTCCTTCTGTGCCTCTGGTCTCCTATGCCTGTGCTGACGGGCTGCAGGTGCAGGCTGGTCAGATTCTGAGCAGAACTTGGTGAGGGTGGAGTTGCTCCACAGCAAGTCAAGACTCATGTGTTCCTTTGTGTCCGCGTGGGAGCACAGTAGCATCCACGTCTTAACAATCGATCTGGTGGTGACAAGGAAGCCTTGTCAGCCATCTCTGATGCCTCACGGCGAGGATGCCCAGGGAAGGACCGCGTATTCGAGAACATGCTCATACTGTTGGGTACATTTCGCTGCAGCAGAGCGCCGCAGCATCTGCTTCTCCAGGAAGCACCCCGTTGCCGATGGAGAGCTACCACCTTGCGCGACCAGCTCAACAGTAGTTCGACCGGGTGTGTTGGTGCAGATTTGGAGCAACAGCGCAGGCCTGTGGCTAGGCCGCAACGTGATTGACTGGTTCGCCTTAGCCTGCTTTGGTGACATCTCAGACTCAGGTGGATCGAAGGAACTGTGGCCGAGGCCTGGCCTGGTCTTGCAGCCTTGACAGACGGTTGACATTGTATGGAAGCCAGGTGACATCTCACGATACGGTAGTAGTCATCTTCCAGCTGCCAGACGGGACATGGGCGACGAAGGCTGGCGATGTATGATTGGCAGGCATAGTGCTGTGGCTGTGCCGAGAGCTGCGTGCAGGAGTTGCCTTGTCTACACGAGCATCTGCGTTATCAGCGGTGACCCGCATCCAGCATTGGTGACGCAAAGCCATGCGTTGGCGTGTCAAAGACATGCTCGATTGGTTTGGCAGATGCTGCACGGTTGGAAAGAGAGCAATATATATCACCGCGCTAGAAGGACTCAATCTAATTTGGCTTCCGCTCTCATCGATCGGTGACTCAGCCTTACATATTCTGATGTCGCCTATCGGAGGTACAGGAGCGACAAGCCGAATCATGTCACGTCGTGTTTCCAGACAGCTAAAGCTGTCTCCCTCAGTTGGATGCAGAGCATCGGCCTGAACGGGAGGTTGCTTTCGAGAATAATGTTTTGCTGCTGTTGCTGCTGGTGCTTAGGTTTGACTACCTGCCTGTCTTGCTTTTGATAGCTGTATAGCTGTATAGCTTGTGTCATGTGTGGCAGCAGGAGTCCAAGATCACCAAGGCTGAGAAGTCCAAGGCCGTTCCGTCCTTTCATGCTGTATACCTCTGCTTTGCCCTCCCTGCTTGTCTTCCGTGCGCGTTACAGGAGGTAGAGCACAAGACATCCTCCAAGCAGCAGAAGAAGTCCGAGCTCATCACCTTGCAGGTGCTTCGCGGACTTGCGTTTGGGATTTGAAAAAACTTTTCATGGCCAAGGCTGACCTGCAGGGAACTCAGAAGGACCGTGCCGCGCCCTGCGCAATTTCCAAACGGGAAAGCTTCCGGGAAAGCTTCCTCCAAGCAGCCGCCTCGTTGACTCTGCCGCAGGAGCTGGATGCGGCCGAGGTTTACTTCGAGAAGCTGAAGCCCGACTGCTTGGATGCCGTGGTCCCAGCCGCCAGGAAGCAGCATCCGAAAGAGGCAACTGCCTAAGTTCAGGCGGGCCCGAGCTACCAGGAGAGGAAAGCTCGCAGAGAGCAGGAGATGAAGGATCTGAAGGAGGCGCGCCGCACTTGGCACGCCTTTCTTCTTAGCTGCGAGTCGCGCAGCCCCTTTGCAGGCCCTCGAGATGCTGGATGCCGCGTGAGAGCACCGTTTGTTTTTGGGTTCTTACCCAACGCCGTTTCACAAGAGGCCGTAAAGGCTCCAGAGAAAGAATGTGGTTCACGCTTTTCACTCCCTGCTTGGACTTGTCAGAGGCAGTGGTTAGGGGCTGCAGCAGGAAGCTGTGTGAGGCTTGCGTCAGCCTGAAAGCCTCCCCCGTGGCACTGTATCAAGCTTTCGCAGATGCAGGAAGGCGACAGAGATGTCTACCCCCTACTCCACATACTCCAACTTCAACAGTCTGCTCAGGCAACATCACAGTTCACATTGATTGTCGGATGCCCTAGCCGTCGCCTGGGACTTCATGTCAGGTCATGCTCCCGCAAGCAGCCAGCAGAGAATGCATTCTCAGCGACCGGAAAATGCGCGGGGACAAGCCCTAGGGTCCACTCATTAAGCCAAACTCCATAAACCATCCCAAGCCAAGACTTGAGACGGGACATATTCACAGAGCCCGCCGACTCGTCGAAACTGGCAATGCCAGAAGAGCTTCTACCATGGCAGCATTGCAGGCGGCTGCGCCGCTCACTGGAGCGGCCGCTCGCAACGGTCTGTTACTCCCTGGCAGGCTGAGTTGAAGTCATGGACAGCGAATCGCATCGGTGACTTGACACAGGCCCGGGATTCCCAGCTTTGTGATGGTCTCTCTGCCATGACTCCACGGCCAGACCCGGGATTCGGACTGCCTGGAGATTGCCGAGTGCATCCTGGAGAATGAGGATCTTGCCGACCCAGAAGCCTTGAAGGCCTATCCTATCGGGCCCTGGGAGTGGTACCAGTTATCGTCGCCACGCGCACGGTGCTGCTTTCACTTTTGTCAGTTGTCGGCGATTTCCCCAGAGGCCTGGCTGAGCCCCTTCGTCACGGAGGAGAGTGCCAAGCACAAGGCGACGCCTCCCCGGGCCCCGGGGGCCCCGGGGCCCGGCGCTTTTGAGCCTTGAGAAACGGGGACTCCCCCTCAGCTCTGCGACGGATCCCCCGAAGGGGCCAAAGACGCCGGAAGAAAGAACCTAGACCCCAAGATCCAAGCCCGAAACCCTCACGACCAAGCCTGTCAACAAAAGAGGGCTCTGGAGCTTGAGCCTGATGGAAGCTCGTAGTTCACACCCTGCTTCCGGTAGCAGGCGGACAGCTTCGTGGAGGCGCTCTTCGAGCAAGGTCCTGAGTGCGGAATCATTGGATGTACCCGACATTGTGGAGAGGTCTTCGCTCTCGTTAAAGCACGTATTGCTTGGCTAAAAAAACCAGTACAAGCACTTAAAACCCCAGAGCTTATTTTTGCTCAGAGGCGGAAAGCGCAGATCGCCTTGCTTCAGTCGAACCCTCAAGGCACAGAGTGTCTTGAAGTGTGCAGCGCCGGCAGACGCGACAGCTCCACTTCTTCTGAGCTTTTTTCTATAATATTATGCTATACCTATACCTGTAATCAGGAACCCCCAAAATAGTATAGGTAAGTGGAGTGAGAGTTGCCGGGTACGTCCCGTGGCCAGGTGCGGCCGGTGGAGAGGCGGTGCTTTTGCTGCGTTTCGGAAGCTGCGGTTGACATCGGGGCTCCCGTTGCAGGCCAAGGGAAAGTCCAAGGATGGCAAGGGTGGGGCGAAGGTCCGAGGAAGTGTGCGTGGAGGGTCTCCTTATGCGCTCTCGCGCCAGGGCGGACGGGGCCGAGGAGAGAAGGATGAGGTGAGGGTCCGGCGATGACCGGTGCAGAGGCGGTTTGTCTCCGGTTCAGATTTGCAGGACCGTGGCAAGGGCAAGAGTGGGAAAGGCCAGCGCAGATCCTTCTGGATGCAATCCTCGAACTTGCACTTGAAGCATTGCTGGCACTTGCAGGTGAGAAGCAGAGAGTGCTCCCGACCATGGACATGCCCTTCCTGCCTCGCCGCGAGGCCGGCTGGACTGCACAGGAACTCAGTGCCTCTGTGCCTGGGTGGTGGGCCTTCGCTTCAGGGGGATAAGCGCCTGATGGTCGTGGACGCTTCTTCCGGCCGCCACAACGCCAGCCTCTGAGATGCTCTGCAAGCCTTGGGCCTTCGCTATGAGTGCCAGCACCTTTAAGAAAAGGTCCTGACGAACTGCCTCAACTGCGGAAAGGCGGGGGCGGGAGCGGAGGGCGGCTGATGGGTTCGCTGAGCGATGCTCGTCATTGAATGTCCTTGCTGCCTTGCACTCCAGGTGATCACCGAGCAGGAAGGCCGGCGCCGGGGTTTTTCCATGGTTGACTGAAACCCATGTCAACGTTTTCAGCGCCTTGAGGCTGGGGCCCGTGCCTCTTCTGCGGCAACCCCTTGGAGGCAGCAAGCTTTCTGCCAGTGGGCCGAGAAACTGCGCGTGTCGAGCAGGTTGGAGACCGCCGGACAGGCATCAAGAGAGGTGATGAGCGAGGTCGGATAGACATGGATGGCAGGCCTCCTTGCTCTATAGCTCTCCGGAGTTTCCAGTCTTTTCTAGGAGATACCCCGCAGGCCAGCTGGTGATGACGACGAACGCTACAATGCCTCGTTCCAGCGAGCGGTTGCCACCAAGGACAGGTCTCTCTCAGCCATCTTGTGGGGCACCTGCAAAACCCGTGGATCCAGGACCGGCTCCTAAGCTACGACCGGGATGCAAAGCGAAGGACCAAGGCCTCCTGCAGCTGCCTGCGGCAGCTGAGCTCAGCTTCTTCTGGTGTCAGGTCTACGATGATGCGACTGACTGGTACTCCGAAGCCGCGAACCCCTGGCTCTCCGAGAAGCAGAGAGAGGAGGCGCCGGCGCTCAGAGCTCGACTTCGCATCTTGCCTCCTCCCTCCCCCTCTGCAAGATCAGGCGAAAGCCAAGGGGCAAGACGAGGAGATGTCGGTTTCGGGGTTGTCCCCTTTAGTTGTGAGCTGAGACTGAGCCTATTCTAATTATTAAGGCCCCTATGTTAAGTCTGTTAAGTCCTATAATAATAGCCCTAATAGTAGCAGTTCTTGCGCCAAAGCCAGGAGAGGCGCCGCAGGGAGGAGCGGCGGAAGATCCATGCGACCATCGACCTCTTCGGCCGGGGGTGCCCAGCCGGGGGAGCTCCGGGAGCTCCGAGCTTCGAGCGTGGCTGGGACGGACGGAGGGTGTTTTTTGCAGCTCAGGCCGGACCGTCATTGACACGAGTGCCGATGTTGAGGCCTTCTGCGTACTTTTACCTTGCAAAGCCACATGGGCCAAGCCCAGACTGCCCTGAGGCGAACATGAAGAAGAAGGACGCCGTCTTTCAACGACATTCAGTGTGTTGTTCATGGGACCGTGACTTTAGCGCAGGATCGAGAGGCGTTTCAAGAGTGGACCGAGGGGGTCACCCCGGCGCGATTGAAGACCACCGACTCGACTCAGGGTAGCGGGTTCTTAGACAAGATCACACCGACTGAGTCTATTCTAATTATTAAGGCCCCTCTATCAAGTCCTAACGATAGCCCTAATAGTCGACTACTGTAGCCTTGTTCTTATCATGTACAAGCCTCTTCATGATCGCCGTTCATGTGTGCAGTGTCATGCTGAGTAGACTCGATTTGAAGCTTATCCCAAACCCTAGCCCACGTAATCCCTGGACCGAAGATCTCTTGACAGACTACGAAGAATCAGCGCCTACTGAAGATGCTGGAGGTGCCGGCTTGTCGTTTCTGCATCTTGGAATAGAGGCATGGGGGGAGGGCTGCTTTTCAGTCGAGCAGTAGAAAGCACTTGCCGTCTTCGTGTGTAACTTGTGGTTGCATTTTGCTTGCACAGCCTGGCTTCTAGATTGGGATCGCGACACACCCGTACAGCTCTCTGGCCCAGAAAGTAGATTGCATAGTTGACTGTCCGCCGTCCGACATGGTTCATCAACCGCGCCTTGATTCAACCTTCGAGAGTTGACACAGGTACGAGGCTAGCGAGGTAGCTGTCAGCAAGTTGCATCCTTGAGGACGGAAGGCTGCGCTTACGAGCTCAACGACGAGTTCATCAAAAACACTTTCATCCACATTCCGGCCCCACCAGAGCCCGAGGAGCTCAAGCGAGGACGCACCGCCCCCCCGCAGGTGGGGTTGAGGGTTTAGGTAAGATGTTCAGAGTGCTTGTATGGAAATGAGAAAGGTTTATGCACACACATACGTGTACGTGGATATGTATGTGTGTATGTGTGTTTGTGGGTATGTGTGTTTGTGTATATTTATATATGTACACGCATATAAATAAATAAATAAATAAATAAATAAATAAATATATATATATACACACCCACCTATGTTCATATTTACATTTCTGCTTGTGTTCATTTCTTTTTTTGTTTATATATATTGTTTTTGGGATTGTTATCTTTGTTCCTGTTTTGTATTGCCACTGCCCTTTGTCAGTGGTGCTATTCGTACTAACGATGTTGCTTATTCTTGCTGCTAAGATCATGTTCATTGGAGCAACAATAATAGTGATGATAAAACCTGAACAGTGATGATAAAGCCTAAGCCCTCAACCTCCAGACCCTGCACCATAAATTGTGGCATACACTGTACCGGTAAATACTCGCAGGACAAAGAGGGATGATAAGCCCTGAACCCTCAACCCCGATTATGTATTTTTTCTAGCAAGACTCGAAGTTGCGGAGAGTCACCTCCAACCCCAAACGCCTAAACCTTAAACCCCCTAAACCCCCTAAACCCCCTAAATCCCCTAAATCCCCTAAATCCCCAAGCCCCCTCAACTCGTCTCTGCAGGTTCATGATGTGGACACCGACCGCGAGCCCGAATCCGAGGCCGAGCCTTGTGTGGAGCCCGTGGAGTCACTGAGGCTCCGTCGGAATAGTCAGGCCATTATGGTGTTCTTCAGGTTATTATGGTGTTTTCTGATTATTGTGACTGATTATAATCATGATTATGCCTATTGTTTTTTCATAAATTGTACTACTACTACTACTACTACTACTACTACTACTACTACTACTACTACTACTACTACTACTACTACTACTAGTGACTTCTTCTGCTTCTACTCCTGCTCGTGCTCCTGCTGCTGCTGCTGCTGCCGCTGCTGCTGCCACTGCTGTTACTACTGCTGCTGGTACAGCTGGTGGTACAAGTGTTATTGTCATGACTACGCTTTCTATGATGGTTTTCCTTTGATTACGGTTGTTGCTGCTGGATGTCTGCTATTATTGCTACTATCAGGACTATTTCCTTAACATTCTTGTTATTGCTGTTCTCAAAAAAGGGCGCGGGATAGTAGGTTACCGAGCCAAAGAGCCGAGGAAGCTTCCTGACTTCGGCTTGAAGCTTCCGGACTTCACGACGCTGGGCTTGGATCTTATGGTTTTTTGGGGTTTAGGATTCAAGAGTTTAGGGGTTTTGGGTTTAGGGTTCTACGATGTGGGGCTTCGGTCCAGGGCTTAGGGCTAAGAGTTTTAGGACAAAGTGCATTGCAAGCTGCCGGGCAAAGCGCGCGGCAGAACACATCCCGATTATGAGCTGAACAAGAACCGAGGAATCCATGGACGGAAATCGAGAACACTGTGCCATGCCCGGACATGCTTTGCCGTCACCGCACACACGACGTCTTTGAGAATGGAGATGGCCACGGCATGACATGGCCGATGTATCCCGTTGAGGGAGGCTTGGACGTTGAGGGACAACTTGAGATGGACGAGCTGAACTATGATGCAAGCTATGGCCAGGGAAGCCAAGGGAACGAGATGACGAATTTCGTGCATGGAGCCTGGGAAGGACAGGTTGGAGTCCAGACAGGTGAGGTGATGCATCCGGCACCAGGTACAGCGGTGTTCGTCTGCTCCTCAGTGCCTGCAGCGTGCAAGGGCTTCTGCTTTTGTCTACTCCGGCCCTGCTAGCACAAAGCGACCCAAGGTCTTGCACCCTCCTCCATGTATGGCTTCAGATGGTGGCTTTGGCAGTTCCCAGCCCTACCTGGTGCCCATGCACATCAGCCCCGTGAACTCCATGAGCCCCGAGAATCTCGGCTGGCAGATGCACGCCATGTCTTCACCGAATTGGTCGGGGGAAAGCCCGGCGCCTGAGCTTCCATTCACGTCGCCAGTTGTGCCCATGCACAGCTTTTTTCCAGAGGCAGGTGAGGAAGTTCCGCAACAGGAGGTCGTCAAGCTCCGCAAGGAAGACTTGCTCCCGGAGTGCGACGAGATCTCGGAAGTTACGCCTGCACTCTCTGACATCGACAGGTTCTGGGATGGACTCGGGGTGGACATGCTTCATCAGCCCCAGAAGATCGGCCGTTCGCCGAACATGGAGCACGTCTACTGGGTGGTGGATGCCAACAAGCTCAACGACAAGGCGAAGGTCTTGGTCTCGCCGGAGTTCAAGGTGACGAGTCCAAGCCGCTCGGAGCTGAGCTTCAAGATGGTCATGTATCCCAAAGCTCCCAGGCGGCGTTAAGGCGATTTCTGGAACCACTTTAAGCGCCGTGCGGTTCTGACGGTTTTCGTCTTCCTTGATTTGAAGAGCTGAGATGCTGTGAGCGTCTTCGAGAGCAGCTTAGGATCGAACATCGTTCCGCCAGGCCGCTGGAGAAGGCTTTGTACAGTTGAAATGTGAGAGCGACACTCAAGACTTGGCCGAGTGCTCTCTCTCCTTCCGCCTTGCCATTTGCAACGGCCGCTTCTTGGCCACTTCTTGAAAGGTCTCGGATTGAGCTCGTGGATAGAGGCGATAGAGAGCCAGGGTTTTCGCCCGAGGCCTCACGAAGCCCTCAACCCCAACCTCCAAGCCTAGGCTCGGGGGAACAAGCAAAGAGGGATGGTCCCGGCAATCCGGTGACCTGGGACTTCAAGAGAAGCTTGGTCTGCGATGACGACGAGGCCTTCGGGGAGCATGCCCTAGCGAAGTGTCACGCAGATGCGAAGATCCCGAGAGGTACGTGTGTTCATGATACTGATAGCTGCTGGATTCTTTCTATTTTCGCATCTTTCTCATCTTAGTCTATGGCTGCACTACAAATGTCACTGTCCACTATCATGAATCGAGCATCATTTGTGATGTCTAATGTGCCAGACGTGCTGTACCCATGGGCGGAAGGTCAAGAAGATTTGGAACTTCAAAGACGTTGTCGACAAGAAGACTAGGACTTTTGCAGCTGCCAGGCAGCATCCATCAGCGTTTTGGGGACTCCAGAACCAAAACCATCCAACACCCCAAAACTCTAAGCCCTAAACTTTCAACTCCCCCCATGTCCAAAGCCTTGATCGAACAAAAACGATGAACCTAAAGCCTTAAACCCATGACCCATGATGGCCAAGCTACAAACTTTGTAGCAGTTGATAGAGCCCCCATAACAGCACTCCATTATCGAAAGCCACTGCACCCTAAACCTTATCCCCTACAGCAGCTAAGCCCTACCCCCAAATCCTATGCCACCTATGCTGCCCCTAAACCTTAAACCCCACGAAATGTTTGAGCCCCAAACCCGAAAAAGTTCTATACCCTGACCCCAAACCCCTTGGATCTTGCTCAGGTTTGCATCGAAATTCTTTCCGTGGTGGCATCGAAGCCCTAAGCGTGCGACACACCAGCAGGCAGCCGGATGACTCGTGGTTGGGGCTTTCTATTGTTCTTTACAGCGTTTATTTCAGGCTCTTCACGCTTCGATGGTTTCTTTAGCATGTTTGTTGTCGGTTTTTCGCGATGCAGGAGGTCTTCTGGATTCAAAGGGTCCTAAACCCTCAAGCATCCAACCTGAACTTTGAGCCTTTACATTAAAAAAGGTTTTGGGGCCCATTATACTATAGCTATAATAAGGGCCCATTATACTATAATAATGATAATGATAGTTATAATAAGGAACCCAACAAAAAGCATCAAAACCAGGTGGTTTGCATGGTTTTTGCGTCGCAGAGTCGCCGAGTGGCGTGGTAGTTGCTCGGCCCCTGGGCTCTATGGTAAAGGGATCCGTTCAATGCTTTTCTTTTTTTTTGGGGGGGGGGGGGGTTCGGGGTTTATAGGGGTTCGGGGTTTGGGTGGGGGGGGGTTTAGGGTTTTTGTAGGGTTTAAGGGGTTTAGGGGTTTTATTAGGGCCTTTTTCGGGTTTATAGGGGTTCGGGGTTTAGGGCTTTAGGGGTTTAGGGGTTTCGAGGTTTAGGTTTCAAGGCTTAGGGTTCAGGATTCAGGGTTTGCGGTTGTTTCTTGGAGGTTGTGGCGGCCTAGGGTCTGTGGTTAACGAGGCGACGGATTTGGAGGTGTAGGACTGTAGGCGTGGCGAAAGCTCAACTTCTGTTTTGTGTGTGCTCTGCAAGGATTCTGCCAACCTTGCTTTCAATGCACAGCCCGGAGTCGTGAGTGACTCGGAATCTTGTAAAGCTGCGAATGTCCAGGTGGGTGCTTAATTTGTGCCCCGTGCCTTGTGTAGTTGGACTTCGAGAGCAATCTTCTGCACATCTCAATTTCTGGAGCTCGCTTTCTGAATAATTAGCACTCCGGCATGCTCCCGCAAAGTACCTACATGAGATTCACGACAGTACACTAAGTGTTCAATGTAATTCATGGATGCCGGTGGAGCGCAACTAGGGGTACCGTTCTCGGACAAACCTGCGTCGACAAGACCAGGGGCAGAGAATGGATTGCCGACATTCAGAGCGGGACTCCAAAGGCAACTTTTCAGACCTCGAGACCAGTTTGAATAGGAAATTCATAGCATAGCAATCTGTTCAGCACCCGTGGCGAAGCATTGCTGCCGCCGCACGCATGTGGCCTAGTGCCTGGCAAAAGAAACGGCACGCCGTCAACGAAGCAGACGGGTTTCCATGAAAGAGGTGGCATGCTTCGCCAGGCCGGGAATCCCACCCCCAAACCTGGTTCAGGAGCAGCGTGGCATTGGTGGCGCAAACGCCCAGATGTCTGACGAGTCGCAGAAACTCTATGAGAGGTTGGGCTGCGGCACGCACAGCCTGCTGCGATTGCTGCATGTTGTTGTAGTATATCTAATTGCGAGAGTTGTGTGACTTAATCATGGCTGCTGTTTTTTACGGTCGGCATTTAGAATGCTTTGACATATTGCAACAACCATCACAATTCTGATGTCCCTGCATCGTTGTTGCTCATGCTGACGTCGTTGTCATTGCCTTTACCCCCAAGTGGCCTTGCCATTCTGAAGACTACTGTTGGCATAGTCACCGCGGTTGTTGTCAGTCAGGTCAGTACTGACTACATCATGCACAACTATCTGTCTTCTTTACTTCGTCCTCAAGCCTGTGTACCCCGTACCCTCAACCACGAATCCGCTAAACCCTGTACCCTAAAACCTAAACCTTCAAACCCTCGGCCGAAAGCCATGTCCAACCTGCAGCAGGCTGCGTGCAGCCCTCCACGCCGCCGGCACTGGCAAGGGCGCCGAGGGCTCAGCATGGACAGTACTTACATAAAGGGGGTTTCTAAAGGGGTTGTTTTACAGAGTTTAAAAGGGTGGTTAAAGGATCCGGGGACTTCATAAACAGATTGGTGTTAGAGTTATAAGTTATGAGTGGGATGACCAAGTCTAGGGATACCTACTACTCCACTGGCAACCTCTGCACTATGTTCCCTAATTCACCCTCTCAGCAGTAGGACCACAGAGCTTGGAGGACTCTGATGGTTTGGGCTTGGGGTTCTTTCGGCATGTCTGGAAAGAGCCGCGGCATTACCTTAGAGGGAGTAATTCGGGGCTCGAGCTCAGACCAATACACTGCAGCCTTAACCTTACTACTATTCCTTACACCCCAAGCCGTACTTCATCTTTTTCTGCATCTTAAATCCATTTAAGTTTCGAAGCGAAGACTTCATAGCATCCTCTAATAAGGACCCCCAAAACAGAACCCCCCTACCAGTAGGGTCCGAAGCCTCGCACCGAGCCTCTCTTCGAGGAGAAGGGCTACGAGAGTCTCAAAGCGACCAAGGACGCAGGCCCAGCCGCCTTGGCAGAAGAAAGGGAATATGTCCAGATATCTTATCCTGTAGGGTTTTGGGCCCCAACTACACTATAATTATACAAAAGAACCCCCAAGATAGTGTAGCTTCAGCATCGAAAGTGGCTGCATTGCCGTCGCAGCTCAAGCTCATACGCTGACAGGTATGGAAGGGCGAAAGACTCGTAGCTGGAACGTGAGTGGAGGTGATCGCGTGGAGGCGCAGTGATTGAGTCCGTCCGTGGGTTGAAAGTTCCAGTCGTCTGGTACGTTTGTGAGGACGAGTTCTCTGCGGTCACACTTCGCGATTTTCAGGGCAGCGAAAGGCCTCTGCTGCCCGCCGAGGACGATTCGAGTAAAATCCTAGCCATGTGGGATGTTGCAAAGCGCTTGGCAGCCTGAGCCCAGTGTATGTACCGCTGCTTTTTCATGCCCTTCATCTTTGTCTTGTGCCATTTTGCGTCAAGTTATGCTGAATAAAGGCAGAGGCAGCCATGTTCAGCTCCGGGCCGGTGGAGGCGAGATTGCTGCAACTGGAAGCGGCCATCTCGGAGATTAAGCAGGTCAATGCAGAGGCCCCTCTTTTCGGAAAATTAATTCCTGCCAGACTGTCCAAAGTCCTGTTAGCTTTGATATGGATCTGTTACCGCTTCCTGGCCAAGGTCGTGAAGCGTGTCGACCAGCTGGAGTTCGATTCGCGCCGACCGCATCCAGGCCTTCGGTGAGCGGCTGTCACCTTGCTTTGGTAGCCTGCTTTTGCAAGGCGTGCAGGGGGATCCCAACGGAGATATTGAAGCCAGTGAGACCTCGTCATCTGAGAGCGATCTCGAGTCTCAGCAGCACGGAGGTGTGCGTTCACAGACCATTCATGATGTTTGCGTTCTTGTCGTGGATTTCCACGACTTCGGCTGAGGTTCATAGACATTACGACACAAAGAACACAGGACTTACGGAGCACCCCGTGGAGAGCGCCGAGGGATATGTTTTTGAGGAAAACTGCTGGGATGTGGTCGTCTGCTTCGGACACCCTGCCATCGGTTATGGTTCATCCCTTTTGCTTCTGCCACTTGGCCACGGAGAGCAATTGCAGACAAAGAAGTTTGGAGCGAGTGTGATCCTTGCTTGTGGTGTGTTGTCATGCTCGAGGTTCCTTCTGGGACTCACCATTTTCTTGCAGTTGGTGTTCTGCTACATGGTTGCCACAAGCTTCACCGAGAACCCCTACGACACTTCTTCGCAGAATGCCCTTAGCTACTGGAGGATCGACATGGCTCACAAGGCCAGCCAGGTTTCCTCGAAGCTGGGCCTGCACTTAAGGTAAGTTACCATCAGTGCAACTTGGATATGTAGTATATGATGCGGTTCCCTGATGGTGGTATCTGAAATTCAAGACCTCTCCGGACCCGTATCTCTACTCATTATGGTATCTCCGATTTGGTTCCGTAACAAACCACTACAAGAGCCCGAAAGCCCTAAACCCTAAACCTCTGAAGCCCAAGAGCCCCAAAGCCCTAAACCCTAAACCCCTAAACCCTAAACCCTAAACCCTAAACCCTAAACCCTAAACCCTAAACCCTAAACCCTAAACCCCTCAACCCACAGCCCAGGAACTCGATGACCTCCTTGGCCTCCCGGGCCTGTGGCTTCGACAAGGCCCTGGCCACCTCCTTCAGCCTGGAGCTCAGAAAACAGCGCTCTCTTGTTTAGGATTTAGGGCTCCTTTAAGGGATCCCTTATGAGGGTACTATAGGATTTAGGGTTCCTTTAAGGGATCCCTTATCAGGGTACTATAGGATTTAGGGTTCCTTTAAGGGATCCCTTATCAGGGTACTGTAGGATTTAGGGCTCCTTTAAGGGATTCATAAGGGCACTAGAGGGGTACTATAGGATTTAGGGTTCCTTTAAGGGATTCATAAGGGCACTAGAGGGGTACTATAGGATTTAGGGTTCCTTTTGGGAGAAGGGTCTCGGGTTTAGGGATGTATACCCAGTGTCATGAAACAGCCTTCCTTGTGAACCGTAGGAAAAGTCAACTTCTCCAGAGTTTCCATGAGGTGGGGTTTGGGACTTCAAGGTTTTGGTGTTAGGATAGGCAAGGAGAAATCAGGGCGTCTGGAAACCAGGGGGCCTTGCTGGCGTCCTTGTGGTACCGGTACAGTGGGGATGCAGACGCTCAAGGTCTATTCATTAGTCCCTTACTTCTTAAGACTCGCACCTCCAGCCATACGGCCTTGGTGCAGATTAGAAGGGTACCTTTCGCGTACCTAAACACGTACTAAGGCGAGAAGGAGATTGCACAGAACATCTCGGACTACGGCTTTTCTTTCCTCAGCACCTAAGCAGTGCTTGAAATCAAGTTTTGTTTTATCATAATACCGACTTAAGAAGCTGCACGCAGTGGAATAAATTTAAAGGCTCGTAGGAACACCCCAGGTACTGGATTCATCATGTGTGCACTGGCCTTGCTGACCTGGTTTGCAACGATGATTTCCGAGTACGGAAAGCTCTTCCACTTTGCCTTGGGCCTCTCTGAGGTTTGGGTTTCAGAAAATTGGGGTACCTCGCTTGAGGGCCCTTGGAGTAAGGATCCTACCATATGGCGTTCGTAAGAAAGGGTCCCTCATTTTCTGAAACTCCCAGGTGCCAAAAGGCCACACCATCTTCCACCTGGAAGAGGATCAGATTGCGCTTGTCAAGCTGTCCAGGAAACGTCTAAGCTTTATCCTCACAACGGTCCTGGCACGGGCAGCTGTCCAATCAATCTTGCTTTGGTATGGAACACTTTACCTGGTCTACACCGAAACGGTGCAAGACCTGCTCCTCAACGCTGTGGCTCTAAAGTTCGTGCTGGAGGTTGCGGAGCTGCTCTACTCAGCTTTTGCCCCGCGGCGTACGCGCACCTTCATCCAGAGCTTGAAGCCTCTTAACTTGGAGCGTCTTGGGGCCAGCCATCACGACTGCCTCCTCCCCACATTCTTTTTGGCGCTTCTGTGTGTCATGCTGGCCCTGTCCTACGTCTTTTTGCTGACCCCTGCTCTTGAAGCTCGCTCCAAGACCTGGGAAGGCTTGTGCGGAGGCCGTCAGGATTTTGCCGTCGCCACAGATGGCCTTGGGCGGCTTCACTACAGTCTGACCAGCGAGTACGACGACACCGGAGAGACAGAGCTGACCTCCTACGTGCACCGAGCGACTGATCTCCTCATCAAGGATGCGCCTCCGGACGAGGAGCAACCTTGGAGCATCTACGTCTCGACCTTCGACAGCTTGAGGAAGAAGGTGGACTCCCAAAGTGTTGTAGAAGCGGGTGGCACTCGTCTATGCGAGGATGGGGACAATCAGAAGGGCGTCGATGAGTGGAGCCACATGGGGCTCCAAATTCTCAAGATGGTGACTCGAAATGACTCCTTGACCGACTGTGCATCTGTCGTGCCCTACTGCACTACAGTGGGCATTGCTGGCTTGAGGAGTCGTCAGTGGTGTCCGTTGAGCTGCGGCTGTGCGGACCCGCTTGGCGGTTTGCTGCTCGACAGGGTGACGAACGGCTGTCCGGCCGCCTGCGCCCAGAAATTGGCCTCTCTTGCAGAGTCTATCGACTGCAAGGATGGCGACTTGAACGAGACGATGCAGTACGCACTGGGGGCGAAGGCACTTTTTACTCAGAAGGGCTTCCAGTCCAAAGCCTTGGAGCTCCTGGCAGACCGCATGGTGGACCAGGGCTGCTTTGCCGTCGCCTATGGAGGCACCGCAGGCATGGACTTTTGCGTCGGCAGCAGCACACTCAGGGTTAACACAGTGAGCTTCCGCACGGTGAAGATGGTGTGTCCCGTGGCTTGTGGCTGCGATGGCAGCGGTCTGCCGGGCCACAAGCGAGACATGGCCACAGTGGGAGCTGTCGGAACCGGACTGCGGATAACAGGAGACACGGCTGAAGACAGTTCGGATTAAGCCCTAAACCCCAGAGGCCCTGGTCATTCCGCTAGAGTGCAGTGCCTTCTGAAGCAAGGAGTCTGCGAGGAGCAAGGCCGGAACGGAAATCTGTTGCATCCGACACTTTGCTTGGTGCATTCCCGCACTGCTCTCGAAGAGGCTGGCTTAACGAGACTCGCTTTGCTCCACATGGTGCTGCGGGCAGCGGAGCACCTGTCTTTCTGAATGAGGAAGGCATCATGTCCTGCACTAGACTTTCAAATCTCCACCAACTGCCGAGTTTGGGGCTGGGGAGTAAGTAGGGTTCGGGGTTGCCGTCGTGATGATGGCAGCTGAGGTCAGATGTATTTGTATCATGGGCCGCAGTGTGCAGCGGGAACCATTGGATCGCGTTGGATCTTGTCCCTTGGCGAAGGGGCTACTGCTGCTACTACTGCTACCCCCCACCACGACCTTTCAGAAGTAGGACACCGGCCAACTAGAGTAGAGATAGCTCCAATTTCACCCTTGAGTAAGTAGACCTTAAAGGCTACATCCCTGAGCCCCAGATCCCAAGTCCCAGTGCAAAGCCCCAGTCGTGCGCGTTCCAGATTCTCGACTCCCCAACCCCTGCAAAGCCCTTCAGAAGCCCTCAGACAGCCCTTGTAACAGCTCCCGTCAAAAAATCCTAAACCCTAACCCGCCTCAACCCTAAGCCTGAATTCCATGAGTCCGACGAGACCGAGGAGCCCCACCCTTTGCAATGCGGGCTACTACATGGCCTACACCGTCGACCACGACTCCTCAAGGCGGGTTTTGCACGACTCCATGCGGCTTATACAGTTTTTTTCTATAATTAAGGGTTTTCAAGGGTTTTAATAGGGTCCTAATGCGGTGTTCAATCAGGTTTCTATAGGAGTTGTCTTGGAGGTTTAAGGGTTCTGCGCCCGCAACTCTTTGCTGTGCCAGGCCACCGGACACAGCGACATGGTTCATGGACTGCCGAGGGTCTGGGTGGCAAGAGCATCACGGCCGAACCGAGCAAATTGGAGTTGTCCTGCAGTGGACTGCTAAACCCCAAAACACCTCTAAGCCCTAAACCCTATAAACCCTAAACCCCTTGACGCTGAAACCTGAAGCCTTCAGATCGTGGTCGTAGAAGTTCCTGCCCTGTGGTCAGCTGAGGATGACGAAGCTCGACCCAACGTATTGATCTTTGTGTGGTAGTCCTCAGTATGCTGTCCTACTCCTAGGCTTGCTTGATCTCCCGCATATCAGGTTGAAGTTGAGCCCGCTTGTGGAGGCATCTTGGCCAAACGAGCTGCTTCTTTCGGCCGTCCAAGTGACGGCCGTACTTCCGTCTCGGAGCAAATCTTGCGCACTCAGGAGAAAATCCCTGGCAATGTTTGGAACCGGGTCAACTCCAGCTTGCAAATCACCAGCAGCCTTTGCGGGGAACGGAAGGCCCTCGTGAACACAGCAGCTTGTCCGAGACGCTTTGGTGCAGCATGTGAGTTGGTTGCTTTTCTTTGCACATGAAGGGTCGTGCTTTCACTCTCAGATATTCGTTAGTAGTGGACTGAAAAGGTCTTTGACCTGCAGGGCGAGACGGACAGTGGAGCTCCTCTCTACAGGCCGGCGAGCGATGCTTTCTTAAGGCATCGTTTCATCTGTGGGCAAGTGCTGTTTGGTATCTGCTCTGCTTGTCGCTGGCGGCAGGGCGTCAGACGGGAGCTACTTGTACCACGGAGACTTGGCAAAGACAGCAGAACAAGTCTAGAGATGTCTGCAGATCCGCCAAAGCCCACGGCAACAGGGTACTTCAAGTACCGTGTTCTCAGGACCTCACTGCGGTCTTGGCCAAAGCGGAAAGAAGTGGATCATTAGCCCAGCCTTATGTACACAAGGCCCAGCTGCTGTCATCATTCGTGCAGCACTTGTCATCATGCAGCACTCTTTCATGATCTGGCTGTGTTTAAGAGGAGCCTGCCGATTCACGTTTATAGTCGCACGAAGAACAGCCCGAACAGGCCAAACCAAATACAAGCCAGTGCAAACCGAATGCAGTGTCTGCGAATGGCCTGGCTCGCAAGATAGTCTAGTTCTTCGAGCTCGCTGAAATAAACTCAACGTTTTTGGGGACAGGTCGAGTGTTGCGGCATTGGATGAGCGAGATGCGATGCTGTCCGCGCAGGCTTCGACTATGCGTACATCTTGTCAGAGGATGAGTATGGGCCGCCCCTTTCATCCTCTCAGTGGTCCGTGAACTGTGGCAGGCAGGCAGCTGATGCAAATTTCACGTTCCTTCGGCGGTTCACAATCTTTTCGAGGAAAGGCTGGCTGACCATGCCGATCAAGTTCAGCCCCATCACACTGTCGCTTGGCTACTTCCTCCGGACATGTGGGGACGGACTTTTGCCAGTCAGGTACGGCCGGATCAAGACGCCGAAAGGCTTTTGCCTGGAGCCTTGGCACGGAGATCCGTTGCTTCAGCCGTGCACGGCAGATGGCTCCCAGTTGCAGCTTGCCTGCACCCTTTGGGAGTAGGGAGAAACGCAGGAGAGACCGGCTAGTTGAGCTGAGGTGGATCTACAATGCAACAAGCGGACTGCTGAAGGATCGGCATGGCGAATGTTTGGAGGCATGGACCCCGAAACCCCGAAGATGACGAAGTTCTAAAAGGAGCAGGCAGCACAAACAAATTTGAATTTTAGACTTAGGGTAACATGAGTCGCGCATCCCCTCGGATCTTTTCGCTTTAAGACGTGGCGAGACGAGACGAGGCCCCAGTCGTCGGCGCTTTCCCGTCACAGCCAGTCGCTGGGATTCTTTGGGGGGCCTTAATGATTAGGCTGTAGGGTTCCTTTAAAGGGGTCAAAAAGGGCTACTATAAGTGGTATTATGCGAGCTTGTTCAGGAACCTGAAAAACTTGATACCATAAGCGAAGCAATACTCATGATAGTCACAATGACACGAACAACTGAAAGACTAACAATAAGCATCGCAATCGTAGTTACAATGACAATGACCATGGCAGCAGCAATAACACTAGCAGCAATAACAGTCATCAGAGTAGCTGTCGTACTAATAGAACTGTTAGCGACTATGGGAATAACCACAAAAAAGCACCGGACATCCCTATTGTAGCAACTGAAACTAGGTACGTCAACCTTTATGTAGGTAAGTTCCTTTACGATAGCCCAGGTCGGAACTCCCATTCACACCACCGCCTGCGATCCTGACTCGGCGAGTCAGAAGTGGACGTGCCCTGCCCACGAAACCGTGCTTGCGGGTTGAGACCGTGCGGCTTAGGATTTGGGGCTGGTTGGGGTATGCAAGTTGTCGCGTTCCGTGCGCAGGTACGACAAGGACACGAAGCAGGCCGGGGCAGAATCCCTCCCCCGAGTGGTGCCAAAAGTGCTCCGTGCTCGAGATCAGGTGAAGCTGCAAGCCGGCAACTGCCTGGATGCTGCACAGCCGGACACGGTCGGAGGCCGCGTGCAACTCTTTCCCTGCCACATCGGCAATGATAATCAAATCTGGGTCTTCTCTAAAGATTAGAGAAACGAGCGATTTGAAGCTCGGCCCGATTTGTTTCGGTCATTCGCCATGAGCGTCGCTCAGTCAGAGCGTGGTGAGCTGAACGTCATCGCTGCGTGAAAACAGTGTGGCCGTGATCTGTACAGTACGGTTTCTAGTGTGGTTGGAGAAGGCACTTGTTCAATCATGATCGCCAAAAGAGGCGTGAAACAGGTTTGCTCTCGATTCTCTTTTGGAGGACTGTCGCTCGGAAGGATGGACAGTTTTTGATTTGGGCGAGGTGCCCTGGATTGGCATCTGGGATCGCTTTCTCTATACCCGTGCCAGTGCTGCGAGAAAAGGTGTTCACGTTGGCTGTGGCATAATCCTCCAGCTCGAAGGCCTCCGTTGAATTCCGCCTAATTACGCTGTTGAAGGAGAGTCCGTATGGAGATGCCGAGGATGCCGGACAGGCGTCGCGAGAGAGGAAGCCATTCCTCACACCCGTAGTTTGCGACGGGGAGAGGAGTAGGAGTAGGAGTCCTGGGGTTGAAGTTTTCGGATGGGTTGCTCCTGCCTTGGCCAGTGCCTCTCCATGCACCAGCCGTGGGCTTCCTTGCTGGTCTACGGGTTCAAGCGCGCCGAAGGCCGCTCGCCCTGGTCTCAGCCCGGTGCCGATGCCCGACGGTCACCCTGAGACGACAATAATAATAATATTAATACTAATCATAATCATAATCATAGAAGCTGAGGTGGAGCACGGATCATCGAGGTGGATTTCACAGAGAGTGAGAGCAGCCGTGTGCAAAACCTGGTGCAGAGAGGCCGGCTCTGGATACACGCGACTTCCAAAGCCCCGGATCCGGACGAAGTTGCCGCGTTAGAAGAGAGGCTGGCAACTGCGGAAACTCCATTTTTCTTGAGACGAGTGGGAGGCACAAGACGGGAAGCCCGATGCTGCTTTACAGGTACCGGGACATCTACGAGTCTGCCGGCGTCCCCATTCCGTGGAACACCCAATCTCTCCCAAAACAGATCCGCGAATAGCTCTCCTATCTAAACACCGAGGCCGCTGCCCTCGAAGTCGGGTGGCTATCCGACTTCTGCCCTGGGCCTCAGAGCGCGGTTGCGGGAAAGTCTCGGAGTCTGGGCCCCGCCGCGTCGAGGCGCTCCTGGGCTGTGTCGACCTGGAAGCCTGTTGGACCCAAGTCGAGTGCCCCCGGTAGCTCTGTAGACGTGTCTTCTTCATTATCGTTGCACACACGCACAGTCAATCAACAAACCAAACGTAGAGATTCATTACCCAATCTTCTCTCTCTCTCTCTCTCTCTATCTTTTTTTCTAATACATATATATATATACACAGATCTATCTCCGTGTACATGAATACATACATACACATACATACATGTACATGCGCACACGCTCACGCTCTTACATTTCTGTACGTCTGGGCTTCCTCAATCCTTTGACCCTGAAGCCACAAGGCCCCAAATCAGAACAACTTTGACACTGGTTCTTTATAGTATAGTATAGTATAGTTATTATAGTATAGTATAGTTATTATAGTATAGCTATAATATAGCTATTTTGACACTGGTTGACATCCAGGTATGCCAGCGTGCTGGCCCGGAACCCTTCCATGCCTCAGGCTGCTGCATTCTTTGGGAAACCCGAAGCCCCATAAGCTGCTAAGCCTGAAACTGCCCTCAACCCTAAACCCTCTCCAAAGCCTGAACCCTCGAGCATGCGTACATCGTCAGTGCAAGGTGAACGTAAAGCCTACACCTAAACCTAAGAGTCCTCAAGCCGGAGCCTTCAAGAAACCGCTGGACAGGAGGAGAGCCAGAGCGAGCACGTTTTCTGGCCCGGCGCTGAGCTGCTTTCGGTTCTCTCTGCGAATGTTTCTTTCGCCCCGATCCCTAAACCCTGAATGCCGAAGCATACCGAGCCCCGAACCGCTGAACGCTTGACCCCAATCCCTGAACCTCCCAACCCTATACCTTAAGCAAGCGGAAGCAGGTGTCTGCGCCCACGCCGACTGCTGGTTCCCCTGAAGATGGGCGGCGACCACAAGGAGCACGACACGGAGCCATGACGAACTCTGTCAATTAAAACATTGCTGATATTCTCACTCTTATCAGTATCGTGGTTTTTGCTCTGCTCATTTTCATTGTTATTTTTTGTTGTGGTCATTGTTTGTATTTTTTATGGTTGTGATTGTCACTATCAGTATGGACAAAAGCCTCTGCCAACTCTGTAGCTGATGGCAGGAGAGGAGATAACCATTTTTCAAGCACGGTTGTGAGTAGTTGAGACTAGAAATGCCTGTTACCGTGAGTATAGCCATAGCCATACTGATGGCTACCCAAACTTTCGAGGAGACCCCGAATTCGCAGACAATTTCTGTGGCCGTGTACCCTGACTGGCATGTAGGATTGACCCTGACTGGCATGTAGGATTGACCCATAGCATCCCACTCAATCTTTTTGGATGTGGCTGTGGGCTGCTGCGAGTTCTTCTGAAGCCGCGTTTGAGTGGATCGGGGCGTGGTTGTCCACCGCGCTCAGTTTGCACGCCTTGAGAACAACTTGACCCCTAAACGGTACATGTCAGTACGATGAACCCACATCCCTAAGAACTTCTAGGCTCCAAGCAAGGAACCCCGAACTGTTAACCCTAAATTCCCAAGCCTAAACCTCCTCCCCAAGAAACGGAGTTCAAACTCTACAAGTGAAATCCTGAACCCTGAACACTCTCACCAAGGGTTCAAAAAAAAAAAAAAGAACACTCTCACCATGTGCTGCGCCAGATCTGGAAACTGGAGAAGTCGGCCCTGACGCCGGCGCAGGTAGGGTTTAGGGTTCAGGGTTTAGGGTCGGTTAGGGGGGTCATTGCATTTGCACAGGCAAGTAACTGTGTGTGTCTACAGCCAGACGAGTCAAGGCTGTGGAGTTCATTGGTTAATCATTCAAATAAGTAAGTCGGTGAGTAAGAAAGCAAGCAAGTAAGTATGGAGGTAAATAAGTACAAGTATATGGATAAGTAAGCAAGCAAGGGAGTAAGTGACTACGCATTCAAGTGGATGTCCGCATGCAAGTGCGCATGTCCTTCTTGAGGAGTTAAGGTGATACGTGTGGTACATGCTATTTCCCTTTTGTCTAAATCCGTCGGAGTTGGTCTCTTCAAAGTCCTTAAATCCTAAGCAATTCATCCAACAGCCCTAATCCCCAAATCCAAAAAACCAAGGCCCTAAACTTCCTAATCCTTAAACACCACCCCTTGAAGGAGCCCTTCAAACCGGAATCCTAAACCCAGAACCCTACTTGGAGGATCATGGGACTTAGTAAGTAAGGTTATAGGTACCTTAATTATGAGTATAGTTACCTTACTTATAACCCTAGTTACTAAGTGCGAACGGACTGCGATGCCTTGTCAAGTTCTAAGGTGTCACTATAAGAGCTGTGAGCAAGACCGTGTAAAGTGCAGGAGAAGGGGGCACGCTACGCGTCCCTCGACTCTAGGGGGCATGCCACGCATCCCTCGTCTTTACCTTTCTATGTGACCGCCAACGCAACGTTTGGCTCAAGTCAATGCCCGTAGCTAAGTGCTATATGTGTCTTCTATCCTGAGCAATCAGAGCTATCCCGTTGCACAGACGAACCGCCGCCGGCAGTGAGTGCAAAAGGAACGGCCGCCGGTTCTGCCTGCATAGGATTGCACGTGTGGAAGTAAGAGGGAGAGACAGGGTCCAGTCTGTGGAGAGTGCTAGCCAGCCACACCTACATTCATTACAGCTCTGGTGGGGAGAGCAGCAACCAAGTCGAGATCAATCCCCCACGCAGGTTATCAGCCGTACGCGGCTCTGCCTTTCTACAGCAACGACTACTTGATCTACTACGACCACAATGAACTCAGGATCAAGTCCAAGATACGACAATGACTTTCGGTGCCGATGTGGCAGCGCCAGCCGTTGGTGAGTCAACAGCTGATGACACAGTGGTGCAATCCGTTGATAGCTCCACGGAAGATGACAAAGGTCAATCTTCTGCGCTTGCCATTGCAAAGGCAGTTCCCAAGGGGAAAGCAAAGAGTCTACCAAGAGCATCTACGCCTTCACGTCCGACATCCACAGGTTCGAGGACGGGCAAGGCTTCAGAACGACGGGCCGAAGCGTCTGGTTTTCAGGCACCTCGGACTACGTCCAGGGCTAAGGACAAAGGAGTCAAGACCTTGGAGAAGAAGTCAAGACCATCATCTTCGAGAAGCTCTTCAGCACGATCGAGGACTTCGGCTACACGTGGGCGTGACAAGTCCATGACTTGGAATCGGATGGTTACCAATCAACCACGCGATTCTGATGATCTGGACATGACTCTGGATACGATTCCTGCACGTGGTGATGCATCATCCGTGGCCACGCCTGCAATAGCTGACGGTCCGAATGCCTACCAGGAGCTGACGATTTCGCAACAGTTCGAAGCATCGAACCTTGCACAGCAAATGTACTATCGCAGTCAGGTGCAAGAGTACGAAGGAATCGTGCAGACCCTGATGGACAAGATCAAGGAGATGCAACAAGAAGATGAAGGATCTGGAATTCGCATTGAAGAATTGGAACGACAACGTGATCATGCATGCTTAGCCATGAGGCACATCAACAATGTCAATCAGGAGATGAAGCGAGACTATGAAACAGCTTTGTTTCGCATGGATGAACAGAACTCTGCTCAACAACGTCAAGCACATGCCGTTGCCGAGGATTTAGCTCAACAGCTACACGTGTTCCGCACGGAGGCAGCCACCAACTTTGTGCAGTTGGAGGCAAGAGCGCAAGGTGATGGTGAGCTTATGGCACGTGAGTATGAGCGTCTGACTCATGAACTTCATGAACACGCCAGAGAGAACTTGGTCCTCCGGTCAAACACAGCAAGTTCGGAACAAGCCTTACAAGCAATGCAGGAACGATTCCACTTGGTCAAGAACCAGGAGTTGCGGGCTGTGAACGAGATCCAAGGGCTAGCTGGGAACAGCGCAGCCATTGAACAAGAACGATTTCGGCTTCGCGAACGTCTTGGTGAAGAGGAAGAGTACCGCAGAATGGCTGTGAAGAGGATGCAAGAAGCAGAGGAACGACTTCATCAGAATGAAGATCATGCAAGGCGATCATTGCCTACCTTGCACGACGAGCTGAGTGAACTCAGGAAAACGCTCAAAGCGCAAGAAGATCTTCAAGCGAGGACACGCAGCGAATTGGAGGCAGCGCGAAACTCTACTCAAAGGGAAGCGACGCGACCTTCGAGCATGCCCATGTCTTCGAGGACTACTGAGTCTGGCTGGGAGCACGTAGGAAAGGATGTAATGCCTGCATTTTCCGTAGGAGATGAGGTACGATCCCCTGAAATACGGTCCCCAAGTCAAGTTAGTCCAGTCGCCAAAGAGAAGTTCGCATTCTCGGAATCGGACAAGGACAAGAACCTTGTGATGGACGGAATTCCATTCACCGGTGGAAATTTCTTCACTGGCCGCAGTTCAATGCCAATCGTGGCGGATGCAATGCCCGAGCACCACGTGCCAGGTATTAGCAGTCCAGCGCTTGCGCGTTCCACGCCTAGTGCAGCCACGTTGTTTGGCATACCAAGCGGATTTCATGGGAAAAGTGATGCGGCAGCCGTGCGTGATCGACAGCTACGCGAACTCTTGGGGGATCGCGGGATGTTGGGATCGAAGTCCACAGCATCGGCCAGCTCCTCAAGACCTGTTGGCATCGACGGTGTCACCGCATCTACGAAGGGCAACGACCACATTGGTCCCCCTGTCGCCTTTGACGATTCCATCCATGAGGCAAGGAGGCGTCAGATCGAGAAAGAGATCGCGGAACAGTACGAGGAGAAGATTGCTGATCTGCGTAGTGAAGTACTCAAGGCTCAGAAAGCCGAACAACGTCTCAGAGCTGATCGTGATGAGTGGAGATTATTCGCTGAAACGATTCAAGAAAACAATGGAGACGATGACGGTGACGAAGCTGGCGACGAGAATGGAGAGGAAGAGCATGATGAAGGTACCGGTACGGGGTATGATCCTCCGGATCCGCCTGACGATGATGATAACAAGAAGAAAGGTGGAGGGGGCAAACCCGAATCGGATCCTGGTTCGCATGCGCGTGATCCTGATGGAGATGCGGATCCTGAAGTTACAGAGGTGAGAATTTCCAGGAGGGAAGCCGACAAAGTGACCGTTCCTCCATGGCCTACTCTTACTCATCTCAACAACTGGCGATCTGTGTGCACGGCAAATGTCTTAGGGGCATCAGCCGACCCACATCATGAGGACTGGATGTTATGGCTGGCACCAGCGTTCAACCCATTCCCTGATGTCGAGGCATTGAACGATTCAGGACACAAGAAGTTCAAGAGCATAGACGTCAAATTGGGGATCGCCATGGTCGCAATGCTACGTGCCGGTGGTGACAAATCAGCTGACCTGTACCTCGAGGTGAACCGGAAGGCCAACGATTACATCAGCAGGCCTGACGTGAAGATCATCAAAGGACGACAAGTCATTGCGATGATGTACGAAAGTTTTCGAACGCATGATCGTCTTGACATGATCATCACTCTTGAGTATTTGGTGAAGCTCCAGTACCAAGGCGACAACAAGCTCCATACGTTCAAGCAGACGTGGTTGGAAGTTCTGGGACGGATGAGACCAGAGGACATTCCATCCAAAACAGCTCTCCGTGATTGCTTGTACAGCAAGATCAAGGACTCGCCCGCAATGAAAATGGACTTGGGCATGCACTATGAGCACCTGCCCTACAATCATGAAGATCGATCGTACGACAACCTGATGAAGATCATTGATCGTACCATCATGCGGAAACGAGAACAGTCAAATCTCACTCAGACTCAAATTGGCTTGCGCCAGATGCTTGAGGGCAAGGATTTGCTGGCTGCACCGGCCAAGGTACCTGAGAAACCTACGCCTACCGCAGCTCCATCCGCAAAGGTCAAGGCTTCGCCGACCAAGCCGGACAAAGCAACACCTGTACTACCTCAAAGCAAAGCGAAGAGTCATGCGAAGACCAAGCCGAAGCCCAAGAAGAAGACGAGGAGTGAGTCAGCGGACAACAGAGGTGACAAAAGCAAGAAGCAAATCCGCTGCAAGTTCCATTTCACAGATGCAGGGTGTCGAAATGGCGATAAGTGTCCATTCAGTCACTCGAAGAAGACTCCAGAACGACCCTTCACGCCGAGGACGAGAACTCCAAGTCCATCTGGAGGAGGAGGAAACAGGATTTGCTACTCGTTCAAGAACACAGGCTCGTGCTCAAGAGAGAATTGTCCTTTCAAGCATGAGGCAGCAGCTACCCCAGCTCCGGAACCAAAGGCAAAAGCTAAAGCCAAATCCGAAGCGAAGGCAGCTCCAGCGAAGCCGAATGCCAAGGCCAAGGCACTTCCAGCAGCACCCGCCATCAGATTGTGTCGAAGGTGGAATCCATCAGCTCCGGCTATATGGAAGCGATCTTCAAAGCAAGATGAGGAGGAGTCAGATTGTCCATCCGTTGACAGCGACGCTGATTCGGATTGTTCAACAGATGACGAACCCTCGGGAACGACTACGTCGACCCGAAAAGTGACAAAGCGCAATGTGACATTTGCCAATGACGTGAAGTTCATTTCTTCGTGTCCGAGACGATCGAAGAAAGACAAAGAGCGGAAGGTGAAGTACGTCGACATGGAAGCGTTTGTCAATGATGAGGATCGCGCTGTGAGCTTGGAGTTCGCCAAGCACAAAGCGAGACTGAGGGCACAGATCATGAGAGACATGGTTGACGATGGTGATGATCAACGCGGAGATCGAGTTTCATTCGTACGAATCCCAGGAACGTCTCGAGTAGAAGAAGTTTCGTTCTATGACGGTGAGGATTCCATCGTTGAACGCGAGCTCGACGCTGCACACAGCAAACGGATCATCAATCAAGGCTTATTCAAATGCATGGTTCAACCAGTCATCCTTAAGAAGAAGATCAAGTTTCTCATGGACACTGGATGTGGTCATGACCTCATATCTCAGAAGAAGATCGAGAAGCACAGTCTCGAGACACTCGTGACTCCAGAGCCCATATCATTTCAGACAGCCAATGGAATCACCGATACCGATCTCGTGTCGAACTTCCAGACTGAGTCGTTCGAGGAACCGATCAACGCTTATGTGTTGGACGACACGCCGTCGGTGCTTTCCATAGGCAAGAGATGTATGAACTTCAACTACGGGTTTGTGTGGCCTCCCGGAAGGGAACCATTCATGATCAACCCGCAGGGCAAGAGAATATCTTTGTTCGTGAACGGTGACATCCCGTACGTCCGTGCTGGGAGTTCTAAGTCATTGGTTCATGATGATCCGGAGGCCAAAGCCATCACCGAAATCTTCAAAGGTGCGTTGACGGCAGGCAACGTTGACGTCAGCGTCGCAGCTGCCGCTGAAGCTGCACCGAGCGAGATCGAAGCAGAAGAAGAAGGTGATGATCATGAACGACCTCCTGATCCTGAACCCCAAGAACCTCCTATAGAAGAAGTACCAGAGTCCGAGGCCGGACGCCCTCCGGACGACGACGAAGGAAAAGGAGTGGGTGAAATTCCATTGGATGGTGATGATGAGGTGATCATTGATGTGGAAGGCGACGGTGCGCCGAGCCGCAAGGCCAGAGTCGGAACACTGAAAGCCGAAGCAAAGACATTGGCACATCTGTGTACTCATCGCTACCGCAATCCATATTGCGAATCGTGCATACGCGCGAAGATGAAGCACTTGCGAACACAACGAGGTGCATTTCAACGTGTGATCAAACACTGGGGAGATCTTGTGACGTTCGACTTCCTTGACATGCGCAAGGCCGCCGAAGCAGGTATTGGACTCGATGACGGAGCACGTGAAGTTCTAGTCATCAGGGACATCGCCACCAAAATGATTGCAGCGATTCCCACGGCTTCAAGGAGCACTGACGAAGTCGTCATGGCCATCAGACGCCTCATGGGAAGACGCAAGATTCATATGGCGTACAGCGATGAAGCACCAGAGTTCGATTCAGCTATGGCACAGTTGAAGATCGTGATCGATCATTCCCTTCCAGGGAAACCCAGTAACAATTCACTCGCTGAACGATCAAATCAAGAAGTGATCAACACAGTTGCAGCATCCATGCTACACGCCGGATTACCCGCTCAATACTGGTCCTTTGCGCTTAATTGCGTGATGCAGAACCTCAACGTTGAAGACGTGGAGGGCGACGGTGATTCAGCATGGAAGCGAATGACTGGAAAGGACTTCGAGGGAAAAGCCATACCCTTTGGTGCCAAAGTCTTCTTCAAGCCGACGGACACAAGGCCGAAGACATACGGCAACAAATTCGATCCAAAGGGGATTCCAGGCATTTTCGCCGGATACATCATCACTGCTGGTCAAGGATGGTCCAAGAAGTATCGCGTTTGGGATATGAAGGAATTTGCCAACGCGAACTTGTCGATGGACGCATCTGTTCCCAGGAAGTTGATGAGACCGTACGAGACAGAAGTTATCTACTTCCCAGAGGAGATAACGTTTCCCCTGAAAGCCGAGTACGAAAGGATGAATTCAACCATTGAGGGACTCAGGGACAACGTTGACCTCGCTGGCAAGGAGATAAAAGACGTCGATGACGGTGGTGACGGTCCGCCTGGAGGAGATGGTGGCGACGGGGATGACGATGATCCAAGTGGACTTCTTCCTCCACCGGATCCCGGAGAAGATCCTGACTTACAGGACATAGATCCATCTGACATTGAGACGGAGCCGCTCGGCGAAGTCTTCAAGTCAGCAGAGCATGAAGCTATTGATGCCATAGGAGACAAAAGACTCGAAGAACTAGATGAAGAGCTAGGTCTACGTGCAGCACCGCCTCCTTCTGAACCAAAGGTCACTGGGAAAGATCGACGATCGCCCCGCGAAGTCGGTCCAACCGGTAGACTCATCCCCGAAGGAGACATCGAAGAACCTGGAGAGATTATCAAGATCTTGAAAGAAAAGAAGTTGGCTCCCGAGGAGATTGAACATTGGAGTACGGGGAAGAAAGGAGACGGCATTGTATATCTTACCGATGACGGTGAAGCTTGCAAGATCGACAAAAGGGGAGTTCCGTACAAGATCCGAAGTGATGGTCGACGAACTCTTCCTACACGGCGACCTATCCATTCTTATTCTCCGGAAGCATGGAAGAAGATGAGCGAAGCGGAGAAGAAGGCAGCGTACAAGAAAGAAAAGCGAGACGAAGCTCGAGCTGCCAAGAAAGACCGGAAGAAGGCTGTGATAGGAAAGAAGATAGTCACAAAGGCTTTGGACAACATGATCTTTCCCAAGATTGTTCCGTGTGAAGAAATTGATCTGCAACTCAACGTGACCGTTGACGACGACGATGGTTGGTCATGGGCACAGTCCTATGTAGATCAATATACGCAAGAACAATTCTTGGCAGATGTTGTGCCGGCCGTTCCGGCGCATATGGTCATGGATGATAATTGGATTCCTTCTATGCCGTGTACGACTTCTCACAGAAACGTACATCGGGAAAAGAATCATGCAGGAGGATCGTGCTTCAATGCCATGGTCACTCGACCCGTCACACGCAAGGAGATGATCAACAATCCCAAGGCCATGGAAGCTTTCATGAAAGAATGGAAGGGATTGTGGGACCAAGAGGTGTTTGACTTCTCAACTACGCGTGAATATGACGACGTCGTCGCCGAGGCAAAGAAGAAAGGTGAGAAAGTACATATGGCGCGAGTACACGGACTGATATACGAGAAGAACTATCAGCTCAAAGAGGACGATCCTGCCAGGAAGTTCAAGGGGCGAGGTGTACTACTCGGTGATCAGGTCAAAGACCAGAATATGGAAGCCGCATTGTTTCAGGATTTGGGGAATTCCCCGGCTACGTTTGACGCCTCACGATGGGCAGATTATTACGGATGTCTTCCTGGCAACGATGTCCAGATGGCGGATGCTATCCAAGCATACATTCAGGCTAGATTGTCGGGCACTCCGTGTTGGGTTGAACTGCCTGATGAAGCTTGGCATCCATCTGCGAAACGGCACAAATTCCGTAGACCGGTATGTCGCCTGATCAAAGCTCTATATGGACATCCTGATGCAGGAACCATGTGGGAACAACATTGCCACACCGCGGTACAGAAAGTAGGGTTCAAGCCGATTGGCGATGAATGGCCATCATTGTATTTTCACCCGCAAATGAAGCTCTTACTTGTCATCTACGTGGATGATCTCAAGATGGCAGGACCCAAAGAGAATCTACCCAAGGGTTGGGATATGTTGCGCCAAGAACTTCGATTGGAAGAAGAAACGCCGCTGGGCTTGTATCTGGGTTGTCGCATCTCCAAGGGCGAGGCAACGTTGCATGACAAAACGAAGGTGCAGACCGTTACCTACGACATGGAGACGTACCTGGACATGACAGTCAAGAAGTACTGCGACGTGACTGGGTTCGATCCGACAAAATTCAAGACGGTACCATCGCCGAGTCCGGCTGAGGAGACTAAGAATCACCCAGCTCGCGCTCCGGCACAGTCAGGTAAAAGCCATCGATGCACGTGGTGTGGACACACCATGCCTGTTGATAAGGATGGTCGGCTCGTTCCGCCTCCACCTATTCCCAAGGCGCCCGAGGAAGAGGAAATCAACGAGGCGAATCGCGGCGCACTTGCTCCGCAGGCAGCCAGCATTCTCATGAAATTGCTTTATGCCGCGCGCATTTGCCGCTTTGATCTTCTGCGCAGTATCAACAATCTCGCACGCAAGATCACGAAATGGACCAAGAAGGAGGATGCTCTTCTTCATCATCTCATGGCCTATGTGCACCAGTCCAAACATCACATGATGATTGGATGGGTCGGGAACTCCTTGGAGGACTCGTCCATCGGGCTGTTTGCAGATGCGGACTATGCAGGTTGTGGAGAAAGTTTGAAATCTACCTCCGGTGCTCACTTGCACATTCAAGGTTCTCATACAAGATTTCCCTTGGCGGGACTTAGCAAAAGGCAGGGATGCTTGAGTCATTCCACACCTGAGGCCGAGATTGTCGCGGCCGACTTTGCCATGTCACGTCTTGGATTGCCTGCTATCACGTTGTGGCAGCAGCTTGGGGGGCAAGACCCCAACTTCGTCTTCTACGACGACAACCAGACCATGATCGGGGTGATTCGCACGGGCAAGAATCCGACTATGCGTCACTTGGAACGTACCCACGGCATCTGCATTGGATGGATGCATTCTATCTTTCAGGAAGGTTACGTTTCTCTTGCCTACGAGGTCACTGCCAAGATGTCCGCGGACATACACACCAAGTCGTTCAAGGATTCCGTGTCCTGGACACATGCGTGTCAGCTCATCAACATCTTTCCGCCGGATCTCATTGGCTCCCAAGAGATTATGGATCTGATGCGCCTACTCATTCCCAAAGTACGGATGAGAAGGGTCAGCAGCACTACTCGTTCAAGAGCGAGGTGCCTTGTTTTCCTTACACGCAGACGCCGATCCTCCCTCAGGTGTTGTATCGCGCTGGATTGTCGAGTAAGGAAGGCTTGCAAGAACATGACAGTGTGGACCCCATCCTGGTTGTCAAGTTCCCGCGCATGTTGCGGGGGCCGCCTTCTGCGTTGCCGCCTGGTCGTTACCTTCGGTCGACTTGGATTCTTCGTGAAGGGCAGTGGCACCAGATGGAGGATCGTGCTGCTATCCTTGACACACCGGGCAAGTTCGACCGCTACGTGGAGCGTGCTGTGTTTCAGTACCATCCCGTGCGGGGCATTTGCGCCCCGCTGCCATTGCGGACGTCCTTGCGCCGCCGTTTTTGCCTATTCCTGAACCGCCTCTAGGCCAGTCTTATGTGCGCGCCCTGCCCGCCAAATGGCGAGCGGTGGTTGTCACACTGGCGCGTGCCATCCATGGGGGGTACCAGGGCTTTACATTACACCAGGGATTTTGTTTCAACGGCCAATCCAAAAGTCAAGCCTCTCAATTTGGTTATGACCAATGGTCGTCGGTGTACGAAGATGTATGGCATGATGCGGCGGAACAGAAAAAGGAATATCAAGGATATGATGGAGCAATTGTGCCTCACGTGGTCAATTTCGCCGAAAACAAGCCCAAGGAGGGTCTGGTGATCCAATTCCTCGACCACGATGGAAGGTTGGTCCATGCCTACAAGAATCCTTACAGCCGGTGGAAGTACCGTATCACTATCAAAGATGCTCCAAAGGCAGTGACGGTATGGACATTGATAGGAGTCGATGAGGAGAACTGGTGGAACGAGTATGCTCCAGGCAAGGATTGCATCGCCCAGCATGCTCCCGATTCTCACTACGACCCCGGGCTGCAAGTAAATGTTCTGAGTATGGGGCGAGAAGTTGACGACGCCATGTGCGCCTACATCTTTGATGTGGTACAAGCAAGGAAAGACAACCCTAACTCCGTAATCTTCATTGGTGCAGGGGTGTTGGGCAAGAATTCGTGGCTGAGTCGGAAAATCGCTGACAACCCCGAAAAGGGCAAATTGCGGACAGACTACCCATGGGGGGAGGTCGTCCAAAGAATTGCGCGCAGAGCGGCGTCATGGGGGTTCCAAATCATCATCGAAGTGCCTCCTCGAGTACCAGTCCAGGAAACCAAGCAGTATAGGGGACTTCAGGAAGATGCCATGTGGAAGAGCATCAAGATCCAAGGATGCACTCACGGGCAACGTTATATCTTTCGAGATCCTGTGTCTCCTGGAACCGCCGTTGAGCTCGGCTACTGCAAGGATGAATGGGAGTACATTGCCGCAAACGTCGCGCTGCATCCTAAGTCGTCTGATGTGTGCTCGTCCAAACATTTGCACATGACTGATTCGGACGCTAAGGATCGATCTGATAAATGCGAGTTGACTAGCCAAATCTCCAGAAGATTGCTTAAAGCCTTGAAATTTCAGGCAACTGGCGATGGGAGGTTGGTAGCCATGCCGTCGAAGGCTGGTGGACGGAAGCCAGACCGCATGATTGTTGACCTTTGTGGCTTGGGTAACGGCTACGCCGTACCTAAGTCCACTAAAGGTTGCTCTCGCATAACTTGCAAAGAGCTGATTAGCTCCAAAGCCGATGAGGACAGCCTTATCGGTACAATGAAGGATGCGTGCCGGAACGACCTGCGCACACCTGTGCTATTTGTGGCATCGCTTTTGCGATCAGGTGCTGGTCCTGGAAGTAGTGAAGGGGCTTGCGTGGGGGGTGAAAAACGTTCTGGTGGGAAGTACAAGGTTTTCAGAAGTGTCTTGAAATCTCTCAAACGCCTGCTGAAGAAGTGTGCGGAATTTTCCGACGTCTATTTTTCGCTTGACATGCCTTCTTCATGTTCATGTTGGTCTTGGCCAGAGTTGCATGCTCTTGTTTCAAGTGGCAAGGTGACGAAGGTTAAGGTTGATGATCATGTTGGTGCTGGTGGCGATGTTGGTGGACGCAGGATCATGTTCTCTAACATGCCTGAAGCGGACCGTTTGGTGACGAGACCGAATGATTGCTTGGACCATGATTCGAAGAACAGTTTGTCGCAGCGCATTGATGTTTCATGGCGGTTAATTGCGAGGAATGTTCGCAGCCTTGTTCGAGCTCATGTCAGTGTCAATCATGTTGCACATGAATCTGAGGACATTGCACGGCAGCAACATCAGTGTGTAGACGCTGATGAAGGGGCTATTAGACAGCCCCAACTAAGGAACAACTAAGGTCTGACCAGACGGATCGGGGAAGGGTGCCTCTTACGGAGAACCCGGAACCGTGAAGTCGAGTAGGGTGTAGGGACTTCCCTCCTACGGAGGAAGGACCGAAACCCGAGCCATGGCTGAAAGCTACAATGCCTACGAGCTGGCCTTCGATGGAGTGGACCACGAGGAAGTTTTCCCGTCTGGTGGGATGATGCGAACGTTTCTGAAGTTCCACAAATTCCTGGAGATGTATTCTGGGGATGCGTCGCAGAGCGTCTCGCTCCCGCCGAAGATTACGAAAGACAAAGTGGTCGACAATGATCTCATTCGCACATGGGCAGCTTTCAAAGCACCTCCGTTGGTCTTGCTGTTCACGTGTGCAAATCTGTCGTCAGGAGGGGATCTTTCCATTCGAGTCCGAGAAATCCTCAAAGCTTGCTTACTTGCCGCTCCTGAGGAGTACATGGACAAACCCTATGGGGAGATACTCGCCATGGTCACTAAGTTTGGCGGAGGTCTCAAACACATTGTTGCTGACCACGAGGGAAAGTACAATGCCATCACCAGGTTCATGGTGGATGAGGAAGTGATCCGCGATGATGCAAAGTTGGCTGTGGTTGAACTGGAACAAGAACGAAAGCAAGTTCGGTTCGACTTGAACACTGCTACAAGGAACATCGTCACTGCGGATGGCTACTACAACCTCGCTGTTCTCATCAACTCCGTGGAGACGCCCTACCAGACTGTGACAGACACGAGAATACAACAATGGTATACGGTGAATCAGGACTACTACCACAAGTTGCCAATGTCGGGCAGAGCACCTGACCAATCAGACCTGTTGGCGGAGCCTACGTTATGTAGGGTGTGCAAGCTGATGTACATGTTCGCGAAACACACTGGATATGGACTACGGACCTACAACCAGGAATGTGCTGCGAACAACGATGGCGCCACGCCACTCAACGTTCACCAGCTGGCCATGATGATGCGCACAATGCCTCAAGGCATGGGACACCCGCTCGCCTTTGCGATGAACTCGCTCCAGGCGTTCAGTGTCTGTCTCCACGTGCTTCATTCCTACGTATCATGGGTTGATCCAGACACTGGACACCCGCATTACAGATGGTCCAATGATGTGCTCCCTGATTCCGACTACACCACGTACTCTTTCCTCAAGCACCACGTGGATGCTGTATGTGCAGATCAAGACAGGAACGGTTTCCAATTGCCGGATGCGTTCCGTAGCTACACCTGGAATCAATGCGGAGTTGAATCTGGATATGTGGTCGACTGCTCTACCAAACGCGCCACGTTGAGCATATGGGAAGCAGAATTCCAACAGATGGAGGCACCAAGACCGCTTCTACAAGATGATGGCCTATTTCCGCCCAATCTTCAACGGCATCCTAGCTGGGTGTATTCAACGGGGAGGGTGGCGATGCCTACGGCAAGCAACCTCGAACCGGAAGGAATCGTGCACCCTGAGCATGGAAGATCGCCGGGACAACCACAAGGATCCGCTACCGAGCCTCGAGCCACTCCTAGCCACGGACCAAAGAGGGCAAGGACGGACGAGGCAACGGCATCGGCATCATCATCTTCTGCGGCACCACCTCCACAACCACCGACTTCGCAACCGGAAGAGGAACCATCGCAACCGACATGGGAGGAAGCTCCAATCCCCGCTGGCGCTCAGGAAAGTTGGTACCATTACGTCAACATTGATGAAAAGGGCTGTCGCTCAAGCTTGCTGGCGACGACCCGTGATCAAGACGAGTACCCACCTACCATTGATGAGACGCCAAAGTTCGTGGCCAACCACGACGTGGGGACCACACCAATTCAGCATTACGTCAGAAGACTGGTGACCTACTTGGCAAGGATTCGTTCCGTCTCTCAAAGTGACGACAAGGGTCTCAACCTGAAGGTCTACGTGAAGCTGAGCACGAAGATGTGGTTACGGATGTATTCGCGGCTGTACCATGCATTGGCATTGGTGTCGTGCGTGCATCTTCCTTCTCCTCCAATGCTTACCTCGGCTGTGATGATCGAGGCAGACAGCGATCTTGTCGACAACGATGAAATTCCGGCAGAAGCAAGGATCAATACCATGAACACGCTGAACGGATTTCGCAATAGTTTGGGTATGGGTGGCAAGCCTGATGCCGCGACTATGCGCTCTCAATGCACGATCCTCGTCCAAGACTTTGACATGGTCGCAAGGACCAGAGGGTCATCGCATACAGTGAGGGAGAATCTCGTCATGCATGGATGGAGTGAGATCTACACTGTGAGCCCGTCGATCACCGCAGGTGCCAACTACAACTTCCAAGTCACGAAGGGATCGTTGGAATCTGTGAATGAGACATTGGATGGCTTGACTGAAGAGCAGCTTGCAACCGTCACATTGCACTACCATCTGTCTCTCCAAGCGATCCTCATCGAGAACATTTCATTTCCGATGAGTGAGGTCGGAGACGGAGCAGCGATTCGTGCTGATTTGCAGCGGCAGCTCAAAGCCACGTACGTTGACCCCATCATTGCGGCAGGGAAGCGTACCACGCGCCCTCCAATTGTCAACATCAACCACGACTTACGGTTCGTAGGAGCAGCCAGCAATTACCTTCGACAGAAAGCTTCTATGTTCAACGGTTTCCACGCGCTGGGAATGTACATTGAACTGGAGTTGCGGGCCCGAGCATGTGTGGTGATTCATGGATCTTCGTTTTGGTCAAGAATGTACAGTCAGGCGAAACATGCGTCGTCTGGCGTGCACACTTTGTCAGTCGAGAAGGTACCACCACCAGACAATCGGGTCAGGTTCAAATTGGGCCTAGCTATCTATGAGAAGCAGCTGTTTTGCGAGAAGATGGTATCCACGTGCTTTGTTGAGGCATCAAAAGTTCGCTCATGGGACGAGACAGTCAGAACCGACTTAGTCGCTCACCCGTCGCTTGTCGAGATTTGGGAGGACAAGAGTGAAGTCAAGACGACCACCAAGATCTCGCAGACATGGTTTACGGGGAGAACAGCAGCAACAGATCAGGTCGGGTGCCCAGGGTGACACGGTCGCTGAGTCGTCCACAGTCACCTGGCAGGATTTTGACATCGCCATGACCGTTCCCGAGGCCTACTACGAACCCGGCACTACTGGTTCAGGATCGACACCTATGCGACCCCGAACACTGGTTATGTCAAAGGGAGAACGTTCTATTGCCAAGGATGTGAAGGAATGAAGTTGGCTGAGTGCTACGCACAAGCCTTCTTCAAACCCACCGGAAACGGGTATCCTGGGCACTGCATTGGGTGCGCGCATACTTCAGCTTTGAAGATGCAGCATCAAATCAGCTCCTTCAATGACTTGATCGCGTCCCAGAAGTACACCTTGGCTTGCGCAAAGCACCTTTATGACCTGAGGCTTCAATTCGTGGATCCTCGTGTGGACATCAAGGAGTTCCTCAAAGTCTGTGCAGAAATGGTCTATGAAGACATCGGCAAGACGGTTTCTCACTATGGTGGTCTCCGAATCACAGCCAGTCAGGCCATCGAGTACGCGGCATGGGGAAAAGCCAAACAGTTGGCGTGGGACAGAGGGTACGACTCCGAAGGCAAGACATGCTACATCTGCTACTACGACGCCGGGAACTGCGCTTATGCTGGTTTCATGAGGATGCTTTTGACTCCGGAGAGCGCCAAGAATGCTACCGAGGGTCAGTCTTGCCCAAGGAAGAGCTCCTGGGTGATACATTGGAGCTGGCACTCGGGCTTCTTACGATTGCCATGAGACACCCAAGTCATTTTCCGAATTGGGGTGGCGCGAGAGGAATCGAAAGGTCATTCTTCCGCTACGCGTCGGCCGAAGCCATCGAGCTGATCACGGTTGACTCCCCGCGCAAGAGGACACCGCCCAAGAAGAATGAAGCAGTCGCTGAGATCGTCAACAACATGTCCGCTGACCTCGTGATTGATTTCACAGTGATCGTCGATGGTGATATCTACCCCGTAGAGATTGCGAGAACCGACGAGACACAGGCCGCTGACAACGTCACGGACGATCCAGGGTTCTCAGTTGCTCCACCAATACCTGCGCAAGATGTGGATGTGGATGCGCAACCTGAAGAAGAGCAGGGTGCAGAAGGCCCTGATCCCAGACGTGAAGGAGTTGTCACGCAGCTTCAGGACTATGTTGGCGTACTCGCTCAGGGCGAGATGTCAGTCGGAAGCGATCGCATCACATTTTGTGTTGCGTGCGGCAGTGACCTACACACTCTGTCAAATTGCACAGAGAATGCTGCAACCCGGGACCTGGTACTTCGAAGCGTCCAGATCATCAAGGAAAGTCTTCTTCGATATCCACGTCGAGTACCTTCACAAGAGGCTGAACCAATGGACGTTGACGCCACAGATCATGTGAGCGTTGCATCCTCGGACCGACGACCCAAGGCCAAAGCCCGACCGCGACGCGGAGGCGAAGCCGTTCGGGGTGATGTGGTCTTGATCCGTTATGAGAACAAACACAATCTCTGCACGGATGTGGAAAATCGTCGGGGCCTAAATGATGCTTGTGGCGTACCATTGCAGGATTCGGGACCAGAGAATAGCCAGCGAGTGGTGGACATCATTGAACAGCTTTCGGACCATCGCGACCGACGCCTACCCCAACGGGGAGACCGTCCTAGCTATGTGTACGACGAGAACACCAACAGCTACACCAATCCAGGCTATGAATCCATCGGCGGCGGAAGGCCAATCCGGTGCGGAATTCTCGACCTGATCCCAACCAAGGGTGCAAGCTTCATCAACAATCGGTGGGACATCGTGAACGAAGTTGTCCTTCGCAACATCACCCGTCAGCGCAGGTTAAATGCGGATTGGGCGCTATCTTGCATCCAGTCTGACTTGCGCCACAGAATCGCCAGGCGCCCAGGCTCGGAATGGCTTGACAACCGGTGCCAGGTGGCATTCAACAGTGTCATCAAATGCGATGAAGGAGGGTGGGTGCTGATCGAAGACTTGGTGAGGCATGAGCCACTATGGACCCATGAAAGCAGACGCATCACCGAAGGGGTCTCAAGGACCGATGACCAACAGAAGAAGAGAGTGTACAATGAAAGACTTCAGCTATTGTTCCAGGGGAACATGATTGCAGCCACGAAACGCAACAAGGCCAAGATTCGGTTGCAGTTCCTGGGTGTGAGAGTGAAGGACCCCGGCACGGAAGTTCTTGGGTCAGCAGGCTCGAACATGTTGGTATCAGTTCGGGACCAGATCGCAGAGATCCAGAGCAACGACCATTGCCGACATGGCCAGAGGTACCTGAACCAATGCAACGGCTGGGTGAAGCCATGGGCAGTTCGGGCTACGAGTGGTCACTCTGCGCATTCAGATCCCCAGAACAACTTGCTTCAGTTGGCCAAGAACAGGTT
>CAJNDT010006037.1:0-147634 GCA_905221615.1 Symbiodinium sp. CCMP2592 | reverse complement strand
TGCCGCTTCGATCTTCTGCGAAGTATCAACAATCTCGCACGCAAGATCACGAAATGGACCAAGAAGGAGGATGCTCTTCTTCATCATCTCATGGCCTATGTGCACCAGTCCAAAAATCACATGATGATTGGATGGGTCGGGAACTCCTTGGAGGACTCGTCCATCGGGCTGTTTGCAGATGCGGACTATGCAGGTTGTGGAGAAAGTTTGAAATCTACCTCCGGTGCTCATTTGCACATTCAAGGTTCTCATACAAGATTTCCCTTGGCGGGACTTAGCAAAAGGCAGGGGTGCTTGAGTCATTCCACACCTGAGGCCGAGATTGTCGCGGCCGACTTTGCCATGTCACGTCTTGTATTGCCTGCTATCACGTTGTGGCAGCAGCTTGGGGGGCAAAGACACCCAACTTTCGTCTGTCTACGGACGACAACAAGACCATGATCGGGGAGTGATTCGCACGGGCAAGAATCCGACTATGCGTCACTTGGAACGTACCCACGGTATCTGCATTGGATGGATGCATTCTATCTTTCAGGAAGGTTACGTTTCTCTTGCCTACGAGGTCACTGCCAAGATGTCTGCGGACATACACACCAAGTCGTTCAAGGATTCCGTGTCCTGGACACATGCGTGTCAGCTCATCAACATCTTTCCGCCGGATCTCATTGGCTCCCAGGAGATTATGGATCTGATGCGGCCTACTCATTCCCAAAGTACGGATGAGAAGGGTCAGCAGCACTACTCGTTCAAGAGCGAGGTGCCTTGTTTTCCTTACACGCAGACGCCGATCCTCCCTCAGGTGTTGTATCGCGCAGGATTGTCGAGTAAGGAAGGCTTGCAAGAACATGACAGTGTGGACCCAATCCTGGTTGTCAAGTTCCCGCGCATGTTGCGGGGGCCGCCTTCTGCGTTGCCGCCTGGTCGTTACCTTCGGTCGACCTTCGGTCGACTTGGATTCTTCGTGAGGGGCAGTGGCACCAGATGGAGGATCGTGCTGCTATCCTTGACACACCGGGCAAGTTCGACCGCTACGTGGAACGTGCTGTGTTTCAGTACCATCCCGTGCGGGGGCATTTGCGCCCCGCTGCCATTGCGGACGTCCTTGCGCCGCCGTTTTTGCCTATTCCTGAACCGCCTCTAGGCCAGTCTTATGTGAGCGCCCTGCCCGCCAAATGGCGAGCGGTGGTTGTCACACTGGCGCGTGCCATCCATGGGGGGTACCAGGGCTTTACATTGCACCAGGGATTTTGTTTCAACGGCCAATCCAAGAGTCAAGCCTCTCAATTTGGTTATGACCAATGGTCGTCGGTGTACGAAGATGTATGGCATGATGCGGCGGAACAGAAAAAGGAATATCAAGGATATGATGGAGCAATTGTGCCTCACGTGGTCAATTTCGCCGAAAACAAGCCCAAGGAGGGTCTGGTGATCCAATTCTTCGACCACGATGGAAGGTTGGTCCATGCCTACAAGAATCCTTACAGCCGGTGGAAGTACCGTATCACTATCAAAGATGCTCCAAAGGCAGTGACGGTATGGACATTGATAGGAGTCGATGAGGAGAACTGGTGGAACGAGTATGCTCCAGGCAAGGATTGCATCGCCCAGCATGCTCCCGATTCTCACTACGACCACGGGCTGCAAGTAAATGTTCTGAGTATGGGGCGAGAAGTTGACGACGCCATGTGCGCCTACATCTTTGATGTGGTACAAGCAAGGAAAGACAACCCTAACTCCGTAATCTTCATTGGTGCAGGGGTGTTGGGCAAGAATTCGTGGCTGAGTCGGAAAATCGCTGACAACCCCGAAAAGGGCAAATTGCGGACAGACTACCCATGGGGGGAGGTCGTCCAAAGAATTGCGCGCAGAGCGGCATCATGGGGGTTCCAAATCATCATCGAAGTGCCTCCTCGAGTCCCAGTCCAGGAAACCAAGCAGTACAAGGGACTTCAGGAAGATGCCATGTGGAAGAGCATCAAGATCCAAGGATGCACTCACGGGCAACGTTATACCTTTCGGGATCCTGTATCTCCCGGAACCGCCGTTGAGCTCGGCTACTACAAGGATGAATGGGAGTACATTGCCGCAAACGTCGCGTTGCATCCTAAGTCGTCTGATGTGTGCTCGTCCAAACATTTGCACATGACTGATTCGGACGCTAAGGGTCGATCTGATAAATGCGAGTTGACTAGCCAAATCTCCAGAAGATTGCTTAAAGCCTTGAAATTTCAGGCAACTGGCGATGGGAGGTTGGTAGCCATGCCGTCGAAGGCTGGTGGACGGAAGCCAGACCGCATGATTGTTGACCTTTGTGGCTTGGGTAACGGCTACGCCGTACCTAAGTCCACTAAAGGTTGCTCTCGCGTAACTTGCAAAGAGCTGATTAGCTCCAAAGCCGATGAGGACAGCCTTATCGGTACAATTAAGGATGCGTGCCGGAACGACCTGCGCACACCTGTGCTATTTGTGGCATCGCTTTTGCGATCAGGTGTTGGTCCTGGAAGTAGTGAAGGGGCTTGCGTGGGGGGTGAAAAACGTTCTGGTGGGAAGTACAAGGTTTTCAGAAGTGTCTTGAAATCTCTCAAACGCCTGCTGAAGAAGTGTGCGGAATTTTCCGACGTCTATTTTTCGCTTGACATGCCTTCTTCATGTTCATGTTGGTCTTGGCCAGAGTTGCATGCTCTTGTTTCAAGTGGCAAGGTGACGAAGGTTAAGGTTGATGATCATGTTGGTGCTGGTGGCGATGGTGGTGGACGCAGGATAATGTTCTCTAACATGCCTGAAGCGGACCGTTTGGTGACGAGACCGAATGATTGCTTGGACCATGATTCGAAGAACAGTTTGTCGCAGCGCATTGATGTTTCATGGCGGTTAATTGCGAGGAATGTTCGCAGCCTTGTTCGAGCTCATGTCAGTGTCAATCATGTTGCACATGAATCTGAGGACATTGCACGGCAGCAACATCAGTGTGTAGACGCTGATGAAGGGGCTATTAGACAGCCCCAACTAAGGAACAACTAAGGTCTGACCAGACGGATCGGGGAAGGGTGCCTCTTACGGAGAACCCGGAACCGTGAAGTCGAGTAGGGTGTAGGGACTTCCCTCCTACGGAGGAAGGACCGAAACCCGAGCCATGGCTGAAAGCTACAATGCCTACGAGCTGGCCTTCGATGGAGTGGACCACGAAGAAGTTTTCCCGTCTGGTGGGATGATGCGAACGTTTCTGAAGTTCCACAAATTCCTGGAGATGTATTCTGGGGATGCGTCGCAGAGCGTCTCGCTCCCGCCGAAGATTACGAAAGACAAAGTGGTCGACAATGATCTCATTCGCACATGGGCAGCTTTCAAAGCACCTCCGTTGGTCTTGCTGTTCACGTGTGCAAATCTGTCGTCAGGAGGGGATCTTTCCATTCGAGTCCGAGAAATCCTCAAAGCTTGCTTATTTGCTGCTCCTGAGGAGTACATGGACAAACCCTATGGGGAGATACTCGCCATGGTCACTAAGTTTGGTGGAGGTCTCAAACACATTGTTGCTGACCACGAGGGAAAGTACAATGCCATCACCAGGTTCATGGTGGATGAGGAAGTGATCCGCGATGATGCAAAGTTGGCTGTGGTTGAACTGGAACAAGAACGAAAGCAAGTTCGGTTCGACTTGAACACTGCTACAAGGAACATCGTCACTGCGGATGGCTACTACAACCTCGCTGTTCTCATCAACTCCGTGGAGACGCCCTACCAGACTGTGACAGACACGAGAATACAACAATGGTATACGGTGAATCAGGACTACTACCACAAGTTGCCAATGTCGGGCAGAGCACCTGACCAATCAGACCTGTTGGCGGAGCCTACGTTATGTAGGGTGTGCAAGCTGATGTACATGTTCGCGAAACACACTGGATATGGACTACGGACCTACAACCAGGAATGTGCTGCGAACAACGATGGCGCCACGCCACTCAACGTTCACCAGCTGGCCATGATGATGCGCACAATGCCTCAAGGCATGGGACACCCGCTCGCCTTTGCGATGAACTCGCTCCAGGCGTTCAGTGTCTGTCTCCACGTGCTTCATTCCTACGTATCATGGGTTGATCCAGACACTGGACACCCGCATTACAGATGGTCAAATGATGTGCTCCCTGATTCCGACTACACCACGTACGCTTTCCTCAAGCACCACGTGGATGCTGTATGTGCAGATCAAGACAGGAACGGTTTCCAATTGCCGGATGCGTTCCGTAGCTACACCTGGAATCAATGCGGAGTTGAATCTGGATATGTGGTCGACTGCTCTACCAAACGCGCCACGTTGAGCATATGGGAAGCAGAATTCCAACAGATGGAGGCACCAAGACCGCTTCTACAAGATGATGGCCTATTTCCGCCCAATCTTCAACGGCATCCTAGCTGGGTGTATTCAACGGGGAGGGTGGCGATGCCTACGGCAAGCAACCTCGAACCGGAAGGAATCGTGCACCCTGAGCATGGAAGATCGCCGGGACAACCACAAGGATCCGCTACCGAGCCTCGAGCCACTCCTAGCCACGGACCAAAGAGGGCAAGGACAGACGAGGCAACGGCATCGGCATCATCATCTTCTGCGGCACCACCTCCACAACCACCGACTTCGCAACCGGAAGAGGAACCATCGCAACCGACATGGGAGGAAGCTCCAATCCCCGCTGGCGCTCAGGAAAGTTGGTACCATTACGTCAACATTGATGAAAAGGGCTGTCGCTCAAGCTTGCTGGCGACGACCCGCGATCAAGACGAGTACCCACCTACCATTGATGAGACGCCAAAGTTCGTGGCCAACCACGACGTGGGGACCACACCAATTCAGCATTACGTCAGAAGACTGGTGACCTACTTGGCAAGGATTCGTTCCGTCTCTCAAAGTGACGACAAGGGTCTCAACCTGAAAGTCTACGTGAAGCTGAGCACGAAAATGTGGTTACGGATGTACTCGCGGCTATACCATGCATTGGCATTGGTGTCGTGCGTGCATCTTCCTTCTCCTCCAATGCTTACCTCGGCTGTGTTGATCGAGGCAGACGGCGATCTTGTCGACAACGATGAAATTCCGGCAGAAGCAAGGATCAATACCATGAACACGCTGAACGGATTTCGCAATAGTTTGGGTATGGGTGGCAAGCCTGATGCCGCGACTATGCGCTCTCAATGCACGATCCTCGTCCAAGACTTTGACATGGTCGCAAGGACCAGAGGGTCATCGCATACAGTGAGGGAGAATCTCGTCATGCATGGATGGAGTGAGATCTACACTGTGAGCCCGTCGATCACCGCAGGTGCCAACTACAACTTCCAAGTTACGAAAGGATCGTTGGAATCTGTGAATGAGACATTGGATGGCTTGACTGAAGAGCAGCTTGCAACCGTCACATTGCACTACCATCTGTCTCTCCAAGCGATCCTCATCGAGAACATTTCATTTCCGATGAGTGAGGTCGGAGACGGAGCAGCGATTCGTGCTGATTTGCAGCGGCAGCTCAAAGCCACGTACGTTGACCCCATCATTGCGGCAGGGAAGCGTACCACGCGCCCTCCAATTGTCAACATCAACCACGACTTACGGTTCGTAGGAGCAGCCAGCAATTACCTTCGACAGAAAGCTTCTATGTTCACTGGTTTCCACGCGCTGGGAATGTACATTGAACTGGAGTTGCGGGCCCGAGCATGTGTGGTGATTCATGGATCTTCGTTTTGGTCAAGAATGTACAGTCAGGCGAAACATGCGTCGTCTGGCGTGCACACTTTGTCAGTCGAGAAGGTACCACCACCGGACAATCGGGTCAGGTTCAAATTGGGCCTAGCTATCTATGAGAAGCAGTTGTTTTGCGAGAAGATGGTATCCACGTGCTTCGTTGAGGCATCAAAAGTTCGCTCATGGGACGAGCAAGTCAGAACCGACTTAGTCGCTCACCCGTCGCTTGTCGAGATTTGGGAGGACAAGAGTGAAGTCAAGACGACCACCAAGATCTCGCAGACATGGTTTACGGGGGAACAGCAGCAACAGATCAGGTCGGGTGCCCAGGGTGACACGGTCGCTGAGTCGTCCACAGTCACCTGGCAGGATTTTGACATCGCCATGACCGTTCCCGAGGCCTACTACGACAACCGGCACTACTGGTTCAGGATCGACACCTATGCGACCCCGAACACTGGTTATGTCAAAGGGAGAACGTTCTATTGCCAAGGATGTGAAGGAATGAAGTTGGCTGAGTGCTACGCACAAGCCTTCTTCAAACCCACCGGAAACGGGTATCCTGGGCACTGCATTGGGTGCGCGCATACTTCAGCTTTGAAGATGCAGCATCAAATCAGCTCCTTCAATGACTTGATCGCGTCCCAGAAGTACACCTTGGCTTGCGCAAAGCACCTTTATGACCTGAGGCTTCAATTCGTGGATCCTCGTGTGGACATCAAGGAGTTCCTCAAAGTCTGTGCAGAAATGGTCTATGAAGACATCGGCAAGACGGTTTCTCACTATGGTGGTCTCCGAATCACAGCCAGTCAGGCCATCGAGTACGCGGCATGGGGAAAAGCCAAACAGTTGGCGTGGGACAGAGGGTACGACTCCGAAGGCAAGACATGCTACATCTGCTACTACGACGCCGGGAACTGCGCTTATGCTGGTTTCATGAGGATGCTTTTGACTCCGGAAGAGCGCCAAGAATGCTACCGAGGGTCAGTCTTGCCCAAGGAAGAGCTCCTGGGTGATACATTGGAGCTGGCACTCGGGCTTCTTACGATTGCCATGAGACACCCAAGTCATTTTCCGAATTGGGGTGGCCTTGAGGGAGCAAATGCGTGCGCGAGAGGAATCGAAAGGTCATTCTTCCGCTACGCGTCGGCCGAAGCCATCGAGCTGATCACGGTTGACTCCCCGCGCAAGAGGACACCGCCCAAGAAGAATGAAGCAGTCGCTGAGATCGTCAACAACATGTCCGCTGACCTCGTGATTGATTTCACAGTGATCGTCGATGGTGATATCTACCCTGTAGAGATTACGAGAACCGACGAGACACAGGCCGCTGACAACGTCACGGACGATCCAGGGTTCTCAGTTGCTCCACCAATACCTGCGCAAGATGTGGATGTGGATGCGCAACCTGAAGAAGAGCAGGGTGCAGAAGGCCCTGATCCCAGACGTGAAGGAGTTGTCACGCAGCTTCAGGACTATGTTGGCGTACTCGCTCAGGGCGAGATGTCAGTCGGAAGCGATCGCATCACATTTTGTGTTGCGTGCGGCAGTGACCTACACACTCTGTCAAATTGCACAGAGAATGCTGCAACCCGGGACCTGGTACTTCGAAGCGTCCAGATCATCAAGGAAAGTCTTCTTCGATATCCACGTCGAGTACCTTCACAAGAGGCTGAACCCATGGACGTTGACGCCACAGATCATGTGAGTGTTGCATCCTCGGACCGACGACCCAAGGCCAAAGCCCGACCGCGACGCGGAGGCGAAGCCGTTCGGGGTGATGTGGTCTTGATCCGTTATGAGAACAAACACAATCTCTGCACGGATGTGGAGAATCGTCGGGGCCTAAATGATGCTTGTGGCGTACCACTGCAGGATTCGGGACCAGAGAATAGCCAGCGAGTGGTGGACATTATTGAGCAGCTTTCGGACCATCGCGACCGACGCCTACCCCAACGGGGAGACCGTCCTAGCTATGTGTACGACGAGAACACCAACAGCTACACCAATCCAGGCTATGAATCCATCGGCGGCGGAAGGCCAATCCGGTGCGGAATTCTCGACCTGATCCCAACCAAGGGTGCAAGCTTCATCAACAATCGGTGGGACATCGTGAATGAAGTTGTCCTTCGCAACATCACCCGTCAGCGCAGGTTAAATGCGGATTGGGCGCTATCTTGCATCCAGTCTGACTTGCGCCACAGAATCGCCAGGCGCCCAGGCTCGGAATGGCTTGACAACCGGTGCCAGGTGGCATTCAACAGTGTCATCAAATGTGATGAAGGAGGGTGGGTGCTGATCGAAGACTTGGTGAGGCATGAGCCACTATGGACCCATGAAAGCAGACGCATCACCGAAGGGGTCTCAAGGACCGATGACCAACAGAAGAAGAGAGTGTACAATGAAAGACTTCAGCTATTGTTCCAGGGGAACATGATTGCAGCCACGAAACGCAACAAGGCCAAGATTCGGTTGCAGTTCCTGGGTGTGAGAGTGAAGGACCCCGGCACGGAAGTTCTTGGGTCAGCAGGTTCGAACATGTTGGTATCAGTTCGGGACCAGATCGCAGAGATCCAGAGCAACGACCATTGCCGACATGGCCAGAGGTACCTGAACCAATGCAACGGCTGGGTGAAGCCATGGGCAGTTCGGGCTACGAGTGGTCACTCTGCGCATTCAGATCCCCAGAACAACTTGCTTCAGTTGGACAAGAACAGGTTCGCAATATCTCCATCTATGACCCTCTTGCAACGTCTTGGAGGTGCATTCCACGCTACGGCATGCCGCAACTTGGATTCCATTGTCACGCAAGGCATCATGCCTGGTTCGGAGGACCCCGACGGGGACTTTGACCATCGGCGCCAATTCCGAGGCAACCAAGGCGGCAGACTCCACAGCTATTGGGGGGTGTTTGCGCCGTTCGATCACCGGAACGCAACGACCAAGATGCGAGTACACGGACGAGACGCCAAGCATATGCCATTGGCAGTTCTTCATGTCCCATCGCAAGATCTTGCACGAGAAGATGGTCGTATCACAGACAGCGGCATCATGATCGTTGGTCGGACGATACCTTTCCATTTCGTCAAGGAGGTATGGTTTTGCGTCCCTGATCCTCGAGATACACACTCTTTCGCTCTGGTGGAAAAGATCTACGATGAAAGGTTGGAGAAAGAGCTGGTGTTGGACTACAATGCATCACCGTTGCTTCCTGAGTTCGAGAGATACCGAACGCCAAGCAAGATCATGGAATTGCTTTGCGAGATGCCTCCTGGACCCCACGACACAAGCAAGGAGCAGATCATTCGTGACCTCACAACTGTCTTGGAGTCCCACAGGGAGAACACGGTTCGGCATCACTACATGGACAAGGGAATCAAGTTTGTCATCAAGAATTGGCGACCCGAAGACCTACGCAGAGACGAGGATGGAAGGAGAATGAGGGTATGCCCGGCATGCTACAACATTGTTCCAGCATGTTTCTCCCGATGCACGTCTTGCTGGTCACAGTTCATTTCGAGCGGATATTACCAAGGTTCTCCACAACGGGAGACTCCTACGGAGATCCCCAGTGACTTCATTGCTCAGACAATGGAAGCCGCAGCAGCCGCAGTGCCTGAGGCGCCCGAAGAGGAGCAGGAAGCCATGGAGGTAGAGACCGTTGCGGAACCTGAAGAAATCCCAGAACCATCTGTCGTTGCGGAAGACGATCCAGAACAGGAACCTGATGAAGAAATGGACGTTGAGCCTGAAGAGGACTTCGATGACGCAGTTCCGGAAGCAATCGCACAGGAACGTCGTCCCGTCTTCCTTACCGGCCAGTCTTTGAACATCGATCCTGAACTACAACTTGCACGTACCGCCATGCAGCCATCCTACTATTCTGGAAAGCGAAATGCTCATTGCATCGATGCGAACATGACCGCTCTGTCGTACATGGCATACGTGGTATGCCGATCCATCTACAAAGCTTGGTCAGGATTCGCAAAGTGGGCGACTATGCCGTTGTTTCAGATGAGGGAAAGTTTCGCGCTTGGCCAACGCTATGATGTGCTTGGAAAGTGGGGATCTTTGGCAGCAGTGGACAAGGAAACAGGTGTCAGCAGGGATGTGACTGATGAGGAGATCATTCGCTTCGCGAAAGAACCTGAGAACCTCAAACAGTATGATCCCAACGGGACTTACACCTTGAAGCGCTTCCGGACGAACCAGATGCTTTCTTTACTTGTACGCGGAGCCAACATGATGGGAATTGGCAGGGACAACTTCAGCCCTACTACTTACTTGAAGAGCGACAGGGATGAAGATGTAAAGGCAATGCACTTTTGTTGCCTGAACGTCCTATGCGAGGTGATCCCAATGGTGACGGGACACCAACAATTCTCGGTGCTACGACCAACGCCAACTGGACCAGTGGACTTCTTGTACATCGACCCTGTCGGCATTCTGCTAACTCATTCTGATCAGTCAGTCCAGACTATCGCCTTGCTAGTGGATCACAGCATCCAAATGCCCGCGCACTTTATGGACAGATTGAACAGATCCAAGAATGAGAGACAGCAAAACCCGACGACAAGGCGTACAGAGGCTCTACACCACATTTCGGCCGCTGATTATCTTCCTCCAGGTGGTACTTCCATCCTGGACACGCCGGTCACTACGGAGGAACGTGAAAGCGCTTCTTCATCCAAGGGACCTTCAAAAGGGCGTGGAAGAACCGGAGGCGAGCAACATGGTGGCTGGAACACCAATTCCTACCACGACTACATCGCCGCCAAAGGCCGAAACAAAGGCAAGGACAAGGGAAAGCCAAGGAACCCATATCCAGAGGAGAACCTCCGGCCCTGGGAACGCGATCCTACGTCAACGCGAAGATGGTGGCGAGACAACGCCTGATCTTCCTCGCCTATCAGTTCGTGACCTCTGAGCTTCGCCTGTGGAATGCCATCGCGAATGCTTCTTTCTTCGGTGACGCCTGATTCGTTTGTCATTTCAGGGGATCGTTACTGACGTAGATGAGTGTCACAACGTTTCTAATTGGGATACAAAGCTCTGATTTTCAATGTCAACGTTGCGGCGGAAATTTTCTTCTGTCCTATCGTGCCATCTTCCGGGTGAGCAGCGTCGGAGACGCAACTCATGGGGGGTGCGAACGGACTGCGATGCCTTGTCAAGTTCTAAGGTGTCACTATAAGAGCTGTGAGCAAGACCGTGTAAAGTGCAGGAGAAGGGGGCACGCTACGCGTCCCTCGACTCTAGGGGGCATGCTACGCATCCCTCGTCTTTACCTTTCTATGTGACCGCCAACGCAACGTTTGGCTCAAGTCAATGCCCGTAGCTAAGTGCTATATGTGTCTTCTATCCTGAGCAATCAGAGCTATCCCGTTGCACAGACGAACCGCCGCCGGCAGTGAGTGCAAAAGGAACGGCCGCCGGTTCTGCCTGCATAGGATTGCACGTGTGGGAGTACGAGAGAGAGACAGGGTCCAGTCTGTGGAGAGTGCTAGCCAGCCACACCTACATTCATTACAGCTCTGGTGGGGAGAGCAGCAACCAAGTCGAGATCAATCCCCCACGCACTAAGTCCCATGATCCTTTAAGTAAGCCCTGGATCCTGCCAGCGCGGCCTGCAGCCCGTGCGATGGCCGGTGCCCGAGGAGGGTGCCTTGGATGCAGAGGCGACCCTAAGAAACCCCCAACTCCTAAAAAACCCTCGGCCCTAGGCCCTAAACCCTGCACCAAAGCCCGAAGCTCTGAAGCTTTGGAGCCCTGAATCTTCGGAAGCTCCACATAGCTGCACCATCCCAAGAGCCCTACATCGAGCAAGCCCTGCAGAGAGTCGGTCCGAGTGAAAGCCCAGATGCGTTCAGGTGAAAGCAACATCGTGTCGTCAGGGCCTCGGATACTCCGTGCGAGCAAGTCTTTCATCACCTTGTCAGATCAGCAAGATGTGTTCATGCCACTTGTAACGTAGTCTATCCGCGCTGCCTTTCTGACGCTTGGAGGCCCGTGCTGGCATGACCTCGCCCGATCGGTGAGATGAGCCAAGCCCCGATGCAGCAGTGCATGCCATTCAGGCATCAGTTTCCAATTTTCATGCTTTGCTAAATTTGGCTGCTCGCTGATTCTGGTAGCACGCGTACCAACTGGGAGCCGCAGATGTGGCAAGTTGCAGGTCTCCAGCCGAAGCACCAAATTTCTGGCATGCTAATGGAGCCCACATGTGGGAGTTGTTTCCAGATTGTGGTCAATGCACTTGTCCTTCTCGCAACCAGCCGTTAGATTCAACGAGCAAGTAGATGCCATAAACCCTATTTTGGAGCAACCTCCCCTCTTTGCAGAAGTGCTTGCAGCGGTGGGCCGTGTTGGCATGGCTGAGTGAGGCTCGGCCGAGCCAGCTTAGAGTTGGACAGATGCCAAAGCCAATAGGCAGCAAACTGAATCAGGGGTTCATGGGCTATAAGGATTTTAGAGTTTTCGGGTTGCAGGGTTTTACATAGATTCCTACATAAACACACATTTGCTTATTTCAGACGCCTGCATCTCTCAAGCGCATCCCGCAAGTCTTTGGGCTCAAGGGAAGCCCGGGGCAACCTACGTCTTCTTCCAAATCGAGGTCCGAGGGAACTCCAAAGATCTCTGGCTGAGGGTTTCCAGGGTGTGAGGGCTTTCGGGTTGCTGGCTGGTTATTCTCATAGCACAGTAGGAACATTTCAGGCTTTCGGGAACTTTTGGAATCCTGCAGATGAGAAAACAGTAGGAAAACAAGGATCATCCTTCGACTTGCTGTCCTTGAACAACTTGGCGGCGTGGCTTTCATCGCTCTTCTGGCAAAGCTTGCCTTACTTTGGGGTCCTTATAATAAGGATCCTACTATTTAGGGTACTTTATTAGGGTCCCCTATTTTCGACTTTGGGTGCAGGCCTATGCTTCTCCATACGTTGTGAGGCTCCGTCTGCGCCTGAGCCTGGCTGCAAAGCAGAAGCCCTGGTGGTTCTTCAGATTGGGTGGCTGTCAAAACTGTGGTCCCTTTTTGGGTCCATAATACAATACGGCACGTAATATTTAAGATACCCAAAAAGGGATCCTAATTTTGACAACTACCAATATCGTTCAAGCTCCGTGAAGTCCTGGATGGTTCAGGATGCGCAGACACATCCTTGCAGTCCTCGTCGATGCAGCTGGGCTGCAGCCACCAGATACGAAAGTGTTTTCTTAGCAAGTGTTTTCGTCGTTAGTCTTCGTGCAGTAGCTATTGCCATGCGGGTAACTACGACCATTATGCCGTGACTATGATTACCGTATGGTTGCTGGCAACCAAGGATCTTTGCTGCCGTAACTATGTTTGCATGTACGTTGCTGGCATAAGGTCTCGCCCCGCCATTGTCCCCTCGCGGCCACCGTATATTTATAGTACCCATAGATGCCCCAAACCCAGTCGTCATTCTGTAGACAGACCTTGACCGAGGTGGTTGTCTTCACTCAGTTCTGCAGGCATGCAGAGGCCGAGTGTTGCATGCGATCCCATGCGGGATGGGATCTGGCAGCCCAGTGCTCCTGCATTAGGGAGGCTATCTTGAATCACAGGAAGGGCCCCTTCATGTTCAGGTGTGCACTTTTGTTAAAAATGATTGGGCCCTCTTCTGAGCGCCTTGTTCTGTCAAGCTTTTCCGCAAGGCCATGTCTCACCATGCAGAAGTTCTCTCGGATGGAAGCGTCCAGAAGGATTTCTCCCTTTGCGCCTTTCCCGGCCTCGCCGTGGCTTCGTGTTGATTCGAGGGTTCAGGATTTAGGGCGCAACACCAAGTTTTGGAACCTGAGCCCTTCTGCATGAAAGGCAACATGACCCCGCGTGAAAAGCCTACGATTTCAGCTGAAACCCTATTGAAAACCTCAAACCTCTAGACCGCAACCCCGAAACCCTACGCCCCTCAAAGCTGTACAGGACTCAGCTCTTGTGATGCGCCGAGAGATGAACCGAGCGAATGTACCTTGGCGAAGCACCGAGGGTCGGTCCTCCCAAAGAAGCGCGTCCCCGGAGTCCCCCGTGTTGTAAGCAATGGGTTGACAAGGACTTGAGAGGTTTTTTTGGAGTTGCTTTCGGGTTTCACAAGGGTGTTTAGCGTTGCTTGAATGACCTTCGGCACCCTGAACCCGACCCGGAAAAAACTCCAACACCCCCAACGAAGCAACATTTCAGGAATGTTGGCGGGGCGATTCTTGGACCTCGGAATGCCCGAAGTATGACGCACATCCGCAAGAAGATATGGCGCTGCAGCTTAAGATGCAGAGTTGAGCTTCAGGTGTGGAACACGTCTGAGCCTTCTCTTGCTGCGAGGACCAGACGAGATGCACAAGCTACACGGAGACAGAGTGCAGCTCGAGCTGCAGTACTGGACAAATATGTCTGAAGCTGCAGATGAGAAGCCTGGCTGCATTGTTACAACTGAAGTGTGGTAAGCTTGGTGTCACCGCGCACAGCCGTTGATCGCCACACTGGTGGCACCCAGATGCAGCCAGGCCCTGTCAGCTACACCTGCTGCACTGACACGACCGCCTCCGGATGGAGTACCTCTGCGTCTGTCACAACCGCTGCTCGCCACGAACACAGGCGGTGACATGGTGCTGATGTCGAAAGACAGACTGCGCATGAAACTGAGTGTGCTCGGCGACTTGCTGCAAAGCGTCCGAGGACAAGGCCAAGCCGCCGGACAGCCAAGAGCTGCAGGCGAAGAAAGCAGACGTGGAAGGTAGTGGGAAGCATCGGCAGTCTGGCGACGACGCTACCCACTCCGATAAGGACAAGGCAAGCAGCCAAAAGAAGTCCGCGGAGCCTGGCAAAGACGACACCCACAGCCGCGACAGCGACAAGGAAAGCGACGACAAGCGTCCACTCGAGGATAAGCTATCTGCCCTTGAGAAGAAGAAGAAGGAGGCTCAAATCTGTCCGCGCATGTCTGAGATGTGCTTCACGAAGACCGTGCATCAGACCCACTGAGCGGAATAAATTTACCATTGGCAGGCCGAAGATCACATGAAGAAGCTGCAGGAGGACAAGGAGCGACTCGCCACGGAGGGCAAGGAGTCGGAGAGCCCCCCGGAGAAGTCGCAGGATTCCGCCTCAGTTTTGGCTTTGCTCCCAGCGGTCACCGGACCGGACCTTTCCACTGGAGCAGGTGCCTGGGCCTCACCAGGAAGCCGGGCCGGAGGAGCCACCGTCAGGGCCTTGGAAGCGTCGTACGGCCTTCGCAAACATTTGAGCATCTTTCAGCTTTCGCGAAGGCATGAGGAGTCGGGAGCACCAAAAGACGCGCCGTTTTCAGGTCGGGGCAGCAGTTCGGTATTTACTTGCGCGATGAGTGTCGAGCTTTGCCGATGAAAGGCGGCAGGGCATTCGAGGCGCCAAGCCCCCAGAGCTCAGAGCGCCCCAAGGCATCGCCGGCATTTCGCAGAGGCCGAGCCATGAGTCCGCGAACTGGCCAAGGCAAATCTTCGGTGAGAAGCTGGACGAAGGCGTATTGACGCAACTCGCTGGCTGAGGAGCTGAAGATAATTCGGCTGAGAGCCACGCCTGCGAAATTTAGCGTTCGAAAGCTCGGACGAGAGAGAACTCGCAGAGCTCGTCAGACCGTGCGCAGGTGGAAAGGCCGTTGCAACTGAGAAGATGTTGTGATATGTTGTGACAGAGGAGTTGTGCCCACAATCTTCATGCGCGCTCTCTGTTTCCGTGACCTGGGGGCTTATCCGTGCAGCTCTGAGACTGAGTACAGACGCTCCAACTGGAAAGCCTTACCTACTGTGGTCACGGAATTCCCCGCGAGACCTTCGACTTCAGGCTTTGAGCCCCGAACTAAGGACCACAGCCACCCAAGCCCCGCAGCAACAGCCTGGGCTGCACACCCACCCAAGAAGCCCCAACACCCGAAGCCCTAACCCTACACAGCCTACACCGTAAACCCCAGGCTCCAGGCCCCTTCAACCCCCACTGCTGATGTCACACGTGCGTGCTGCCTGCGACCACACGTGGCCACGCTTTCAGTTCCCCCGGCCCGGGGCCCAGTTTTGGGTTCAGGGTTCAGGTCTATTCGGCTGATCGGGTTTGATCTTCAGCCATAAGCCCTAGCTGACCGCAATAGACTTCAAATCCGATTGAGTTTAGGCTGAGGGTGCGGGTCTCTCGACTGCGGCCTCCGAGGCTTTGAGACGACTACAACGGAGAGTGGTTATGCTGATAACACTAAGGGCAGTGGCATTGGTCATCATTACTGTTACTAGTAGCCTTGGCAGAGGTACGATGTCATCGACTGTAGTTTCCCTGTGCAAGTAGATGCGGACTTCTCAGCGATATTTCTCGCATATCAGTGCACTTCCGATGTACTGTCGCCAAAGTCCGACATTCTCCAAGCCAGCAAATTTCCTTCAATGCAGTCCTCACAGGTCTTGCAGTTTGATGCAAGAGGGGAGATAGCCCGAGATGCCGGAAGCGGAGGCAGAGAAGGACCTCCCTCGGTCGGGTACCGTATTTTTTTTGTCAATTTTTCTGGTTTTTTTCTGTCTATTTTTCTGGTTTTAGGTTGAACGCAAACGAAAGAAAGAAGGAGAGAAACGGAAGCCGGAAAGAAAGAAAGGAGCAAAGAAACAAACAAAGAAAGCAAGAAAGGACGACACCAGGAAGAGGAGAAAGAAAGAAAGGACGAAGGACAGAAAGACAGGAAGGAAGGAACGAAGGACGACAGAAAAAAGGAAAGAACGAAGACGGGAACAAAGGAAGAAAGCAAGAAAGCAACACACCAGAATGGCGAGAAAGAAAGAAAGGAAGGAAGGACAGAAGGACAGACAGAAGCAAGGAAATAAGAACGCAGGAAAGACAGAGAGACAGAACAGAAGAAATGAATATCGAAAGACAGAAAGCCAGCAAGGACGACCAGAAGGAGTGTTAGAAAGAACGGAGCAAAGAAAGAACCCAAGAACGAAAGCAGGATAATTAGACAGCAAGAAGCAAAGACCAGAGACCCCGCTGTTTTGAGCTGTGTGCAAGCTTGCTTGACAGCATAGACGTCGTTTTTGAAACCCACCCTGCATAAAATATAAGGCTTTTTGAAACAATGCCATTACCATGCAAAGAGTGTCTTTGCAAATGGAAAGCCTGCCACGGGCGTGCGAGAGTGCCGAGCTTGCTTGACAGCATATATGTGTTTTGTTGACAACCCCACCATGCGAGTATCCTCATGAGCTGCCCCCCTTAAACCGCCCCGCCGCATAGATTTTGTTGCGAGCATCGTGATTGCAAATGGGGGGGGCTGCGCCCCCCCCAACCCCCCCGCTGTGTAAGCCGTGTGCCAGGTTGCATGACAGCATAGGAGTCGTGACAGCACATACGCATGTTTTAACCAACCACGCGAGCATCATGCTTGCAAATCGGGGGGGGCTGCGCCCCCCCAACCCCCCCACTGCTTTAAACCATGTGCAAGCTTGCGTGACCGCAGCTTTGCTTGACAGCATATATTTTTGTTTAAAACCAACCATGCGAGCATCATGATTGCCGCCCTTAAACCCCCCCGGCCGCATGTGATTTGTGGTAAACCAGCCATACGAGGATCGTGATTGCAACTGGAAGGGGTTGCGCCCCCCCCAACCCCCCCGCTGCTATAAGCCGTGATTGCATGACAGCATAGGAGTCGTTTTGGAAACCCGCGATGCCTAGCATATCCTAGGATGAATCTTTTAATTAGAAACAACACCCTTCACCTTGTGAAAAGTGTGCTTGCAATTGGGAAGCATGCGCCGAACGTGCGAGAGTGGCATGCTTGCTTGACAGCACATACGCGTTTGACCAACAAAAAATACCAACCCCCCCTCTCAAAAAAAAACACAAAAAAACATCCTCCAGGTCGTTGATCTCTCAGCATTAGGGCAAAGGTGCAGGAATCAGTGCGGATTAAGGTTCAGCAGACATGGGCCATACAATCTATTTCTACAGTCCCAGGCCCCTCTCCACCCAGACCGCAACCGCAGAGTCTTACAGTTTCAATCCAGAAGCTTCGCGGATGCTATAAGCGCGCGGGGCAAAAAAGAAGTGTGAGAGACACGGCAGCATTGTGGCAGGAGCTTCGGACAGTCCAGCAGCTGCCGCGAGACGAGCGAAGAAGTTTGGGAAGCTTTGAAACCGAAAAATCTACAAAAAATACCGAAAACATACGCAAGGAAGAATTCCAGTCAGAGGTGGAGAACGGTCACGGCCACTAGGCTAGATTCCGAAAACCAAGGAAAGCATAACTAAAACCAGGAAAATGTACAAAAAAAACCAGAAAAATACACAAAAAAGAACTCCAGTCAGAGGTGGCGAACGGTCACGGCCACCAGGCTAGATTCCGAAAACCAAGGAAAACAGAACTAAAACCAGGAAAATATACAAAAAAAAACCAGAAAAATAGACAAAATAAATACTCGCTCCCCTCGGTCTGTTCTTGCTTTGTGCATCTCTTTTCACCAAGCGGCATCCCATTGCAAGGATTGCTCCGACGTCGACGATGCCTCCGATCGGTTGGTTTTCCTAGACCGGGAGGATGGACAGGAGACAAAGGCTTCCGAGCCCACAGCTGCCCCGCTAGACGGCCCGGAATACTCCACGTCTTTGGAGCGCGAAGCGTCAGTGGGGACTCCCCTCGAGTGGAACTGCACTGAAGCCAGCAGCTTCGATACGAATGTGCTGGGCTCTCCCCACGAGGCCGTCGATGCCTCCAAAAAAGCCGTGGCAATCCGACTTTGCTAACATTCGTTTTCATGTAATGCGTTTATTGAACTTGTCGACGCATTCTGAGCGTGTAGGTTTCGATAGTCTCTTCCAGCTAGGAGCCTGATGACGTGCAAGACCCAAGCGCCTTTCAGAGTTGGCTCCCTGACGGCTCCGCGTCGCTGTCGAAGTTCTCGAGCACCGCCGAGATGCTCGCGAGCCAGGCGGCCGGGCTTTTCTCGAAGAGCGGGGAGTCCAAGCCTCAGGGGCCCGAGACTGCGAATCCCGGAGATGCCGCTGGAATGGCGGATGATCCGGATGCACATGATGCATCCGCAGAACCCAGTTTGCCGAAGGACCCTTCAGTCAGCAACCGCGTCCTCGCATGAGGTTCGGATGGTTTTTGGTTGCGTGCCAGCTTCGTGTCAGGACGGCGCTCCATCTACCCAGTGCAGCGAGCGCTGGTTTCCGGACAGCTCCAGCGCTTCCCTGGCGAAGCTCACTCATGCTGCAGAGACTCTCGCCACGCAAGCGGCCGGCCTCTTTTCCAAGAGCGACACGAGCGAACATGCTCTGACTGGCGCTGCCGCCAAGCCGGATGTGGAGGCGTCGCGTGCAGGGCCCGATGAGCCAGCAGTGCAGCCTGCAGCTGCCACGGATGACTCCAAAGAGACTTGGCTCGGAACCTGTCCGTCGCCGTCGTTGTGTTGTATCTTAGGAAAGTCGCTGAAGACTGTTTTCCCAGCCGGAACACGAACATGGGAGCTAAACAAGCCCGGATCTTTCTCGGTGCGTCCTTTCTTCAGAAGAAAGTTTCTAGATTCTCGATTCTTGCTGGTCTCCACATCCACATCGCTAGATGCTTGGCATCCTAATTCCTCTCACTGAAGTGGGTGCCGAGGTGCCCTGGAAGGTGCCCCCTGGGGTCACCCTCCACCTGACAAGCATAAACCCGTGCAACTTGTGCATTGTCTCCGAACACAGCCCTCGCAGAACCCGCGCCAAGTCTTTTCAGCTGTTTCTTCGGCTTAGCCAGATTTCGTGAGCATGCCTCCAAAGGCATAGCACATAGGACATAGGGCTGTAGACTTTCCCACAGCTTTCCGTTTTTGGGTCCGAAGATGATGGCCGCAAGCTGACCCCTGCAAGGCTTCTAAGGTTGTCGTGGGTCGTCCGGAGTTGGGGTTCACCTTCTAGTGTACCCACTGTTACGATTGCCTTCAATCTGTAAGTCCCAAAAGAGAGGGTGAGTTTACCAGGGTCCGGGTTTCGGGTTTCAGGACTCCTGCCCTTCGCAGCCGAGCAGTTGGCTGCCAGACGGAGGTGCGGCCCTGGCCAACATCACGCAGGCGGCGGGCAGCCTCGCTTCTCACACCAAAGGGCTCTTCGCTTCGAAGGAAGCGCCTGCCAAAACAGGAGAACCTGAAGAGCAGCATGAGGAGCAGGCGAAAGCGGCCAAGCAAGTTTAAGCAGCGTTCGGTTGGAAGTCTTTTGTCTTAAAGGCAGCTCTCAAACGAATTGCGGCATTCTGTACAGCTAGGACGGCAGCGCTCAGTACAGCAGTTGGCTCCCTGACGGCTCCGCGTCGCTGTCGAAGTTCTCGAGCACCGCCGAGATGCTCGCGAGCCAGGCGGCCGGGCTTTTCTCGAAGAGCGGGGAGTCCAAGCCTCAGGGGCCCGAGACTGCGAATCCCGGAGATGCCGCTGGAATGGCGGATGATCCGGATGCACATGATGCATCCGCAGAACCCAGTTTGCCGAAGGACCCTTCAGTCAGCAACCGCGTCCTCGCATGAGGTTCGGATGGTTTTTGGTTGCGTGCCAGCTTCGTGTCAGGACGGCGCTCCATCTACCCAGTGCAGCGAGCGCTGGTTTCCGGACAGCTCCAGCGCTTCCCTGGCGAAGCTCACTCATGCTGCAGAGACTCTCGCCACGCAAGCGGCCGGCCTCTTTTCCAAGAGCGACACGAGCGAACATGCTCTGACTGGCGCTGCCGCCAAGCCGGATGTGGAGGCGTCGCGTGCAGGGCCCGATGAGCCAGCAGCCCCAGCCCCGGTGTCACAGGTCACGCATCAGCAAGCTGGGGCATGAGGAGCAGCCTGTGTGTATCAACGTTCCCTTAGCCCACTTTGGCCGAGGAGACTTTGGCGGCATCTGCGAGTGGAGGTGATCCAGCGGAGATGGCTTCGGCTTCGGAGCAGCTTCCCGGGAATCCCGAGACCCAGAACGGGGAAGCAACCGCGCAGCAGGACCGGGAGCTTTGCAGATCTCAGGGAGGGTGAACAGGTCTCTCTAGGGACCATGTGTCTGGATTTGGTGCGCACTGACTGTATACCACAGTGATTCCGGTGTCTTCGCACCAGCCTGTAGATGCGAGCGATTGTGGCTTTGAAGCCGCTCTGGAAGCAATCCACCAGCGATAGCGTCGCCTCTTTGTCGCAGCGAATCCGAGGACGTGGAGGATTCAATGAAGCAGACCACCAGTTGGGTGCCGGATGGTTCTGCTGCATCACTGTCTCGGTGGACGGCTGCAGCTGGCACTGTGGCGACGCAAGCCATGGGCCTCTTCACAACCACGGCAAGGGCAGCAAGTGCTGAGGGCGAGGTGGGCGAGACCAGCCAGTCGTGCGCGGACGAGCCTGATGATGCAGCTCACCCTTGCATGCAAACCATTCCACAAGAATGTTGTGTGGTAAGTGAATGTATGTATATGTGAGAGTTGGTATCCATCATCGAGCGCTGGCTTTTCTTACTAACTCTGACGAGGACACCTCCACCTCCGTCGGCAGTTCCTTTTCCAAGATTAAGACTGCTGCGGAATCGATTGCTTCTCAAGCATCCGGCCTATTTGTGCAGAGCAAGAGCCAGGAGGACCGCTCTGTCCTGTATATGCGTACGGTGAGGAACCGTCGAGGCCTAAACCTAAATCCGAAACACTTCCGATTTTGGGTTTAGAGGCTTGTTGAGGCTTTAAGGTTTAGGGTTCAGGGAACCCCTTAAAGGCGGTTAAGGGTGAGTTTAGGATACGTCAGGATGCCTCTGCTCCCAGCGCGGGGCGAAGCCTGGCAGACCTCAGCGGGGCTCTCTCGCAGTTGGCCTCGCAGACCACGGGTCTTCTGTCTCCTCTATCTCCAAGATGGACACAGGCAGATTTGTTGTGGTCCCTGTCCATATATATTATATATATTAAGTTGTATAATATATTATTACATTATGTAGTTTTTATAGTATCATATTACAAACATACATATATATATATATATATATATACATATATATATATATATTAATATTATTGGCGATTAGCTCTCTCAGTGTTGGACTGTAGATTCAGCATGCCAGAGGCCGACGGTGGCGATCCAGTCACAAACGAGGCCTCCTGGCATCGAAGCTGCGCAGACGTTGGACTTGTCCTCCTTTTGCTTTGCTTCTTAGGGCTCAGGGTTTAGGGTGTTTTGAGGTCTGTAAAATGCCGACTAGACAGGTGGGTGCTGCTGAAGCCGAAGGAGAAGGCTCCAATCCTGCCGTCATTCCCTTGTCTTCGCGCCAGAGAGCCCGATACTGTTTGCTGAGGGTTCTGCCTTCACACCTGGGAGTTTCCGAAATTAGAGGTACCTTATCTTGGGGTCCTCGTAATAAGGATCCTACTCTTTAGGGTACTACATTAGGGTCCTCTATTTTCGGAAACTCCCACCTGGAGTAGACGGATCCCTAACATGGCTTGAAGGTTTCATCATTAAAGGGTTTTGGGTTCTCGGGCGCACCCGAAGGCCTCTTAAGAAACCTCCATCAAGGCCCTTCCACCTGTCTGTCCTTATAAAACCCTTGGCATAGATTTTCCGAAACTAATCATCGTGCAAAACAACACCCCAAATTCCTTATGAGGGAGTTTCCGAACATAGCGGACCCTAATATAGTACCCTAAAGAGTAGGATCCTTATGATAAGGACCCCAAAACCAGGTACCCCTAATTTTCGGAAGCTCTCATGAGGACCTCCGAAATCTCCGTGGACCTCGGAGTCCAGTGAGGTCCAGGCGGAGCTGCAGCGGCGCAGGTGCGCGACAGGGCCACGAACAAGTTATGAGATAGGGCATGCCGGGTCTTGAGTAAGATGTATTTGGCTTGATAGGGTTTGAGCGAGTCCGAGATAGGTGGGAGCAGTCCGTTCTCACTGATAGGGTTTTGTTCGGTTTAACGATGTTACAGGGCTGTACAGGATCTGATAACGGCTTCCATGGGGTTATGCTCGGTAGACGGGCTTATCGACCTTTCAGAGGGTCTTATATGATGTGGGGTTTTTGGTTTATGATCGTCAGGGGGGCCTCAGGTTAGGCTCGGAAATACATAATAGGGGACTTGATCAGTCAGCAATTTTTCTGTTCAGGGTTCCCTGCATATCACAGACACCCCCAGATCCCTACATCTACATGTGACGACGCAAACCACTGCAGCTGTTTACGTGTATGCATGGATGCATGGATGCATGGATGCATGGATGTATGGATGCATGCATGGACGGATGGATACATGGATGGATAGCTGGGTGGGTGGGTGGATGGGTGGATGGATGGATGCATGGACGCATGCATGGACGGATGCATGGACGGACGGACGGACGGACGGACGGACGGATGGATGGATGTGCGTGTGTGTGTGTGTGTGTGTGTGTGTGTGTGTGTGTGTGTGTGTGTGTGTGTGTGTGTGTGTGTGTGTGTGTGTGTGTGTGTGTGTGTGTGTGTGTGTGTGTGTGTGTGTGTGTGTGTGTGTGTGTGTGGTGGTGTGTGTGTGTGTGTGTGTGTGTGTGTGTGTGTGTGTGTGTGTGTGTGTGTGTGTGTGTGTGTGTGTGTGTGTGTGTGTGTGTGTGTGTGTGTGTGTGTGTGTGTGTGTGTGTGTGTGTGTGTGTGTGTGTGTGTGTGTGTTTGTTTGTTTGTTTGTTTGTTTGTGTGTGTGTGTGTGTGCCCGCGCGTCTGTCTGTGTGTCTGTGTCAGCAATCCGTCATTTCTGGAGTCTGAGCCGTTGCGAGGTCGCGACTTAACCAGGGCTTCACGGGGAGGCCGGTGTCTCGTTGTGTTAAACTGTGGCCTTGCCCTTAGAGGGGTTTTGACCGGGCGGTCGAGGTGCTGGCGCTGTGGTGCCGAAATTGTGGCGGAGCTGGATGCAGTAGAAGCCCACGAGGAGCTTCTCAAAGTCAGAGCTTGGCAGCTGCAAACCACGGGAATGTCTGAGGAGATATGCAGCCGACCAATGCACCTCGGCCTGCTAGATTCTGGAAAGGCCGGGGAACGGCATTGGCAGCAGGTTTGGGCTCGCGCTGAGGCAGCAACTCCTCGACGCCGCAGATCTTCTTGCACCCCAGCCGCTTCCAGGCGCACAGGGACCAGGAATGACCGGGACCAGCAGGCGAAATGGACCAAGGAGCCAGTTACTTGTTTTCCTTCTCCAGGCGACCTGATTGGCATGGAGCCAGGCCCGGCCGTCCATGGTGGTTTTTGGCAGCCCTTTAAAGGGTATTCGCGCGCAGGTAGCGACCCTGCGGAGAGTTCAGCCGCCGAAGGCCTTCTGCATCATTCGGTTTTTTGCAGGATCTCGCAGGCCGGGATTAGCTTGCGATTCAACAGGCCCGCCCTCCTGCGACGAGCAGCAGACGTGCTGCCCTCAGCAGGGGTTGAGAGACCGAGTGTTGAACTCCGGTCTTCTATTGCCAGGTCGTCTCAGAGCTCCTGGACACGCAGAGGACGCACCTTTGCGTTGCGTTGTGAAGGATTCTGAATCGTCACGTCCCTCTGCCAAACTATCCCTCAGACTGGCTCAAGAAGCCGCAAATTCGCAAAGGAAAATTGCCTGGCTCTATCTGGCTCTTGCAGGAGTGTCTGCCCTTGTGGACCTGAAGCAGTCGGTTCAGGCTGAGCGTCGATGAGCGTCGAGAAAGGAGGGATTTCACGAAAGGGATCTGACGTGCCAGGCAACCTCCTCATCGGTCGCGCGGAAGGCCTGCGAGGCGGCAGGATACGGAGGCAAGGGCAAGGCCCTAAACCTCAGGCACCCTAAGACTGAATGCGGCTGCGCCCCTGCCTCCCACTCCACTCCGTCGGACAGGTGCGGCCCTGACGCCAGAGCTCGACCCGTTGCAGGCATCTTGCTCAGGTGTTGCCTCTCATCTCGGAGTGTCTTTGGCTTCCCGTCGTCGATGCTCGGTGAAAGACGACGCAAGCGACTCTTGCACTCCTGTTGACCAAAATCCGAAGACTCGAGTAAGCCCGGTTGGCGCTAGCAGAAGCGGTGGAAGTTTTCAGTTGCGTATGTGCCAAAGAGAGCAGGTTGCTTTTTCACATCTTTGACGCAGCTGCCACAGGGCAGAGTCGCAGACACAAGTGTCCGATCAAGGGTGGAGTAACCCTAAGCCTAAACCCTAAACCCTAAACCCCTCCACCCTATGGGCACCGACGGCAAGCACAAGAGCTACTGAGAGTGGGGTCATCCAGTTCGAAGAGGGCAAAGGGTTCAGGTTCCAGCCTCCCACAGCTTTCGGTTTCGCCAGCCTTCACTGCCAGGCGGAAAAGGGCGTTCAAAACAAAACCTAAACCCTAAACCCTAATCCCCTACTTTCCCAAACCTTGAACAACAGAGTTCGGAGGTCTACTGCAGGATCGAGACGACGGTGGAGGCTGTCGTCTTGCTCGTGCTCGAGCCGGTGCTGAAGGGTGGGGTGGCCCAGACTCTAGCAAGGCCTTGTTCTAAAACAACCCAAAGACAGAGAGTCTTAGAAGGCTTTAATATACTACACGATCATATGGTGTAAGGCACTATAATATGAGATAATATAAGATACGATATGATCTGCAATTCGACATATGGCTGCAGGTTTGCCCTCACTCGGCGTTCCTTCGGCCCGTGTGGAAGCGCGTCGTGCAGCCTGGGTCCCGGCTGCCGGAGTCCTTGGCATCTAGGGAATCTAGGGATGACAGGTGGGCCCTGAACCTAAAACCCTGAACCCTGGATCCCGAATAGCATACCCTAATCTACGAGAACATAGAATAGTATAGTCAGAATAGAGAAAAGAAAAGTATAGTATGATACAAGATAAGATAAAAGTCCTGAATCCTGAACTTTGTGTCCTACACGAAAGCCTTGTCTGGTCCGAGGTCGGAGAGCACGGCACGGCCGCCGCAGCCGTGGCAGCATTGCTCGCAAAGGCAGGCCGCAGAGTGTTTCAGGATGGCCTAAACGGTTCGCAGAGAAATCGTACCCCAAATCCGATAGAACGCGACAGAACGCGGATAGGAGCCTGTAGAGCCCTTAAAGGAACCCTTCTACACTCTCTCTCTCTGGCACTAAAACCGCTCGAACCCCACGTGCCGCTCTTCCTCCTGGATTCTTGCAGAGTAAAACTGGGTGAATTCGGACTCAACCTTTACGGCATGCATGGTAGGACGAGAATCGAAGAGAAAAGTAGACCTTTTCTTCGGGCAAGTTCGGCAAACGAATAACAAGAAGAAGAAGAAGAAAAAGAAGAAGAAGAAGAAGAAGAAGAAGAAGAAGAAGAAGAAGAAGAAGAAGAAGAAGAAGAAGAAGAAGAAGAAGAATGGATACAGGGGCATAGACCCATTTCGCGAGATAGTATACAGTTTGAGGTCGGAAAGCACAGGCGTTTCGGTTTTAAATCCTAGCTGTTTTCAAAGCCGATTCGGTATTGGTTTCACTAGGGGTTTGGGTGGGTTTTGATTTGCCATAGACTCTCAAGCTGAGCGCAAGCGCCTCATACCGTTAGCCTTACCGCCTGTGGCTGGGAGGCAGAGAAAGATGATGGGGAGTGCGGAATGTCCCAGCGTGTTCTTCGCAAGGCCAGGCACCTGGTGCGTAACACTAGCAGTATACAATGGTAAGTTTCTATCACTACTAGTGTTATTGCGAGTCTCCATCATCTCCTGTCTCTAATTTTTGCTGCTATTATACCCTAAACTCTAGATCCTGAACCCGAACTCTACACACCGAATCTTCTTGCTTCCGCTCTGTCAGAGGTTTCGGAGTTGCTGGTGATGCGGTTCTTGCCGGTGGTGGGCGCAGGGGCTTTCCTGAGCCCCTTGGACACAAGGACTACGACTTCAGAATCAGGGTTAAGGAATTTTGTTGGCGTTAGTTAGAGTTCATGTTTGTAAGCTTAAGGGCTCAGGAAGAAGCAGAGCCACACTGATTTTTGGTTGAGGACGTGCTGCCTGGTATCTTGTCACACCAGGCTACACCATCTATGTTCGCCTTCGGCTGGCTGCTTTGGTTGCGGAGATGTTTGGCGGCTGCCTCAGCTGACTTCCCGGAGCCACGGGACTACAGTATCTACCCTGCATGACCAGGCCACGACGCAGAGGATCCCGATGTTCAGGCACGGGATGCGTACGCCCGAAACCCGAAACCCTAAACTGCCCGAAAGCCCATGCAGCGCATGCAGGGCCTTCTCTTCTTTTGCGTGCTGCCGGGCGGAAATGAGCCCGAGGAGGCTCCAAGCGTCAGCGATCCAGGTGGGCTGTAGGCCTTTCGACAGATCTAGACCACAAGCTTGCAGCCACCCTGAATTTCGAAAACAGTGTAGGCATTATTAGCCAGTGACTGCTAGACTCCTTGCAAATCCTAACTCCTAAACCCAACCGAAGGCACTCCGGACAGCGCGGACGATGCTTTTGCTGGCCCCGCCGCCGGTGCCTCCGTGGCCGGCAAAACGCCGAGCACCGCCGTGCGAGCGGCCAAGGGTCTCGGTCATGGCCTGGCACGGCAGGTGCTTTGCGGGGGTGGGGGTTGGTTCGGGCAGTCTTGGGATTTCCTAGTATCAGGGGTGCGTTAATTCAGTGATCGGATCAGGGGTACCTTAGTTTAGGGTTCAGGATCGTATCAAGGGGTACCTTAGTGTTAGCTCAGATCCCTAGAACCTGGATCTCATATTTCAGGGTCAGGGTCTTGCCTCATTTCTCTCAAACGCCTACTTTTGTGACCTTGCGCAAACTGTCCGCCTCGTTCGTCCGGAGGTGGTGCAGCGATCTACCGGTTGGCGCAGCGCTGCCGTGTCGGGCTCAGGGTTTCGCAGTCCAGTCCCCGGAAACGTCGCGACAGCCCGTGACAGTATCATAATGAAGTTGTGATAAGGGCTTCCATAGGGCCATAGGGGTTTCCGTCAGAGTTACGATTCGTCTATTGTTATTGTATTAACAATAATTCTTATTAGCATTGTTATCATTGTTATTTTTTTGGAGAGGGAGGGTGTGGGACTGTTGATTGATGCGCAGACGCTGAGGATCTCTACGATCTGGCGGCCGCGATCTGTTCTGAGCGCACAGCAACTGACGGTGAGGAGGGACGGTTCGGATCTGACCTCCATCTCTAGGGTTTCCAAAGTTGGACCTAAACCCTCAAATCTCGGTGACAGGATGCAGAAGGACCTCTGGTGGCAACAGTCCGCAGGCTGGCTATGGCTTGGAGTTCGGTTTCTTCGACAGTCCAGCGTACCTTCTGGAGCCTTGAGAAAATTGTATCAGTAGGCGACCACCGATCATTGATCCGTCCTTGTTTGTAGGGGCCGCAACCTGAAGATCCCTTGTGTAATCCTTCTGAAGGGGGAGATGTGAAGGGTCCGTTGGCCAGGGATCCTTCACGGCCCTTGATCCGTAGGGATTTGGCGTGCATTCTGAAGCCCGAAAGCCCAAACCGCAAGCCCATCATTGACCATTGAAACTCTCCATAGAACCCTACAAAGCTTGCTGGAACCCGATAAAGCCCAACAAGACCTTATAAGGCCCTGTAACAAGGCCATAAAATCCCTACTTCTGATCCTATGAAATCCCGGACACCTTAAACAGGAATCCTAACCCCTCAGCCCCTAAACCCCCAAATCCTAAACCCTAAACCCCTAAAGCACCACACCCCAAACCCCTCAAGCCCTGAACCCTATAAGCCCTGAAAGCCCAAAAAACCCTAAACCCCTAAACCCCTAACCCTTAAAGCCCTAAACCCCTAAAGCCCCAAAAGCCCCCACTCCCCAAAGCGCCTCTTCTCAGGGCGGCCCTGCTCTTTGAGCCCTGCCGAGCCTCGGAGTCTGGACATCCGGCGGCTCGGAGTTCAGCTGAAGTAGATTTTTTTTAATGGGAGTTTCCGAAAATGTTTAGGGTTTAGGGTTTAGGGTATACTGTAATAATATGGGAGTTTCCGAAAATGTTTAGGGTTTAGGGTTTAGGGTATACTGTAATAATATGGGAGTTTCCGAAAATGTTTAGGGTTTAGGGTTTAGGGTATACTGTAGTAATATGGGAGTTTCCGAAAATGTTTAGGGTTTAGAGTTTAGGGTATACTGTAATTATATGGGAGTTTCCGAAAATGTTTAGGGTTTAGAGTTTAGGGTACACTGTAATAATATGGGAGTTTGCGAAAATAGGGGACCCTAACAAAAGTACCCTGAATAGTAGGATCCTTATTATAAGGACACCAAAATAAGGCAGCCCCTAATTATCGGAAACTCCCATATTGGGCCTCATACTTGGATTCATGTTACATAGGTTCTACATTAATTGGTTTTGTTAGGGTTTGTATTAGGTCTTCTATTCAGGTTTACTTGAGGTTTGTATTAGGTGTGATATTGGTTTACATTGTGTCTTATACTGGGGCGGGGGTTCATGAGGGTAATATCTTGGGGTAGCTGACACATTAGGTTGATATGAATGGGGTTTATGACGATGTATGTTGGGGGTTAGAATGAAAAGGGGGGTGCGGTTTCATAGTGGGGCTACTGATGAGGCTTATAGGCTGGGCTCTGGTCTATACTTGTTTTCACTTTTGACGGCTTCTATTATTGCAATAGGGCCTTAATTCGCACTGTCTGACGAGGCACTGCTGGGATTGCTGGGCCTGGGGGCTGCGGCTCCAACGCTGCTGGCCGTGGCACGGGACCCGGATCCTGCGCGGCACCTGCTTTCCTTCTATCGCGGGGAAAGAGAAAGAGAACGTCTCTTTCGAAGTCTGAAGCCTCCTGTGGGACGAGGCCTTTCAACTTTTGCAGCTTTCCTCGCCGCTGCTGGGCGGCCTTGCGGTTCCACTGCTCCTCGTAACACTGGCCGCAAACAAGACTGCGGGGTGGGTGTTTGGGTGGGTGGTCTGGGCATTTAGGGTTTGGAGCATTTAGGGGTCAGGGTGCAGGGTTGAGGGTTTATGGGTGTTAGGAGGGGTGAGGAGGGTGATGCTTTAGGGTTGGCTCCCTGAAAATCTCCGACACCTTAAGGCAGTCCTGGCGATCCTGGTGGCTGTGGTCGTGGTGCTGACACTGGGCTGCAGGCAGCATAAGCCTTCTGCCCTCAACCCTCCGCCCAGCTTAGGTCGTCCTCCCCGCAATCCCGTCTTGCCGATTCTCGCGGCAGACGAAAACTCCCTCAACCCAAAAGCCTCCACCCTCAACCCCCGCTAAAACTTCAGAAGAGACCTCTTGTTAATTGCCATTGTAACATTATCAGAGGTATCAGTCCTACTATACCTATTACCAATAAGTCTCCGGAGTTCTTGTGGTGGGATCGTTTCCCGAGGCGTTGGCAGCTCTTAGACGCCTTCTCCGAGCAGCCCGAGCTGGTGACTTCTTCGGTGTTTCTGGTACAGGCCTTGCTGCCGTCGGCTTCTCAGACCGGATACCGATCCGAGAGAGCCCAAGTGACCCCTGATTTTACGGAATGTGCTTTAAGTCATGAGGTATCGGGATCCTTTTTTGTAGTTGTGCCCGAAGTCGCCTTATTCTCATGGGTCCTTCTGTAAGTCAAGGTGTATTTCTTTAATTTAGTTGAAGGGGCAAGGTGAGCTCTCTGGGAAGACGCGAGCCTTGGGCTTTGAGTGATTCGGCCCCCCCAAGGCTCTTTTCCGCCTTTGCCGCCACGCGCCTGCTGGTGGAGGGGCTTCTCAGGCCCCCTCAGAGATCTCATGAGGGGCTTTTCTTGCGGGGGCGTTTAGGGACTTAGGGTTTCAGAGTTTAGGGTTTCGGGTTTTTCTTGAGGGTTTGAAGGCGTTTAGGGATTTAGGGTTTTTAGAGTTTAGGGCTCCCGGAGGCTAGGATTTGGACTCGCTTTTCAGGAAGCCCATGGCCGGCTCTGGCACGGAGGAGGGGGGTGGGATCTTGTTTTTGCTGCTCGGAGGCCCGGTGCTCAGACTGTTCTCGGATGTCTTGTGGAGTATGTAAACAGGTCCCGCAGACAGTTCTAAGGATGGGCTTGCTTGAGACTCTGGCAGCGCATGCAGGCACCTGCCCGACGGTGATCGATCCTTCCAGTCCGTTAGGTTCGATAGTGTGCTTGTTGCAAGGCGCCCGAAGGCTCGGAAACCGCGCGCGGGCAGGCGATCTTTCGGGCTCCCGAACATCTGAACATTTGGCGAGTTGCGGGCTGGCACAGCGCCAGGCAACTCTGGAACAGCGGGCAGTGCTCGTGGTGGTCCTGGCACTAGGCCCGTTGCTGAGCGTTCCACACAGGATAGGGTCACGACCACGAAGCCCGAAACTCCCCGGCCACAGTTGTTGACCCTGAACTCTCCTACCACAAGAAGACGCAAGTTCCGGCACTTCTCTCAGATTCGTAACCGCCAACGTTTTCGGGTAGTGTAATCTGCACACAATCCCAAAGGGTAGCCTTCCGTTCAGTACGGATAGCTGTAGGACAAAGGAATGTGCGATCTTCCGCGGGAGGTGCCACCGACTTCTTGGGCCTGGAAGGCTGGGCCCTGCATGGCCTCCCCTCCTTCGGAGCGCTCCGTCGGGGCCCGAGCGACGATTTTTGGGGGGGGTTTCGGGCGGGCTTGCGGCTCAGAGTTTTGGTCCCAAAAGGGGGGGTTGTAAGGGTTACAAGCACTTCGAGTCTGGGGTTTTGGGTCTAGAGAGTCTAGGGGATGGGTTTATTTAGGGTTCAGGAGCTCGTAAAGCTAAAAGCCTGGCTCGGGGCCGTTGATGTAGGCTCTCGATGATGCTTCCTTCATCTTCCTTCTGAAATTGGCTGAATCAGGAAATACTAGAGTCCCCAAAACTTGCCACATGTGTAAAGCCCCACCCGACAGTGCCCCACTAAACCTCTGAAGACCCTGGAAAGACCGTGATAGAAGCATGCTGACACGCTCCACCGTAAAAAACGCGATACGTCCTAAGACGCAAAATACGGAACCTAAGCCCTAAAGCCATGAAGCCTTAAAACCAAACGCTTCACCCACCTGCAGTTTTCTCTCAGGTTCCCGGCACTGGCTGCTCGGCTTGCTGCAAGCACAGGTGGGCATTGGATTGCAGGGTTTAGGGTGGAGGCTTTAGAGTTTAAGGCTTCATGTTGAGGCTTTAGGGTTGGGGGGCTCAGTCTAGGATTAAGGGACGAGGGTTTCAGTGGTCAGGGCATGGGAAGAGTTACTTCAATCGGGTCAGTTTTGACCTAAAACCATAAACCTTAGCTTGCAGGCGCTGGAGTGTCAGCTCTACCTGTCCACGCTCCTCAGAAACCGCCAAGCCCGGGCCCTCAGCAAGCCTCCCGGGTTGAGAGCACCGGAATGCGGGAGGAAATCCAGGGTTTGTGTTTTAGGGCTTAAGTTTACTGTTCTAGTTTTTGGGCTTTTCGGGTTGAGGGTAGGGCTTTGGGCTTTTTAGGGGTTTAGGGTTTGCGCCCGGCGCGTGTCGCTGCCCGAGGTTCTGCTCAGATTGCTGGGAGCCACTCGGATGATGAGCCGCTTCCCAAGTCGTCGGTTTGGGGTTTTGGGTTGCGGGTTTGGATGCCATCCGAGCCCTCGACCCCCTACCTAAACCCTGCACCCTGAACCCTAACTTCGACCCTGAACCCCAGGTCCAAAGCTGCAAACGCTGAAGCCCTGAAAATAGTGTAGGGTAGGGTGTACAGTGGTTTTACGGGGCTGATCAGCCGTCCTGAGCCCTGATATGAGGGGATCATAATCAGGATCCTCGTATCAGGACCTGCCCTAAACTTTAACCCTAAACCCCAAAGCCGAGGCCTTTGCGTTACGCTCTTCCTCGCTGGCATCACCGCGTCAGTGGGCTTCCTGGTCTCGCGTCCGCCCCCCGGAAAGTGTCAGGGATACGTCTGTGCTCCCTTTGCTAAAACATAATAATATATAGATATATAGCAGTATATTTTGGGTTCTGCCCCGGCGCGGTCACAGTTCAAAACTAGAGTTTGTGTGCTGGTGGATGGGTGGGTAAGCGGGCTTAGGCTGGAGATTGGTTGGGTGTTGGTTGGGCTGCAAAGGTTGCTGCTGGGGGTATGATGCTTGGTTGGACTGGATGGAAAGTGTGGGTGGTATTTGGCCGAAAAGGAGCCTCCAGGTATGTCCGAAGAGGAGAGAGGTTCAAAGGAGGCATGGGTTGATTTTGCTGGTGCGTTTTGTTGTGGGTCTGTTTGTGGTCACTGTTATTGGGCCGGGGCGGGACCCAAAGTATGCGGTAGTATATCATGGCATATTATGGTACATCATAGAAGACAGACAGGATAACATACACTTGCTCACCATGCACACAGAGCAGCCGCTGTCGCTTTTAGTGCAACAATTGCCCACAGGGAGCGAGTTCCTGCGCTTTGTGGACGGCCTGGCTCCTCCGCCCCTTGCCCGCTGGCTCTCGGAGGTCCTTCTTGTGATTGGCTCTGGCAGCAGCGGCACCTGAAATCGCTGTGACAGCAATTCTGGAACAGCTTTCCTCCGAACCCTCACCTAAGGCCGCGGCTGACGGCAGTCTGTCTCGCACTCCGCCGAGAAAGCGGAGCTTGTGCCCGGAGCCTGGATGTGCGATGGTAGGCTCAGGTGAGGGGTTAGTGACTTAAGTGCTTCCAGTGATAACCGCAGGGTTCGGATTCAGAGACTGAACCGCAGCATCTTTGTCTAGTTGAGCGGTCCAGCGAGAACGGAAGAAACAACACAGGGCCTTACCCTGAGCTGGACGATCAATGGGCTGAGGCTACTTGGAGCTCAGAACTTACCGGAGAAGAGGCAGAAACATGTTCTCTCCAAGATCTTAAACTCAGAAAGTGGATCTGGGCCCACCTACAACCTACCATACTAAACCCTAAACCCGCTTCCGTCATAGAGCGATCCTGACTATGATCACGGGTAGATCCCGAGAATGCAGGCAAACTGGGCTCTCTTGGGCCGTTGCTCGCTGCCCCTTTACCGAAGACACGCTATTCACTTTGACCTTGTATCGTATAACGTATATTACTTGTATAGTATTGTATTGTGGTGCAATAAGTTTCTCGACATTCTATTATACTATTGCATTACCATTGTGTGCATTGAATGTATTATGTTATACAGTTATAGATAAAATTTCTATGCCATCACGCTTTCTTCAGTGCATCATCTTAGGTTGGTACTCGGTTACATGTATGATATCACGGAGCCTGGACGTGGAGTCGAAGAGAAGTGCCCGAGGCCATGCTTCTGGGTGCTTCAGCAGGTCTTCTTTGGCAGCTCCCACCAGGCAGGCAACTGCGTGTTTGTGTATGTGCATATACTTACATACACATACATATGCATACACGTATACATATACATGTATATAATATGTATATATATATATATATACATATGGTCACACTCCCCCATGATCCATCCCAGCTTTCTTGCCAAAACTGCTGTGCATGCATATGTATATCAATCTACATAGAGGTCATACCATACCATACCCTATCCTACCATGCACACCACACGATACCGTACCATACTGTACCATACGATACCACGTCATATGGTATCATGCCATGTCCTGTTATGTTATATTGTATTGCATGGTTTTCGTGTCTGATGTCAAGTTAACTTAATCACATCTGAGTACGCTAAGCTACGTTACGTTGCATGCCATTGCATGGCCTAGCAAGGTACATTACGTTACGTTCTATCTGCTCACATAGTGATGGAGCATGATATAACGACTAACAGTCAGTGTAATGAGTATTCATTCATACATGTTAGTGCAGTAGAATCTGAAACCACAGTATGACATAGGATTTTGCTGCATTGTGACATGATGCACTCTGATAAAGCGCTTCACTCGATTATTTACCATGCTATGCTCTACGACGCCAGACCACCGTGTATAATTTCGTTTACGACACTGTACTGTAGTGTGCTACTACATTACACAATACCGAGCCGTACGATGATATGCTATGCTGTGACCATTGTCTCTTATAGTTAGAGGCTAATCTCTTTTGACTTGACCGTAGCATGGTACGACTTGTAGCATCACAGGCTGTGGGTCGGCATCCACTTTCACGACAAGTTGTAAGCAGCGAGAGTCTTTTGAGCATGCTCTCCTCGCCTGGAGGTTTGGCCTTCATCACCAAGACTGGCGGCATAGTGCGACCTTGCTGCAGCAGTGTCATTCCTATAGACCCAGCCCGTAAGGGTGACATGCAGCCCCTTCGCATCCAAAAAACCATCAAAGCCTTCTATCACCACGAAACTGAAGGAACATGGCTGCATCCCCGTCTGCCCGTCCTCCGGTCCTGCGTCCCTGTGGTCTGAAGATTGGTTTAAAGGATCTCGGGATTTAGCGTTGAGTTGCTGCAACTTGCAGAAAGAGCATTCGAAGCTAGTGCGGGGGCGCCAACATTAATAGGCAGAATCCCAAACCCCAAAGATACTGCGTTTTGTTGTACTAATTCTACTGTATGTTTACGATACGATACTAAACTATACTATGCTATACCGTACTATACTACACTACGTTTCTACACGTTACCATGTCGAATTGGGCCAAGAACTATTGCACCATATCATAGTATACTAGACTACGTCCAAGGTTGGGAGCAGCTGCAGGCGGCTTTGTCTGGGCAACTTACGAGGCCCCCTTGCCGTGTGAGACCCGTACCGTCCGCGAGAGCTCAGTTCTGTGCTGTGCTGTGATGTTCTGCCGGGCTGGTAGTGCTGGGGTGTAGAGTCTAGAGGTTTAGGGTTTGAGATTCAGAGTTTAGGGTTGAGAGGCCTGCGTCTTCAGCTTCGGGAAAAACCTATTACGACGATTTCTTATTTTGGGTATCCGCTTCCGAAGCCACCCAGGTTACAGTATTGTCCGAGTTCTGAGGCGATTCTGAGCGCTTCGCAAGTCTGCTCCGTTTTATAAGTCCGTCATGTCCCTAAGCCGTACAGCTAAAATCCAAACCAAAAAGCGCCTCCCGAACTCGAAACACCCCAAAAGCCTTGAGCCCTAAACCCGAAGCTTAACAGCCTCTGCTCCAGGAGTATCGCGAAGTTCTGGAGGAGCCATCAGGAGGTCGGTGGCTGCCCGGCTTCAATTCGTAATCGAGCCAAAAGCCCCCCAACTGCTGAAGCGCTGAGGGTTTAGAGTTTCGGATATGGGCCGCTGGGGTTGAGATTCGGGGGGGTGTGGTTTAGGGTTTCCTGCCCACTGAATTAGGCTGCTGCTCCTCCCAGAGACCTCCGAGAACGCCAAAGTGCAGGCACGCTGTTTCCTTGCATCACCATGCTGACTGACTTGTGTTACTTTCGTTTGGCGACGGACCCTACACCCCGAAGCCTCCGAAAAAGGTGCTCCGAAGCCCTGAAGACTTCTGCCCATCCCAAACCCCGGACACGCCTTAAACCATGACTATGCCCTGAAACCTAAAGCCTCTAAGCCCTCAGGCTTGAAGTCTCAGCCTACCCTCCAAACAACAACCCTAAACCCTAAACCCCATACACTACGCCCTAAACCATAAACCCTGAACCCTAAACCCCAAAAGCCCCAAAAGCCCTGGGAACGCCTTGTGAGGCGCTCCGCGTCTGGAGCAAGCTGAAGCTTGGGCTGACCGAGGCCCGAGCCGAGCTCCCGCTCCGGTTTAGGGTTTAGGGTTTAGGGTTTTGTTTTTGGTGCTTCTGGCGACTAGAACGGGGTTTCGGGTGTATTCCCCGAATCCTGACTCCCGTACTGTATGTTTTTGCTTCTAACAGTTAGAACAGGGTTTCGGGGTATATGATACTATAAGTGGAACAGGGACCCCCAAAATAGTATTGGTGATTACAGTGTGCTTCCATGCTTGGTAGCTACAGTGTTTAAGTTTTGTTTCATCTTTCTCTTGCCGTTTCTGCAGGTTTGTTGCAATTTTTTGTTGTTTTGGTTTCATGTAGTTTGATGCTCTTTCTGTTCGTGCCTGCTGACTGAAGCCGTAGGGTTGCAGGGATTTAGGGGGGTCGGGTGGTCTTTCATTCCTATCCATCTGTCCATTCCTCTGACGATTTGTCGATGCATTTGTTTGCCGGCGGTATTATACACAGTTAGTCAGAGTTATGATCATAATACCGGAAGCCTTAGTCTACTTATGTCTACTTGTTTAAAGCCACCACAAGACACCCTACAGATTGTTAACAACGCTCGGGATTTCCGGAAATGGGCCGGTCCGAATGTGAGCTCAGGCAGCCGTGGAGCGCAGTGCCACGTTCCTCGGGCGCGGCATGCTCGACAGCATGCTCAACCGCCTAGGCACGGGGAGAACGGTTTGGTCTTTGTGGTTCAGGGGTTTAGGGGTTTAGGACTGAGCATCTTCCAAGAAAGCAATGTCACATGCTTGTCATGTAGAGGCTGCTGGTGGTGTTCAGTGGGCGCGGTCGAAATTGCAGAGAAGGTTGTGGAGGCGCGGAGTCTGCTTGCGAGGATGCCTCAACCCAACCCCCCACACCATAAGCTCAACCAGAAACTCCAAAATCCCGATTTTCAACAGCCAGTAAAATCTGTCGGAAAGTCTTTTTCCCTACCCTGTGTAGGCCCGGCGCTCAACAGCTTCTCGAGCATGCATGGGCAGAATCCGAAGCAAGCCCTCCGCCCATGGACAGGGTCTAGCAAAGGCTTCTCTCTCGCGTACGGGTTTTTCGTCTACCTCGCCACGTATCCATGACCGAAAAAAGCCCTCAGCCGACAGGGCTTTCAGTGGCCCCTCGGCAGCCCGTTCGAAATTCCTCGGGCCCGAGATGTTGAGATAAAACTTCCACCTTGTTCTGAAATTCTCTAGTCCCTTGCGAGCGGTTTGCTCCTTGTCATTAGTCATTAGTTTTCAGGCGGCCCCTAGTTCCCGAATTCTCTTCTCGAGTCTCTTTCGGTTTGCTCCGTTTTCTGTCTCTTTCGAGCGGCTTGCTTCTTTGTCTCAAAATCTCAAGTCTCTTTCGATCGGCTTGCTCCTTGTGTTCAATCTCTTCTCTTTCGAACGGTCTGTTTGTTTTTCTGATCCTTTGGGGCGGTTTGATCTTTGTTCCCAAAGCCCCTGGTCCTTTTCGATCGGTTTGCTCCTTGTCCCTTTTGAGCAGTTTGCGCCTTGTTCTAAAATCAAACTCGGTTGCTCCTTGTTCTCTAATTTTCCAGTCTCTTTCGAGCGGTTTGTTTGTTGGTGGCAAATTTCTAAACTTTTTTTTTTTTTTTTTACGGTTTGCTACCTTTTCTCAAATTTGTCTAGTTTCGTTCGAGGGTTCCCAGTCCCTTTCGAGCGTTTTGCGCGTTGTTCTCAGTCTCTAGTCTCTTTTGTGCGGTCATTTTTTCTAGTTTTTAGAGTGGTTTGCTCGCTGTGTTCACATTCTCTAGTCTGTTTCAAGCGGCTTGCTCGTTGGGCTCAAATCTTCTAGTCCCTTTCGAGCAATTTGCTCTTTGTTCTTAAAGTCTCTCGTCACTTTCGAGCGGCTTGCTCCTAGTTCTTAACTTGCCTAGCCCCTTTCGAGCGATTAATTGTTCAGTCTGTTTCGAGTGGTTTGCTGTGTGTTCTCGACGTCCCTGGTCCTTTCGAGTGGTTTGCTCCTTCTTCTAAAATTCTTTTTTTCGAGCGGTGTACACTTTTCTCTCAAATTCTCTAGTCGAGCGAGCGGTTTGCTCCTAATGTTCACAATTTTTCTTGTACCTTTCGAGTGTTTTTTAAATTTCCTCTGTTTTGCTCATCCTTCTGAAACTCTCTAGTCTGTTTCGAGCGGCTTGCTCGTTTTCTCGTTTTCTCGAGTTCTTTAATCGTTTTTGAGCGGTTTGCCACATCTCAAGTTTTCTGGTCTTTTTCGAGCGGTTTGTTTCTTGAATTTTGTAGTCACTTTCGAACGCTTTTCTCCGGTGTTCTGAAATTTCCAGGTCTCTTTCGAGTGGTTTGTGCCTTGTTGTCAATTTCTCTAGTCTCTTTCGAGCGGTTTGCTTCGTGTTCTCAATTTCTATTGTCTCTTTCGAGCGGTTGGTTCTTTGTGCTCAAACTCGCCAGTCCTGTTCAATCGGTATGCTCCATTCTGAGATTCTCTGGTCGTTTTCGAGCCGTTTGCTCCTTGTTCACAAATCTCCTTGTCCTTTTCGAACTGTTTGCTCCTTTTTCTGTTCCGTTGGAGCGGTTTTGCTCCTTGTCCTTGAATTCTCTAGGCTCTTTCAATCAAATTCTCCATGGTTTCAAAATCATTGAAAATCCCCCAGTCTCTTTCGTGCGGTTCGCTCCTGCTTTCAGGCTTTGTAAGCTTTTTCGATCGGTTTGCTCCTTGTTCTCAAACTCTCTGGCCATCTTCAAGTGGTTCTCTCCTTTTTCCAAGTTCTCTCGAGCGGTCTGCTCCTTGTTCTCGAAGTCAGCGGTTTGCTCAGTGTTTTCAAACGTGGCGAGCTTTTTCGAACGATCTGCTCCTCATTCTCAGGCTGTCTGCTTTCTTTTGACCGGGTTGCTCCTTTTGTCGAGCTCTCTAGTCTCTTTCGAGCGGTTTGCTCCTTGTTCTCAACACCGCTCTAGTCTCTTCCCAGCGATTTGCTCCATGTTCTCAGTCTTTAGTCTCTTGCGAGCGGAAGTCTCTAGTCTCTTCGATCCGTTCGCTCCTTGGTTTCAATTGCCCTATTTCTTTCGAGCGGTTTGATCCTTGTTCTTGAAGCTCTCTAGTCTTTTTCGAGCACTTTGCTCTTTGTTGTCAAATGCTCAAGTCTCTTTCGAGTGGTTTGCTCCTTGCTCTCAAAGTCTCTAGTCTCTTTGGAGCGGTCTGCCCCTTGTTCACAAAGTCTCTAGTCTCTTTCGAGCCGCTTGATCCCGTGCTCTAAAATTTTCTAGTCTCTTTTGAGAGCTGTGTTCTCCCTGGTCTGAAAATCTCTAGTTTCTTTCGAGCGGCTCCTTGTTCTCAAAGTCTTTCTCTAGTCTTTTTGAGCGGTTTGTTCCTTGTTCTCTGCTGGGCCGTGCCATTGTGATATGGAAGGCTCTTCTCGCGGGCCTTCTGCCCTTTCGGACCTCCCCTCCCCTGCCTTCCCTTCCTTGGCCCTCCGGTCCTTTCCGCTGCCTTTCGTTCCTGTTTCTCGCTTCCTGTACCTGCCTCTCTCCCTGTCTCTCTGTCTCTCTGTCCCTCTTCTGTCTGTCTGTCTCTTTGTCTCTCTGTCTCTCTGTCTCGCTGTCACTCTGTCTGTCTGTCGCTCTATTTCTCTGTTTCTCTTTCTCCTCTTGCTCCCACCTTTGCTTTCCCGCATCCCGCTTGGTTTCCTTCTATCTCTCGTTTTGTCTCTTTCCCTCTCTGTCTCTCTCTCTCTCTGTCATTCCCGCTGTCACCCTTTTATTCTTTCCAGTGACTTCTGTTTCTCCGTCTTTCTGCCTCTCCGTCTCTCAGTCTCTTTGTTTTATGTCTCTTTTTCTTTTGTGCCTTCGGGTTTAGAGCCCCAAACCCAGGGCGCGATTTACGGCCGATTGGGTTGTTACTTGCCTCCTTAAAGATTCTTTTGTTCCTTCGGCCTGAAACCCCCAAACCCAGGGCGTGAAAAACACCCTGTATGGCCGGTCAAATTGTTTTTTGTCTCCTTGATTTCTTTTCTTCTTTCTGCACTAGACCCCAAACCCTGAGGTCTGAACAGGCCGGAAAAAAGACCCCAACCAAGAAACTGAGCATGAGGAGCCTTTTCAGGGTGTGCAAAAAGCCCCGTCCAAATCTGAAGCTTGATGAAACCCCGAACCCTTCAACCCCTAATCTCACAAGCTCCTAAATCCTGAGCACCCTAAACCCTGCGCCCCTCTGGTACCCTTGTAGTACCTGCATAGTACCCGTAAAGGACCCTAAATCCCTAAACATCCCTAAACACGTTCTCCAGCTCTGACAGGCGGAGACGTGACGACAAGGTCTACGCAGCATTTCTGTGAGGGGCTTTACGGGTCAGGAGTTTGGGTTCAGGATTTGGGGTTTAAACCGTTAACGACCGTGTGGGCCGCGAGCGCCTTTGTGCTGCGAAGCAGCACACAGGCATTCGTCGGGATCCAGGAGAGGATCCATCTGGGGGCCACAAAGAAGTGGGCTATGTCGAAGTTTAGTCAGCAGAGTCTTAGGCATGTTGTATTTTGCTGTATTGATGTTAGCATAGCACATGTATATGTGTATATATATATATGTGATATTATATAATACACTTCGCATTTCGCATTTCGAGGCAATGAGTCCATTCGGACGCACCGGTGTTCGGCGTGCACTAATTCAGAGGGTGGAAACGAAAAAGTGTTTATGTCCGTGTATATATATATATATGCTGCGTAGTATCCACCCCTCTGTCTTTTGGAATGCGGTATTATTGTAAAGCCAGCAGCTGGTGTTGAAAACCACCAAAAGTTTACAAACCCAGGCAAAATTTTTGCACCTTTCATGTGAGGGAATCAAACTTCAATCAAGTGATGATGATGACATTGTCATCGAAACGCCATCTCGTCAAGCTTCTGACGCGGCATACCGTGTATCCCCCATGGTGGTCGGTGCCTCGAGCCGAGACAACGCGCCACTTCCGGCATTGCATGCGCTCGCACCTTGTTTGCACATAAGTCCTTGAATGATGTTTGGACCTACACCAATTCGTCTATCTACCAAGTGATGAACCTAACCAGGTTGTAACCAAAAAAATCGTTTTTGTTTTTACAATGAGGTCTTGTCAGTCGAGTTTCAATTTTCTGTGTAGCTTGATGTTCCAATGTTGCTAACACCTACTGAGCTGTTGTAAGACCAATAGACGTCATGTTCCGCACTATGCTCCCTGGGTGAGGGACATGTAAGCGCGCCGTTCGCTAAATATGTGCATAGACTTTCTTCTCTCTTGTAAACTCCAGTACGGGAATATGCATATGATCCAGTGAATATGCGAATTCTGACGAAAACACTGCAGCATCATTGCTCAAAAAACAGACGATACCTATGACCATTTACTCTGCTAGCTCATGCTTAGCTTCATTGCCGATTCAGTTTTTTTGCAAGTGTTGATGAACTACTGATGAAATAATTTTTCTTCGTATGGTTTATTGTGCAGCTGGACCCTTCCCAAGTTTATAAATCACAACACTGGTTTATGAACTCAGGCTTTTCGAACCTTCAAACATGACGAATAGGGCCCGGAACCATTCAACCAATTGACAATTTTCAGCGTTTCACCAGTCGGTCTGATTCTTTTGAGTGGCTTGGTACCCAAACCAAGCACCCTTTCACCAATTACCTTGGTCTTATTGGGTGGGGAGGACTAACCATATGAGATTCTTAAGCACCCAAAACCATTCCACCAATTCACCATTTCTCCAACTAGTTTGGCCCTATATGTCTAAACCCATAAGCCATCTCACCATTTCACCAATTAGTTTTGCCCTATGACCATTTCACCATGTCACCAATTCGTTTGGACCTAACCATGAACCATTTCACCATTTCACCATTCATTTCCCCCATATGGTCAGTTGTGAAAAGGAGAGATGGTTTAGGGCTACACTAATCTGTGAATTGGTTAATTGGTTTAGCCATTGCCAAACGAATTGGTGAAATGATTTATTGCTTTAAGACATAGGGTCAAACTAATTGTTGAAGTGGTTTATGTAAGGCCAAAACTATTTGGTGATGGGGGCAATTTGCGGAGAAATGGGGTAACTGGTTGAGGGGCGGGGGGTTTTGCAGGACAACGCGGAAATCCAGGGGGGGATCAAACAGTACCCATATATATATATATATATATGTATGTATGTATGTATGTATGTATGTATATGTACTTATATGCATACAAGATATATATATATATATATATATATATATATACACATATATATATATATATATACATACACACACACACACACACCTTTTCGCACATATATATATATATACAGAGTGTATATGAATGTACACATATTGTATATACATACTGCATGTATATGTTTGCAGCAGGATTATGAAGTAGTGATATTGTCGGCTATTGAGGCTCCTAGATTGATCTCGGTGTCTGGGCCGATGATCAAAGTCATCCAAGCCAAACGCCTTCGGGGAGCATTCATTGCTCCTCGAGGCTTCGCAGTGTGAGACCGCAAAGCCAGGACCCAAAGTCCGCACGACAGCCAGTAGCTAGCATGCTAGGGCCACTTGGAAAGCCTCTCGCAGACAGCTGCTGTTGTGAAGTTGGTGCTTTGAGTGCTTGTGCAGCCTCAAGTTGCAGTGACCACGCGAAGCATTTCCATCAGCATGGCGTGGTACCCTGTGCTGCTTCTGGGTTGCGCAGCCTTGTCTTCGGCTGCCCCAAGCTTCACCGTCAAGGGAAGTCGACCCACAATCCTTGAGGGGGTCGGTTTTCAGCTTGACCTTGCCTTGAGCTACCCTTCCGGTGACAATTTGGCCGCTGGGAGCAACATCTATGTGCGCGTTCAGAAGGGTAGTCAGTCTGTCTCTGGCGTGAAGACCTACCCCCTCTATTCCGGCGACGTGCTCAGGACGTCACTGACCCTTAGTGACCTGGTGCTGAACGAAGTAGGCACTCATGAGCTGACAGTGGATGTTGCATACTCCGCAGACTTCCTTGGAGCTTCCTCAGGGACATACGAAGCGTGGGTGATCTCCGGTTTCGTATCCCTGTTGCCACCCCTGTTCGTGGTTCTCGTGGCTGGATTGACTCAGGAAGTGTTGTGGGCACTGTGGGTCGGCTTGTTTGTGGCCGGGGCCATCGTCCATCAGGGGAACATCTTCGATGCATTCCTGAGGACGCTGGACACATACTTGGTGAACTCCCTCGCGGATTCAGGTCATGCCTTCGTCATTCTCTTCTCCTGGTTCCTCGCTGGACTCGTGGCAGTTGTGCAGAAGTCGGGAGGTGGCCATGGCATCGCCAACATCATGCTAAAGCGGATCTCGACACGACGTGGTGTCCAACTAGCGGTCTACCTTCTGGGTTTCGTGATCTTCTTCGATGACTATGCGAACACGCTGATTCTCGGCAACACCATGCGAGGCCGAAGGGCAGGGAGGTGTGCGGTGTGCTTCCGTGTAACCACCAGGTCATGCGAGTGATGCTCTCTTTTGCAGGCATCTCTGATGCTTTCTTCGTCAGCCGAGAGAAGCTCGCCTTCCTCGTCGATGCCACCACTGCGCCGATTGCTTCCTTGGCTCCAATCTCCTCCTGGATTGGCTTTGAGGCTCTGGGCTAACAAGAGACTGAATGAAGCTTTCTGTGAGTTTTGAGATGGAGTGTGTCCTTCCGCTAACGGTAACGTTGGTTAGGTCGGCCTCATCAACGATCAGCTGGAGACCTTAAAGGGGCTAGGGTACACAGATGCCCTGGCCGAAGCCGGTCTCACGAGCGGCTATGGCATCTTCCTTTCCTCTCTGGCAAGCAGGTACTACCCCATCTTTATGCTCGTCTTTCAGCTCAGCCTGATCATCTTCCAGCGCGATGCGGGTCCAATGCTTCAGGCAGAGCGCCGTGCCGTTGACAACAAACAGGTCATTTCGCCCACGGCCAAGGAGAGTGAGGTGACTCTCGACTCATCAATGGAGCCATCAGAGAGCACGCCCAAGTTGTGGTGGAATAGCGTGGTGCCGATTCTGTCGACTCTGATTGCTGTCTTCGCTGCCCTGCTGGTCACGGGCTACAACACCACCGTGGATGGTGGCCAGGAGATGACGGCAGAGAACTTGTTCGGCAACGGCGACTCCTACTCTGCCCTTCTCTGGGGAGGATTCATCGGGAGCGTTGTCACCTGGGTCTTCATCCGTTTGCAGTATCAGTACAAGGGTGAGATCTACAATCAGTGGAAGCACTGGCTGGCGTGTGATTTCCGGATGCAGATCGATGGAGATGAAGCTGAGGCGCCCCGGCCAATTCTCAATTTCAAGGAATCCTTGGATGTGTGGATTGAAGGCGTGAAGGGCCTCACTGCTCCGGTCTTGGTGTTGCTCATGGCCTGGGGAATTGGCGCTGCTGTGAAGGATGTCTCGTGCGACCTCTTCTTCGCCAGCGTGTTCTCTTCGGATTCCTTGGATTATCGCTCCTTGCCGACACTCACGTTCCTGATCTCCTCGCTGATGTCCTTCTGCACCGGCACTTCTTGGGGAACCATGTCCATCATGTTCCCGCTTGTCTTGCCAGCGGCGTGGATCAGCTCGAACGGAGACCAAGACATCTTCGTGCTGGTGGTCTCTGCCATTTTGGCAGGATCTGTTTTCGGAGATCATGCAACGGCCATCTCGGACACCACGATCCTCTCTTCCATGGCTACGAAGTGTGACCTCCGCCACCATGTTGTGACACAGCTTCCCTACGCGCTGTTCGTTGCCGTTGTTGCAATTCTCATCGGATACCTTCCGGCCTCCTTCCTGTTTCCAGGTTGGTTGGGCCTTTTACTGGGCATTGTCGTGATGTTCCTCGCGCCTTTGGCCTTCGCAGAGAAGGTGGAGCATCCCCAGCGGCGTCTGGATCCGACGATGAGGGTCGTGCAGTGGGTCCGAGTGGCAGTACTCAAGGGGCAGCCTACTGAGACAGCTCCCATCAAGTCCGAGAAAGAGGTCGGAGACCAGGCATTCTGAATTCTGAATTGCCACTCAGGCTTGGAGAGCCGAATGGCGGGGCATGAAGGCGAACCGCACAGAGCGGCAGCGCCTGTTTACTTCTGTTTGTCTTTGCAAGACCATCTGTCGCTGTGAAGTCTCGCATCTCCTTTCCGGCTCTCTGTGCCCTGCAGCTTGGCAGCTCGCAGGCAGCCAGGTGCGTGACGCGGCGCAGTGCATTTTGGCACTGCCCGCGGCCGTCATGGCAAAAGCCAAGACGGCTAGACAGCGCTCTCTTGTGGCATTCAAGAGGCCGGGAGCAGCCCGCCTACAGCTGCTTTAGAGTTGCATCGCAGCTGCCCAGAAGTCTGTAAAGCCTGTAAAGCAAAGAGCTTTGCACCCACCACCTATAGGCTAACCTGAATCACCTCGGGTTGTCTCCACGATGCCAGGTCTTTGGGTGGATCTGCCGCCGACTAACACCTGTCACACTCGTCCGATGGTCCTAGGTGAAGCACAACTTCAAACAGCCGAAAGACACAGCTTGCCGCCTCAGGGCAGAACCCATGGCAGGGTGGAGCGTCTTTAGTGGTGTGGCTTGCTCACACTCGCAGGACGGGGGTGGGGTTCCGAATTTCCTACCGGGAGCAGATACAGAAACGGAAGAGTACAGCACGACACCTCCATGCCAACGTAAGCTGAGGAACCTGACAAGATGCGATGGTGAACTGCCTTCGTCGTGATGCTGCCCTGAAGCTCTGTGCCCTGTTGTCTCCTGCTACGAGAGGACTTTGGCGGTGGTGATGCTAACATTGTAGCACAGTATTCCCTTCGTTTCCTGCTTCCGGCTCAGCGTTAGTGAAGCCGTATCCACTTCACATACAGCCATGTAGCCATGGTAGAACTGCCGAACATGGGCATGGGTGGCTTTAGAATCAACGGCTTCCACGTCTAGATGTCGGCACTCCTAGCATCTAGTTTAAGTCGCGTCTGGTCACACAGTCGGCTGTGCGAGACTTGAATGCCAGAGCGTTTAGGGCAAAAAACCTGGCCCTCCGGGGCTGCAGTTGGGCTGACCCTCTTGCGACCCAAGAAGCGGAGCCTCTCTACTCAAACATACAAGAGCTCATATAAAAAGAAGCAAGGGTTTTTTGGAGCCATGGAGCAGGCGCCGACTAATGGCTCCGGAGGCTCTGGTTCCTCGGCCTCAGCGGGGTCCTCTTCGGGGCCTATGGACTGGGACCCGGTGACCGTTGCTGCGCGACAGATCCTGCATAAGCCCTCTGCTGCCTGCCTGCGCCGACTGGCATCGGAGATGGCAGGCTTTAAGGAGGATCCCCTACCTGGCGTGAATGTCTGCCCGGACGAGAATTACGCGACCTTGGTTCACGCTCTGGTACGGGGCCCCGATGGCACGCCCTACGAAGGTGGACTCTTCCACTTCGTGCTTTATGCGAAGGGCAACTATCCGCATGAGCCGCCTTTGGCGCGGCTGATGACCACGGGCCAGGGGACAGTCCGCTTCAACCCGCAGTTTTATACGTCTGGGAAGGTCTGTCTGTCCATTTTGCATACCTGGCCTGGTCCGGGCTGGAATCCATCCTTCACTTTAAGGGTGGTTCTGCTTCAGCTCCAGGCCCTGATGAACGACCAGCCTGCTCTGAACGAGCCCGGCGTGATGATCATGAGCAACCCCGAAGACTACAACGCCTACTTGAGACACGAGACCTTGAGAGTTGCCGTCTTGGGCCTCCTGGAGCACTGCAGCCATCGCGTCGCCGCCCAGAAGGCGCCGGAGGAAGAGGAGGCAGAGGCGGAGAAGCTGCCTCCGATGCCTCGGGAGCTGGCGGAAGTGGCTTTGGCAGTCTTGCTGCAGGATGCCGCGAAGGCGGAGCAGCGATGCCGGGAGCTGGCCGCGAAGACCCCCGATGGCTTCATGTTGCCCGGAGTGCCTCGGGCGGTGCGTGCCGAGTATTCCAGCATGGCCTCACGGCTCCGGGCCTTGCGGAGTCGTCCCTCCAGCGGCCGAGCGGAAGCAGCGGAAGGAGGGGAAACGCCGGAGGAGCCCGAGAAGGAGGCATCCGGGGTCGCGGCAGCCGAGCGTGCGCCGGACATGGAAGAGACCGAGGAGCCAGAGTGCCGCATCTGCGGTGGTGGGAGCGAGGACCCAGACAGTGAAAGATCCGGAACTGCTTTTCAGAACTGGGAGTTTCCGAAAATTGGGGGTCCTTTTAATGAGGATCCTACTACTTAGGGTACTATATTGGGGTCCCCTATTTTCGGAAACTCCCTACTTGTCCCTCAAAAAACTGAAGGATGGAGAGCTGCTGCAGCCCTGCGGTTTCGGGCCTCAGCTAGGTCAGGATGATGAGTCCGACAGCCACGCGGACGCTCACTTAGGTTGTTCTGGCAGCATGGCGTATGTGCATCGTCGGCACCCCGGCAAGCGACACCGCGGTCGGTTGGCTGCCACAGTTCGTCAGTTGGCACAGAAGTCTGAAGCGGCGAGGTGCATGTGCGGCAGAATGGATCCGCCGAAATCAGTCCCCGGTGTGTCCAATCTGCGGACAGGCTTTGCAGCTCCACATTCTGGATCTATCCAGGGATGTTCCTGTCCTATGCTGTGCTGTCGCTTTGGCGAGGCCTACCGAGATCCTGTGCTGCGCACACTTGGGATGCTGGGTCGCTATCGGCGGAGATGCGGGGGCCTTGGCCGCTGGTCGAGCGTCCCTTCGAGTCTGCTTAGAGCGCGAAGTGCCAGGTGTGGAGCTTGGAAAGCTGGCCAGTTGCATTGGAGCCAGCTGCCTTGCACATGTACAGCCGACATATGCGGATGCAAGTGCAGCCCCTGCGATGTTCGACTGCGGCGCGCAATTGCTAGGTCGCAGTCGCCTGCTTGATTTTCCAAATGGCATCGAGCTCTGGGCCGCGCCCCTACAGCCAGGGCTTATTACTATTATTACTATTATTACTATTATTATTATTACTACTATTATTATTATTATTATTAGTATTATTATTATAATCCTTCGCATATCGGGCAGGGAGGGTCCTCCTTATCGCACTCCTCTCCCCCCCTGCAGCCCAGGCTCCTGCCCGTGGAGATCGCTCCGTGGGAACTGAGCCGCTGGAGGGTGGAGCCTGCGTGGGGGGCTCCCAGCAGAGTCCGCAATAGTCCGCTGTTGACTTGAAACATGGCCATAATAATATAGTAATAATAATAATAGTAATAATAATAATAATAGTTATTGTTATTATTGTTATTACTATTGTTATTATTATTATTATTATTATTATTGGGGTCCTTGCTTCTGCAGGCCCCGTGCCGTGGCTGGCGAGGCCGGGAGTGCCAAGGCCTTGCAATGGAAGCGCAGGCCGCTCGAAAGAGTGACTGCGAGGCAGACTCGCGCACTGGCACTCTCTTCGGGGCAGCTCGGCGAGTCCGACGCCCAAGAAGACGATTGCCCTGAAGTGCCGTACTTACCGTCCCAAAAATCCTCGAAGCTTCCTGCCTTGCAGGCCGCCACCGGTCGAACTGGCGGCGAATGGGCCGGCGGCCTAGCCTGGGAAGCATCGGCTGCAGAGTCCTCCTAGACTTCGGCCAATGCCATGTGTAGCTTCGTGTGGTGACCTGTAGCACTGTGGCAGAGCCTGGTCCACCGCACTCCTCTCCCGCGCTTCCATTACACTCATCTGAAAGTGTAAAGTTGCATCGCCCTTCTGTTATTCAGACATCCTAAACCCCAAACCCTAGACCTTAAACCCTTTACGTCCTTTTGGCGTCTGAGTCTGTCGCTGCAACTCGGTGCTGAGGAGCTGCCAGGTCCCAGCGAATCTCTCTCCGAGGAGCCTGACAGCCTCCTTTAAAGGGGGCTATACGGGTTAATATAGGGGGGTTTAGGGGTTCCTTTAAAGGGGACTACAAGGCTTGCTATAAGGGATCTATAAGGGTACTACAATATAGGGCCCTTCAAACAAGTACCAATGCTACTTTAGGGGCTCGAACACCGCATAGCGCGGATTGCGAATGCCCCCAGAACTCCGTAGTATAGCCCCTTGGGGAAATGGAGTTCGCCAAGACCGACGAGGACGTTATTCATGACGATGTGCTCAAGCAGCACATCCTCGAGGTTATGTCGATGCTGATTGTCTATGGTGCTGTTTCGCTCCGGGCTCTTCGGGAGTTTCTGCAGCTGCGTTTGAATGTCAACTTGGCGGGGAGGCGGTCCGATATTCGCAGGTTGGCGATGATCGCTGCTGATGAGCTTTGCTCCGGCAGCAAGCAAGCTGCCGCTTATGCACCTGTTTGGGAGGTGCTGCCCACGCATGTATGCCTGGGTGTAACCAAGGCATCGGATAGCATCAGGGAGTCAGGCAACCAGGAGCGTGGCCGATGTCTGTTCTCTTTCCTGAGTGATATCGGGGATGTCGCAGGCGATGTGGAGGATGAGCTACATTCAAATCGGTGGCATGATAGCCCAACTGGGAATACATGCTGTGATTTGCAATCCGACGGACAGCTGCCTTCGGACAGGGTGGTCGGCGGCGGTGTGACCGGTGCACAACAACAGGGCCCATGCGGTATGATGGTCGATGTTGGGCCTATGGCTGTGCGCACAGGGGCTTGGCGGCAGGGGTCCCATACAGAGCTTGTCTTGTTCGGGAAGGAGGATGCTGCAAACGATTTCGCTCGCGGGTGTTTGTTCGTTGGCCCAGCCCTGGATCGGAGTAACAACAGCTCATGGCTTCAGGAGGGACAAGTGCGCTCAGATAGGACTCTGGGAGGTGAAAATGCTGGCAAGAGCGCCTCAGTATCTGGCTTGGGGTTTCCTCTGCTCGAGCGCTTGTTGCTTGACTACACTGCCCATATCCTACGTGCATCAGACGCATCGCTGCGTCCAGCCGCCATGCGCTGCTTGGGGAGTGAGCATTGCATGGCTTGCCGTGAGATGAGTGGTCAGCGGATGTACGGTAAGACAATTGGCACACAAGCTGGCTTGCAACACCAGCTATGAGGGTAAGCTTCACTGGTGTTGCTCCCATGTTCCCGTTGGTTTTGTGCTGTGATGCGGACTTGCAGACACAGCTTCTCAGGCTTGCACCACGGTGCCGTCTTGAGTCATTTATGCGAGTGGGGGACAGCTTTTAGCATTCGCGAAGCGACGTGCGCTGGTTAAATCCCTCCCGCTTGGCAGATTGCTGTGCCAGGGGCGCAATACGCATCCTGAGTACATACATACTGCCAGTAACCGTTGAATTCATGTTTGCTAGAGGTACGCTCTCGGAGAGCTTTGCACCTACTGAAGAAGAAGAATGCTACTTTGGGGATTCCTTATAGGGTTGTGGATGTTACAGTACAATGTACCCCAAAACCCTATTCTACTTGTTAAGGCCCATATATTTGGATCACTGTGGGCTTGAGGTTTAGGGCTCTGGGTTTGGACACGACTTGGGCTGCTGCTGAGGTTACTGTACTCCACCCTGTCCAGGAGCAAGCACTCTTCATTCCGGATGATGGCAATGTGCCAGTCTTCCCGGCCTGATTGAGTCTGAAGTGGCCTGGGGCAAACCCCAAGCCTGGCATCCCAAGTCCCAAATTCAAGCGCGATCGCTGACAGGACCTCCAGCTCGCCCCTCCTTACAGGCTGAGTGGCCGTTGGTTACGGCCGGCGCCGGGGCCCCGGAAGAACGAGCTTCAAGCCCGAAGCCCTAAACGTCCTTAGACAAGCAGGCTTGCGTAGGCCGGACCCTCAAAAAAAAACGTCCTTCGACCCCACATCTTCAAAGCTCTCGGCTGGGCCATAAGCCCTGAAGCCCAAGTCTGCGAAGTGGCCACCGTGGTTCTCTCCAAGGCTAGATGCTCGAGATCGCTGGAGGGAGCCTCTGGTGCAGGCTCCCGAAAGACCGAACCCGGAGGTTTCGCATTTGGGGTTGACTGGGTTCTTGTTAAGGACTTTCGTTTAAGTTGCCATGATAGGGATCTGATATAGTAAACAATATGGTTCCCCTCATTCTCGCAACTTGAATTTAATATCCCACAACAAGAACCGAGTTTAGGGTAGAACGCCCCACAAGCTGGGGCCTTCCGAAATTGGAGTCCCGTGAGACCTTCAAGCCTTCAATCCTGATGCGTCACTCTTACGACCCCGAACCCCAAACTGAAACAATCCCCGAACTCCCTAAACGCTAGACCAGCTACAAAAGCCTAAACCCTAAAGCTTGCAGCAGGAGCTTGTGTTCCACCCCCTCACACCTTGGAGCACAAGAACAATTCCCGTGCCGGTGCGCTTCGAGGCTGTCATGCAGGGGCTCGGAATACTTAGTCACAATTATAGCTCCTATAGGATTAGGGTAAGAATTACGCCAATCCGTGCTGCTCCCGATGGATGACAAGTGGGCCATCTGATCAACCAGCCTTTCGGTTCATTCATCTGATTGGACACGGCTTCTTTGGAATTGTGTTCTCTGAATCATCTGCATGGCAGGCTTTGGCGCGGCAGCTGCAGCAGCGTCGGTTCTTCCAAAAGAGGTGCGGTCTCAGGGCTTTCGTGAAGAAGAGAAGCTCTGTGGTGGGCACAGGCCAGCACGATTAACGAGAGTCTTGAGCCACTGGCAGCAGCAGACGGCCGCCGAGCAGGCTGGGTTCTCTCTTGTGTAACTTGCAGAGCCCTCGTGTGTCCCTGGTGCGACTTGTTTTGATAGGGAAGTGGAGGCATCACACGCATTTACGAATACTACTTGTCTGGTACAGATGTGCGCATCTCTCTCGCTGTTAAATTAGGAATGCCAGGTATTGTAGCTAGCTAGCTAGCTGGCTATCTACCTGTACATGTACTCATCGATGCATACATGCAGTCGTTTGCGCACCTTGGTCAGATTTGGAGAGCTCCTCTGCTGCTCTTTGCGCAAGGTGCGACGCCAGTCCAAGAAGGAGGCGGTTTCGGACTTGGGCCTTTCTCGAGATGGAAACCCGCATTCCTTGGTGCTCCTATAGGAGCCGAACCACCTTGGGAGAGGTCGTGGATACATAGGCCGGTGGGCCGGTGCACTGACTTACCTTTAGTTAGTAGGGAATGGAAGAATGGTAGTAATAGTAATTATAATTTTTCCCCGTTCCTCCATTCCCTACTAACCAACGGTAAGCTGAGGGCTTACATGTTGAGGACGCCTGGAATGTGCAGACCTTGCCCCCAGGGACTGCAGCGAGGCTGCGATGTTGGCTTCGCGATGAGCTGCCCTCAGATTTTCCACAGATCGCAGCTTTTGGCTTCTTGCACCCTCGATCCCAAAGTTTCGAGACCCCAAACCCTAAAGCCTAAACTCCCTAACCCCCCCAAAGTCGCCCCAAAGTTGCGGCTCCTTGAGGCCTTGGAGCCCGCTCCAGCGGTCACTGTCCAGCTGCGGCCCCTCGTTTAGATTCTGGGCGAGGGGAGAGCCCAAGAAGGGATCTAAGACGACTTTGGGGCTGCTTGGAGTTCGGGTTAGGGCAGTTAGGGTTTAGAGTTCATGGCAGGAGCCCTGAATCCCCGGAGCCGCAGACCCGCAACCCCCCGAGATCCCTTCAGCCCCAAGCCTCAAACACCAAAAAACCTGAACCCTGAACCCTAAACTTAAAACCCTGAACCCTAAACCCTAAATGTGCACTTTCAAAAAAAAAAAACCTAAATGTAAAAAGCACAGTGAGCCCGAAGCCCTATCCCTCGGTGAGGCCCCCGCTCTCTGCAGCCGTGGCTGCCTCCCTGGTGCTCTTCGCCTGGCAAGCAGTGGGCGCCAGGCCGGAGCCCAGAGCTCTCCGGGCTCTACTGGGAGGTTTTAGGGGGAGGGGTTCGGGCTAGTTCCTTCAGGATCTATAGGGATTCTATAAGGGGTATAGGGTTTCGGGCTACGTGGAGGTTCATGGGGAGTTATAAGTGGGGTTATAAGTAGGGTAACCATACTTATAATCCATATTAGGGGATTTGTAACACCCATGAACCTCCAAGTAGGGTTACAGTCGGAAGTTCTGCAGAAGCACATGGGTATATAGGGCATGAAGAGGTTTCCGCACGGTAAGAAGGATCCTACCATTGATAGCCTATTTAAAGGGGCTCCTAGTCATCAATTTCTCCGAGTTGCGATCACAATCCACTCGTTGCTAGACACAGATCATGTATATCACGGCAAATCGATTCTTCATATCAGTACTTCCCCCAGCTCGGACGTCTAAGTCGGGTCAGATCTCCAAGTATGAATGCATAAAGTGGGGAATGCGTCCTTCCAACACATCGACTATCCACATCTCTTCATGTCATTGCAAAATCCTAACCCCCTCCAAAACAAAACTGAAACCTAAACCCTGAAAGTTAAGCCCTCAAGCTCAAACCCTCATCCCTAAAGCCGAGCCTCGACCCTGAGACCAGCCCTCAAACCGACAGGTCTTTCTTCTGGATGCTCATGTGCTGCCACTTGGGTCAGCTGTGCGTGTTTATATGACCACCCCAGGCCAGGCGACAGGACGGATTTGAGGGTTTGGGGAGATGGTGCATAGCCTCATGCTGTGACAAAACATCTGCAAGCTTATATGAAGTCCACTCTTGACACTCTCTCTTTTGCTACATCCATGACAGGGTCCAGATGGTTTCCATTCCCGCTGGTGGCAGCCACTGCAGCTTGAGCCTCTGTGCGTCGTGTCTTCAGTGGCCTTATCGAGCTGACGTACAGCTCTGTCTGTGCAGGTTTCCGCGAACCTGATGCGCTATCAGGCCTGGAGGGGTGTCCTTTGAGCAGCATGGCGAGCCGTACCTGGAGTAGAGAGAGAGAGTCGTGATCTTGATACTGCCACGACTACTACCCCTCTCGTTGCCAGTGATCGTTTTCAGACGATCACTTCTGAGTTTGAAACTATGTATCCTACTATCGTGTGACTTAAGACATTTTTCTGATGCTGAAAAGCCGTTGCAACTACTGTGAATGTGAGGTGAAGCGGCGTCTGGCCCGGCTGAATATGATGCGCATCAGATCCCAGCTGGAGGCTTTCCATCTCATCGTCATTCTTTAGCACTTATCTACACACACACACAGCCGCAAACGTTGTATGTATCTATCCAAGTATGTAGGTATGTAGCTATGGAGATATGCATGCACGCACAAATCTGGTGCAGTAACATGAGATAGCTTTTACCAACCAACTATATATTCGTTCTGAAGCTCATGTGGCATCGAGCCTTCCAGCCGTAGACGTGCTTTGGAGACTGCTCAGGGATGCCAGGCTGCAAAGGGAAAGACACGTGCCACTGGACATTCGCTAAATCAAAGGAACCCCCTAGGTAGCCCTAAGTCGGCCCCAGGGAGCCGTGACCTCACAAGCCCCAAGCTTCTGCCGGGCAGTCGGACGCGCTGATCCTTCTTCTCCTGCTCTTCGGAGCCTCCTGTGCAGGCTCAGTGGCTTTCAGGGGTTTACGGGTTTAGGGTTTCAGGGTTTAGGGTTTCGGGGTCTAGGACTTAGGGCTTTAGGGTTTAGTTTAGGCTTCGACTCGAAAGGGAGTCCCTTGCAGTTATCGTGCTGGGTAACATGACGGTTGGCTAAGGTCTGTACCTTTGCAGCGGAAGTCTTATGTGCTTGTAGGGTCCTTGTTATAGTGAAATCCAGGAACAAGATCACCTCAAGAGGGAAGGCTTGTTTCTGATTCTCGAAGCCTCACCTCAATCAAGGCAATCTGCAGGCCGCTCAGGTCATGAGAGTCATTGGAGGTCTCAGGGTCGTGTGCAGAGACGCACGGACGTCAGGCGAAGGCCAAGGGGGCATCAGTGGCGTGTTCGCGGCTTAGCGTCGCAGGGACTCAGCCACGCCGGCACCTGCGTCAGCAGTTACAAACTTCACTTTGGTTGTTCTAGTTGCGCCGTCACTGCGTGTCTCTGGGGGTTCCTAGTGCCTCGTGGTGTTGAAGGCTGCATCTGGCGACTCAGCGTAGCAAGGGGCTGCCGACCCCAGCCGAGTTGCAGGAGATGCTGCTCTGCTCCCGCAACTAGGAGGAAAAGCCATAGCTAGGAAGCGCTTGAGGGATGGGCCTTGCATGGATGCAGAGAGCAGCTGATACCTTAGTTGCTGCAGAGGCGTTCAGGTTGTGGTAGGGGGATCCAGCGCCTTTGCCCGATATCGTTTCGTGGAGGATCGGCCTCTGTCGGCCTCTGCTGCCGGCGTATCGTGGACGTTGCACGGCTCCCAGTGGCAGCAAGAGTGAGTCCCTCTCCCTTTCACCGTCCGCAAAGCGGCTTGCAGGTTAGTGCTGGTTTCGCTTGTGGCGATGACCACCGTCGTCGGTGTCCCGGCTGCCTGCCTGAACTTCGAGAAAACTGCTCGGTGAGCCACCTAGGCAAGACGGCCCTTACCACCTGAAGGTCCGCTGGTGTGCAGATTCATAGCGGCAGAGAAGGGATCACCCGAACAAGCGATAGGTGCGACTCCTCAAGCTCGAGGTGCGCCGGAGATGTCGCGGCACCCGTTGCTTTGCTTCGGTTCCCGTACTATAGGCGCCTGAATAAACAATAAGGATATATATATATATATATATATATATATATATATATAATCGCTTACAGTCCCTATCAAACTCTTATAGTATGTTATACCCCCGCACCCCAATCCCGGGAGCCGCATTCTAGCGATTAAGACTGCCAGAATTGGATGTTGACGCATGGGCGTTTGCTTTGGGAGGTCTCGAAGCCCTCGGACCCCTTCTGCATGGACTGCTTTGGGCAGCATGTGGTGCGGCGACTCAGAGCTGGCAGCTTTGGCATGCCTTCCTTGCACTCCGAAGTCCCCAGAAGAGGGCTTTTGGTGTAGACACGAAAGTACGTACAGTCGTATCGAGTACATGGCGACTACAGTAAGTCCTGAACTAAAAAACCCCAAAACCAAGGGAGTGTTATCGCCCGAAACTTGGAAGGCACCAGAGCCCGACACCTCCGGACATGACACCCGAGGTGCTCTGCTCTGCCTCACCGTGGCGGCGCCTGTTCTTACAACCATTGTGAGAGGCGAGTGAGGAGAAACATGCCTCCAGAACGGGCAGGGGGTTCGGGTTTCGTCCCCTTCGCCTCTTGGGTACTTTTGCTACCCACCTGCGAACGCGTTTTTGGCTTCCCCTGCAGCTCTCGGCTCAAAGTGCTGGGCCGCGAAGAAGTGCTAGTGAGTCTCCGAGGCGGGGGAGGGGCAGCCATGGAACGGCCAGGGTTTCGGATTTGACGGGTTTGGGGAATCAGATGTACAGGTCTATAGAGTTCGGGGTTCGGCTTAAGGTTACAAGTGAAGAACATTTACAAACATAAGCAAGTCTATGGTGAGAATGGAAGTAAAAAAGAGGTATACAAACAAACAAGCGACTGAGTATGATCATGAGATGCATATAGGTCGATCGAAAACAAGATCAGTCGTCCCATTGAAGCCTACATCCCGTTGCCTGTGCAGGACCGTCTTTCTTGCGAGATCTCGCGAGTCATGTTGCAGTCCGAGGTGCGACGTGTGGGGCCGGCCGGAGGGTTGGAAAGGGCGCGATCGGGCCAATAAGGGTTTGGGGAACAATCCACTCTTATTGAAAGATCACAGAGTATTGTTACGAATCATTCAGGCCCTGCATTACTTCGATGACCGGTGCGGAAGTCGACAGGATTCGTGGTTGATTGCAGTCACTGCTTGGACCTCATGCACCTTCAAGCAACCCTAAACCCTAAACCCCAAAACCCCTAAAGCTCGCAGTGACAGGTCGACGCAATCTTTAACGCTTTTGACCAGAACAAGGATGGTGGCCTCTCGCGCGAGGAGTTCGAGAAGGCCAACAAAAAGGGACTCGTCACGTCGGACCACCCTGCACGCGGACGTAAACTCCAAGCTCCTCGAAGCAAACATGGGAGTTTCCGAAAATTAGGGCTACTTACCTTGGGGTCCCTATAATAAGCATCCTACTATTTAAGGTACTATATTTGGGTCCCCTATTTTCGGAAGCTCCCACATCAGCAGAACACCCCCGCAAAGTCCGAAACCTGCCAACCTCATTCCTAAAAAGCCCGAAAGCTCCCAAAGGTCAGATTACAGCTTCAGTGCAACTGAGCCCTCCAGCAACGACCGAAACATCCAAGGAAACCCTTGTCAGGCTTGAAGGAAAAGACAGGGAAAGCCTTGGGTTCTACAGGCTTCGAAGCCCTAATCCTGTAAACCCTCAACCCAATCCCCTAACCCCACCGAGCCCTAACCTCCAAACCCCTACACTGTAAACCCCAAACCCTAAATCCCAATCCCTAAACACCAAACCCTGCCTCATTGAGGCTCTCCGGCTTTCAAACACAAACACCCCCTAAACCCTAAATGCCTACAACCTGAACCCTAAACCCTATACTGTAAATCCTAAACCGTAAACCCAAGACACCAAGCCCAAAACTCTGGGCTCTCGCTGGGAGGCCCTGGCTGCCCACAGACTTCAGCAGGCCCTGGGAGCATCAGATCATAAGCCTACGACGGCCTAAGCTTAGGGTTTATAGGGTTTAGGGGGAAGTTTTGGGTTGAGATTTAAGGGTATATCGGGTTATATGGGGTTTTGGGGGTTGAGGGATTCCTAAACAACTCAAACTTCGAACAGAAACGAATGCACGATCAGACCCTAAACTGCACATCGACACATGCACAGTAATGCTTGCTCATTTTATTTGTTCATATATTAGTTTCGGACCAGCCAACTTGGTATATAGTCCAATCACGAACGGCTGGAGCTCGGGTAAGCTGTCCTCGATAGCCCGTTTGCAGCGAGAAGCTGTAAAGCTCAACGTATGTACGTCTGTATGCACGTACGCACGTATGTATGTAGGTATGTAGGTATGTAGGTATGCATGTATGCATGAATGAATGAATGTATGTATGTATGCAATGTACGAGTGCATGTATGCACATATGTGATGGTATGCACGTATACACGCATGGCGATGTATGCGCTCAGCTATATGTGGTGAATTCTTGGGCGCATGCCTACACTTGGAACATTAGCAGATGTAGGTGTGTCTGTGCGCAGGCGCATATATTGGCATACAACATACTCACAAACACCTGCGGGCGCACCTATAGGTATTGCTAGGCAGTAAAGAGACATCCCTCGACGTGTTTTGTCTCCGAGCTTGGTCCTTGGTCATGGAGGTGATCCCCGAGCCAGCGGCAGTCCCGGTCTACGGACCACCTCGCACCGCGCCTGGTGCGATCCAAACGGAGGTAGCGCTTCGCAGGGATTCGTGCGCTTTACGTCTTAGGGTTGTTTGCTTCCGATGTGATGCGGTTGGCAGTTTCTCAGCCGGCGGCTGGTCATGAGACTTTTGTAAAAGGAATAAAGGTTCTGGATAGCTTGATCCAGACTTTGCATGTGTATGTGGACCGCAATGCTGTGATTGGCGATAAGAGCTGCCATGGCTCACGTGATGCTGAAATCACGAACATGGCACACTGTCATGATTACATGCACAGCAACGTCCACAAACGTTTGTGCTCATTGCCACTGTTCCATGGATAGAGGGGTCTCCCGCCAAAGTCCGTTGACTGACTCAGACTAATTGAAGTACTCGTCGGTAGAACTTCATCCTGATCACTTCGCGAAAAATCAGTAGCTTGAGCAGTTCTGATAGCAATTCTGCCGTCCTGAGGCAGCCTTGTGTTGTTAGAGTTCTGCTGTCGAGAATCGTTTCCAGTAGATTTGATGCCAGAAGACTGTGCACCCAAGAAGTGCGCCTGACGATTCCTTGCTTCATCACTTTTCTATTGGTTCGTCCGAGGCAGCCTTTCCCATAGTTGCCGAAGAAGAGGGCGATAGGTGCTATGGTAATTCTCTCACGCAGGCATGATGAGGAGCTTGAAGGGACCCATAAATTAGAGAAGCCCTATGTCAACGATCGCGTGCATCTCCCGATGTGAGCTGCAGGTGCATGCAAACATGCCGGTGGCGGACACTTTTAACATGGGCGTTCCTGTCTACCAAGCGCCGACTGTTGCCCCAGTCTATCGACCAACGGCGATTCAACAGCAGCTGCATCATGCGCAGTATGCACAGCAGCATGCACAGCAGCAAGCGCAGCAGCAAGCGCAGCAGCAAGCGCAGCAGCAAGCGCAGCAGCAAGCGCAGCAGCAAGTGCAGCAGCAAGCGCAGCAGCAAGCGCAGCAGCACACTCAGCAGCAAGCGCAGCAGCACACTCAGCAGCAGGCCCAACAGCAGTATCAACGGCAGCAGCAGCCGCCGCTTGTCACTTACTGTGGCATGCCAACGTTGCAGCCATCAGCCGCAGCACCGCCAGCTCTGCAGACAGCACCACAGGTGCAGCATGTGCCGCAAGTGACACCGCAAGCACAGCCCGCCCACACAGTGCCAGTCATGCAAGCACCGCAAGGTCAACACCTGCAGCCTCCACAGGCCCAGACCGTGCCGCAGATGCAGCCGGTGCAGCAGCCAGCACAGCCAGCGCAGGCGGCGCAGGCAGCGCAGCAGTGGCCAGCAGCACCTGCAGAGCCGGTTTCGCTGCCACAGTCCCAGCAAGTGCCCCAAGGCAGCCCAGCACCGCAGCCTTCGGTTTATCGGCGCGTCGAGACGTCCTCCAATGAGCGCACCCCATCCCCGGTCCGCGTGGTGAGTGCTCCGTTCCGGCCTTACCTTGCACTCTGCAACATCTCTTCACACCGCTTTACGTGAACATCCCAAACCTCAACGCCACAGGCACCCGATGCAGGTGCAGTTTCAGTGGTCCGCGCGCCTCGCTTGGGGGGCTTTGTTGCTTCTGCCTTCGTGTGCCTGCTGGCGCCCGCCGCTGGCTTTTCGCGTCCAGTACAGGGGCCTTAATAATTACCTATACTATTTTGGAGCTTCCTTAATCTATTTGTAGTAGAGTTGGGCCCCAAACCCTGGTCTAATTATTAAGGCCCCTATATTACCCTCCAGACTTTCCAGGGCCCAGAACGATGCCCTCATCCGGAGCATCCCGTCAGGACACGTGGCAGTTGCATCACACAACCTCAACTAATGCTGCGCATGTTAAGACTTTTTAAGCAACATAGGTTTTTAGGTTTTTTTTAAAAACCGATGCATTAAGATGTGTTAAGGCTAAGTTACAGTTGAAGATGACAGCTGCCGCAAGTTGGACCTGTCCGTTCCAGGACGCAGTTCCATGAATGGGGCAGTGTCGGTGGCGACGCCGCGGCTCGGCTCGCCTGAGGTGACCCAGGGACCCCTACCCTATAATGGGCTATATAATGGCTATATAATGGCTATATAATGGCAATATTAAGGGTATATACCTAGCCTGTAGCGATCTGTCTGAGTGCGGCCCAGTGTTTAGGGTACCTCATCTGTCGCGGCTTGAGAACCCAGGACGAACGCTTTCAGCTACCTCTTCCAATCGCAGCACGCGCAGTCTCAGCTGCCTGGCTGAAGACAATCTGGCTGACAGAACGAAACGGAAGAGAAAGAAATCGTGACAGAGAGCAAGCGCATGTGAAGGGAGGGAGGGGAGTCATGGATTGAATCTCTTCTGGCTTTTACCCTGATTTCAAGGCGTCTGGACTATTTGCAGCATGAGATGGCGCTCCCTGACAGCAAGTAGCATTTCTTGTTTGTTGGATCTTTGGGGATCTGACATGCAAGATGCCCAGCTTCATGCTCCAGGGAAGTGGGGACAACTCAATGTGCTAAGGGAGATGAAGCAGATGTTGCAAATGGCGCTTGGAGGGCAGAGGAGCCCGATGCACATGATGGTGCCAGCTATCTGCACTGACACGGAATTCCATGGCTGATTTGTGGCACATTTTTGCAGCTTCGGTTTGCTTGTGGTCATATGTGCATCTCTCGCAGGACAGTGACGGCTCCTCCAATGGCGGAGCCGCAAGCAGGCTCTCACATCAATTGATGGACGAAATCCTGGACTGCACTACATTCCAACACCCGAACCTGCAGGAGTTATGTAAGTTATGGCTTATTCCTTCATGATTTTGTCCATCAGCTGTAAGGGTTCTGCTTGACCGTGCGTCAAGGGAGCAACTGAGTTGTCCGAGGCACCTTCGAAGCGATGGTGCCAGTGGCGCACTCAAAGCTCTGACATAGCCTAGCCCTAACCACAAGCCCAAACCCTACATCCTAAACCCTAAGCCCCAAAACCGCTTCACCCAGGCCAGCACCCTGGACATGACCCGTGATGCAGTGCCGAACCGCGAGGACATCGACCAGGTGCGCTTAGCTCGTCGTTTAAGCTCCACCGAGCTGAGCAGACCCTAAACCCAAAACCCCACGCCAAACACCCAAAACCCGACGCCCCAGACCCTAAACCTTGAGCCTTAAACCCTGAACAGCCTAAACCCTAAAGCCTAGAACCCAAAACCCTGAACCCTAAGCCCTAAACCCGGGAGCCGACAACCCCAAACCCTAAACTTCCAAACCCTAAACCCTCAAGCTGGAAAGCGCCAATCGCCCGCGCCCGCCTGCAGGCCAAGAGGAAGATCATGGAGCAGGCCCGGGCTCAGGCCAGAGCCTAGAGAACCTAACAAGCCCGAAACCCTGAACCCTTGTAGTAACCATTTAGAGCAATTTATGGGAGCCCTTATATTAGCCCTGATAACGACCGTAATTCGTAACCCTGATAGTAATCCGTATGGTAACGCTTTTCGTAACCCTTAGAGTAACCCTGAAGTAACCCAACACTTACAGGAACCCTTATGGCAGCTCTTTTATGTGTCTTAGTACCCCTAAACCCGAAAGTTTCGGGGGAAACCCGGGAGTCCGCCTGGTTGCTGCTGTACTCTTGAGTTAAGGGTACCATAATACCATAAGGGCTCCTATAAGGGATCCATATGGGTTCTATAAGAGATTAGGGTATACGGGCCCAGGGACAAAGAAGCCCGAGCTTGAAGCCATGCTTGGAGGATCATGGGACTTAGTAAGTCAGGTTATAAGTACCTTCATCGGGGTTGTAAGTAGTTATAAGTACAGTTACCCTAATTATGACCTTAGTTACTAAGTCCCATGAGCCTTTGAGTGATCTTTCTTGCGTCTCTGTCAGACCCGCATGACTGCGGTGAAGACTACGTCCGGCGCCCGGGTTGCCTCTTTTCCACCTGGTGATCGTTGAGACATGCCGTTGCTACAAGCAACTCTGTCATCTCTTAGGGTTTTCCATAAGAAAACTATAAGTTGCTGCAGATTGTCACCACCTATTGCTAATTATACGATACTTCTGCGCTGACATTGAACACACTACGGTGTTTACTGCTGCTGCTGCTGCTGCTGTTGCTGCTACTAAAACAGGTATCTTCCTTTATGGCCTCAGCCCCTCTCTGGCAACGTGCACATGAAGTCTACTTGTGATTCCATGCTGCTGTCACTAGCAATCTTCCCATCGGCAAAAAAGGTTCGAGCCAATGCACTACGCGCCGAGCAGCGTGCCCCTCTCGGCCATGCAGACTTGCAAGCGCTGTTGTGATACAGTTAAGGGTTTTGGGATCAGTGACATCAGGTGAAGCCCCCACGAAGTTGCACGATCAACCTAAGCCCTGCTGTAACCATGGAGGAATTCTAGCAGCAGTTGCATTTGGAAGAGAGCCCTCACAAAAACCTAAACCCTAAACCATCCTAGAGGTCTCGCGACACACCTGGGCAGTGCAGGAAGACTTCGCGCAGGCAAAGCGGCAGCCGCTGTCAGGGGAACCCTCAACCCTTGGCCCTGAAGTACAGGGGCCTCATTTTTCTGAAATTCTCAAGTGACAGGCCTCCGATCGTGAGCGCGAGGAGCAGCTGCAAGATGTCCGCCGCGGCGAAGTTACAAAGGTTTTCATTCTGCGAAATTCGCAGGCTTTCAACAGGAGGCTTCAAATGGTTCATACGGGTTCTATTGCTTTTCCAGGCTTTTTGCGAGGGTGTTTCGACGATGTACGAAACTCTGCACCAGATGAGTTTCTCCATGGAGCCGTTTCAGCCTCAGATGTCGGGCCGAGGGGGTCCGTAGGTTTCCCGTTGAGGTCGCCGGATGGACACGCCAAAGGATGGCTCGAAGAAGGAGAAGCCCCCGAAGCCGCCGAAGCTTCTTCAGGAGATAGCACCGTTGCCGAAGCAGAAGGCTGGGTTGAGGGTTAGGGTTTATTACTTGGAGGTTCATGGGTAAACATAGGGGTTGTAAGTCCCCCCTAATATGGGTTATAACCCTGGTTACCTTACTTATAACCCCACTTATAACTCCCCATGAACCTCCAAGTAGGGTTTAGGGTTAAGGGGGACCAAAAGAGCACATAAGCATACAGCAGGGAGCAGAAACCGTTGAAGCCTACTCCCTGATGCCACCCCTAATCTAAATCCTTCTAGAGATTTCTTCTTCAACCCTTTGCTTTTCAGGGACGTCCCCCTTCAACAATGTGTTCTCATTCTTTACAGTATACTGTGCTGCACTATTAAAGTACGCGATGGTACATCATAGAAAGAGTATGTCGTGTGTGTTTTGAAGGTGCACAAGGCCTCTGTTGCAGCGATGCGTCAAGTGCTTGACGATCAGCTGGAGGACGTACGAGAAGGTTTTGGGTTTCAGGGTTTCGGTTTTTTTGGGTTTCGGGGCCTTAATAATTAGAATAGGGTTTCGGGGCCCATTATACTATATAACAAGGAACCCCCCAAGGTAGTATAGGTTCAGGGGTGGTTTTGTGTTTTTTCTGGACGATCTGGGGCAGAGATCCTGTGCTTTCAGGGGGATTTCACTTGGCTGAACACGTCCGCCCATGGAGGGGTCAAAAGTACCGGAGCAAGTCGGGCTTATGGATTGGGGTTTAGGGTTGAGGGCTGGCAACACACGTCTTAGCAGTGCGATGATACGGTCGCATAAGTTTTTATAAGCTTGCTAGTGACCATCTGGCGCCATTCAAGCAGCAATGTAGCCATTCCAAAGTTAAAGATCACAGCCCTCGGCATCGGAACAGAGGTTTCTCTTGCCATTGCTCTCCTTTCAGGAGATGAACGGTATCTTCATCCTGCATGCGCAGAAGATCAAGCGCATGCTCGACTTGCAGGAGCAGGCCGAAAAGATGAGAGACTTAGAGCTGCAGGAGCTGCGAAACGAGCTGGTAGCAGCCAAAGGGCCGAAAAAGGCCAGCGGCCCATCGCAGCTGGAGCACTGTAAGAAGCTCTTAGTGGAGCGTGACACTGCTTGCCGTTTGGCGGAGGCCGAAAATTTTCAGCTTCGTGAGCAGCTTGCGGCCATGCGTGCCCTTGGAAACCAGACGCTGATCATGAAGACCGGAAACCACGGAACCAACGCAAGTACCATTTCGGGACCCGTGGTCACTGGGGTTAGCAGCCCCATGCCCATTTCGGCCGCCCCAACCCCTCTAGCTGCCAACGGCGTTTCAGTTGCTGTGGGATTTGCGGGTGCAGGAGGGACACCAGGCACCCTGCTGGGTCCGGCCCCAGCTCCTGCCACACCCATGATCTCTGCACCTCTGAATGCACCGGAGGTGCTGAATCGACTGGAGCGGGCACAGACCGTGTTGGAAACATGGGCAAGCACCCACCACCCCCAGCTGGGCATCCGAAAGCCAGTCGGGCAAGACGACGAGGACGAGACCTCCTCCGATTCGGACGTCGAGCTCCCCGGTGCCGTGAGGGGCGGGCACCGCAAGTTCAGAGGTGACTTAAGGGTGAGCCAGCGGCAGCCAGAGCAATCTGAGAATGAGGAGGAGGAGGCGGTCGACCCCAAAGCAGAGTATCTCAAAGAAAGCCAAAAGCAGAGGAAAAAGAAGATGTTGAACAGCAAGCTAAGAGCACTCGACATGAAAACTCGAATGCGAGATGCATTTGCTGAGCCTTCTTACATTGCCACCGAGCACTATCACACCACGGGCTGTGCTCAAAAGCTGGCTCGCTCGCCATATTTTGAGCACACGACCATGACCATCATCTTGCTCAACTCTGTTTGGATAGGCATCGAATCAACCATCAATGAAAGCGCGCTGCTGATCAACGCTGATCCAGGAATTATCGTCGTTGAGAACATGCTGTGCATAGCCTTCAGCTTTGAAATCATTGTCCGCTTCTTTGCCTTCAAGTCGAAGCTCCGTGCGCTCCGGGACTTCTGGTTCATTTATGACTTCTTCCTAGCCTTCTTCATGGTGTTGGAGACTTGGGTATTCTTCGTGATCCTCTCCGCGACCGGCGGGGACTTAGTTTTGTTCGGGCCCCAGCCTTTAGGTTGCTGTGAGTGCTGTCGTGAAATGCCCAGCGACCAGAGAAGAAGTATGGTCAGTCTGTAGAACTGTAGAATCACACCCCCAAACTCCCAACCCCTTAGCATGAAAGCCTATTGAACTCGCTCGGAGCCTGTATAAAGCCCTCTAGATATCCCTGCACAAGCATGGAAAGCCACGCCATCGAGAGCCCCTGAGGTTCGACTCCTCGATCATGCGGATGTTGCGACTGCTCCGGCTGACCCGTGTGGCTCGGATTGCGCGGATGCTCCGATTTCTGCCAGAGGTCATGATCCTAGTCCGTGCAATCGGAGCAGCACTTCGATCAGTGATCCTCACGGTGATCTTGGGACTGATGATCGTCTACATCTTCGCGATTGCTCTTTCGCAGATTGCAGTGGGCACAGATGCAGGCACCAGCTACTACAGCACCCTTCCGGCGGCCATGTTCAGCCTGATTTTTCACGGTTGCTTCAACAATGATCTGGCTTCCATGGCGCGGCTGTCCTTTCAGGATGACATCATTGTCGGGAGCCTTTTTGCAGTCTTCATACTCATCGCCCCACTGACGATCATGAACCTGCTCCTGGGTGTGTTGGTCGAGGTAGTTCGAGTAGTAGCTACTGCAGAACAAGAGGGCCGTGTCGTTCGGAACTTAAAGGAGGAACTCCACTGGGCAAAACAATCGCTGGGCACGGAGGGTGACACGATCACTCAGGCGCGCCCACCCCCCCCCCCCTCCCCACAGCTTTCTGCTGATTCCATGGGAGAGCCCTCCGAACATCGCTCGTGATCAGGAGGAGTTCATCCTGTTGCTCCAGAACGATCAGGCCATCGGTGTGCTTCAGGACTGCCGATCGCATACAGCATAACTGTCATGCCCTGACCTGATCCTGCCGTGCTGCAGGACGTCGGCGTCGACCTCATTGCCTTGGTGAAAGACCCGAACATCATCTTCGACGGGGACCCCTACATTCACTTCCAGGATTTCCTAAACGAAGTACTACTCCTGCGTGGGTCAAACAATGCGACGGTGAAAGACCTAACAGTCCTCAAGAACCATCTCTTACAGAGCTTGCCGACCATTCTCAAGAAGAAGCTCCACTTTTAGTTTCACCACTTTGTTGTGCTCCATGTGCCAAGGTCGGGAGGGGTCGCTCCACCTACCGGAATAAATCTCGTGCGCGTATGTCCCTGCAAAACGCATCGACACTGCGCAAGGTTTGTCTTACCCGGGAGGCCCTGTTGTGCCTCTGGCTTCACCTGTAAACCGGTAGATCGCCTGAACGATCCGCAGACCCAGGGAATGACTGCTCCTCATAGGCACACGGTGGCCTGGTTGCAGATTGTATTGATAAACGGTAGAAGAGGGGATAAATCTACAGGAGGAGTAGTAGTAGTAGTAGCAGTAGTAGTAGTAGTAGTAGCAGTAGTAGTAGTAGTAGTAGGAGTAGTAGTAGTAGTAGTAGTAGTAGTAGTAGTAGTAGTAGTAGTAGTAGTAGTAGTAGTAGTAGTAGTAGTAGTAGTAGTAGTAGTATGGTAGTAGCGAGCAGCAGCAGCAGCAGGAGCAGTAGCAGTAGCAGTAGCAGTAGCAGCAGTAGCAGTAGCAGTAGCAGTAGTAGTAGTAGTAGTAGTAGTAGCAGCAGTAGTAGCAGTAGCAGTAGCAGTAGCAGTAGCAGTAGCAGTAGCATAGCAGTAGCAGTAGTAGTAGTAGTAGTAGTAGTTAGTAGTAAGTAGTAGTAGCGCAGCACAGCAGCAGCGCAGCAGCAGCAGCAGCAGCAGCAGAGCAGGAGCAGGAGCAGGAGCAGGAGCGGAGCAGAGCAGGAGCAGGAGCAGGAGCAGGAGCAGGAGCAGCAGGAGCAGGAGCAGTAGCAGTAGCATAGCAGTAGCAGTAGCAGTAGTAGTAGTAGTAGCAGTAGTAGTAGTAGTAGTAGTAGTAGTAGTAGTAGAAGTAGTAGTAGAAGTAGTAGTAGTAGTAGTAGTAGTAGTAGTAGTAGTAGTAGTAGCAGCAGTAGCAGTAGCAGTTTCAGTAGCAGTAGTCGTAGTCGTAGTGGTAGTGGTAGTGGTAGTGGTAGTGGTAGTGGTAGTCGTAGTCGTAGTCGTAGTCGTTGTCGTTGTCGTAGTCGTAGTCGTAGTCGTAGTCGTAGGAGGAGGAAGAGGAGTAGCAGTATGTAGAATTGGTTGGAGTATAGGGGCAGCAGCAGCAGTAGTAGCCGTAGTTGTAGCTGTGGTGGTAGCCGCTTCGTGGGAGTCGGAGCAGTCGTCGTCGTGGTTGTCGTCGCCGGGGTCGTGGTCGTGATCGTAGCGGTGGTAACAGTGGTGGTGGCGGTGGTGGTCGTCGCGGTCGTGGTGGTCCTGACTTCGCCGTCGTCGTAATTGGATATACTGCCAAAACAGCGATATTGTGGCAATAGTAGCCAGCTATATCATAGCAACACAACTCTAGCCGTAGTAAGGTGGATGCCATTAGAAGCGGAGAGGTCGCGAATCGTTTCTTGTCGGAGGATGGCCTGCTAAGCAGCCTGCTTCCTGAGGGAACCAAAGAAGCCGCTTGAGAGCCATGACAAATGCGCCGCCTCGGACTTCGGCTTGCTGGTAGCTTTTATTCAACCTGAGTCCTTCACTTGCAAGTATCATCTCAAGTGATCTCGGCAGCTCTATTCTGGGCAGGCTTATCTCATCTGGTATTGGAAATTGGCGAAACAGTCTTACTTTCAAGCATTGTCATCATAGGCCCGAGACATGCCAGGTCAAGGGCAAGCTGACGGCACTGTCGTGCAGCTCAGCTTCTCACTTGACCAATCAGCTTGCATCCGCGGTCAGGCTTTTGTAGCATCTGTGACCTGCATGTACATACATATGTATAGATGGGTATACTTCTTGAAAGCCAATATCTGCCTTTACAGGTGGATGGATATCAGATTCATTGGCATTTCCATAAGCATGAATGCCTCTGCTCCAATGAAGCAGGGTAGTGTTTGTATTCCTTTGACAAATCATACTCGTATTGACATCACTTTCGGTGTTGCTGTTCGTATCAGTATGCAACATGAAAATGGCGGCTTATATAGCGCATAACAGTACCTGATAATTTCAACCGTTTTTGTTTGGCATGGCAGTGAGGTTGGAGCCTGCGCAGCCCGCGGGTAGTTCGTGGCGGCCTCAACCAACTAACGGCTTGCCAACGGCCGCCGAGATGCCTCTAAGGGTGCATGAGGGTTACAGCATCGAACAGATTTATGCACGGCGGAGTTAACCTCTCTCTTAGTCTTGGTATATGTGCATAATTGTATTCTGTATCATATATGTCCTCTGTAAATGCATATACCATGTGTAGAGTTTGGCAGGCTTGGGTGCACATGTATCATCTGCGATCGATATCATGCCTTTTGGTTCAAGCCTTGGCAGTTGAGCCAAAAAGGCAGGATTTGTTGCCATTAGCTCGCGGAGTCGACCCGCTTATTATGGCACATGTCTTTGATCAGGAGTCACCTGATGTACAGGTTCTTGCCTATGTTATCAGCCGCTTCGCGGTGCATACCGAGGCCCAGGTGTTGCACCCAGCGGCTATGCTGGATCTCAGGGCTCAGCTTCGGTTTTTGGTTTCCGAGGGTCGGAATCTGGATGCAGCCAGGCTGTGGGCATCAGCTCTCGAGATCCAACATTACCCTCCTCCCCCTCCATTGCTCGACGGGTTACCTGCAGGTCTGCCACCTATTCGCACGGTCCCGTGTGTCGACATGGACTGTGCCCGGTGCGCCCAGAGCCGCGGAGGGTTCCAGCTGCCTTTTGTGGGTACATTCACACATGCTGCAGCGATTGTCCGTCCAGGGAGTGACCCGGCTCAAGCGTGGAGTGCTTACCATGCATGCCGCTCCTATTTGTCGCCGGGCGACATCACGGCCCTTCATTCGGGCCTTTGGCCTACCGACCTGCTGCCGAACCACCTCTACGCGCTCTTTTCTCGGGTGGCAGAACAGACCCACCCTCGGGCAGCCAGCTCAGCCGAGCTCTGGATCGTTTTCAGGCGGTGGCAAGCTGGGAGGAGGGTGTGGATCGAGCCCGGAGTCGAGGTCCCTTCTTGGGAGGCTGCCCGGGAGGATGAAAGATCACGGGCTCATAGGACCATCTGGCTGTGGCTTGGGGCCGTGGCTTACGGGCCGGGACTATTGCCAGCAGCCTGCCACAGCTGCGGGGTGCCAACGGTCCTCCGCTGTCGGCGGTGTGACGCAGCGGCTTGTGGAGACTGCCTGGGCCGCTGCATTCGGTGCCTGTGATGATGGGCGATTCTGGAAGGGGCGTTCCCTTTATTATGACCGGCAGGAGCCGACCGCAGGCATCTTCTTATACCGGGGTGGCGACCCCCGATGCCCTGGAATTAGGGCTGCAACCAGGAGTGGACCTGGGGCTGTCTTCGGCGGTGGCGACCCGCCTGGTCTTGAGTCGTACTCCTGCCCTGCTTCTGCCGTTGCCCGGCCTTCACGATCATCTTCCACGGCGGCTTCTCGGCTCAGGCCTCTGCTAGCAGCTGCGATGGCCGGTGTGTACGCCCAGCAGTCGCTTGAGGCGGCAGGAGATGGCGATGGCCAGCCCGGCCCGTCTTCCGGACTCTTCGGGGAGGGTACCCCGGTAGAGGTCCGGGTGGATGCGTGGCGCCGCGCTTTTGGTCTGGCAGATGACGAGGAGTTCGCCTATGTCTTCATGTCGGCGGAGGAGGCACAGCGCCAGGCCGGTGCAGAAATCGCGGCAGAGTGGAAAGAAGTCCGGGAGAGGGTTGATGAAGGCAAGGCCCTGGCATTCGCCCACGAAGCGGCCCAAGCCGGAGCGGCGGCGGCCAAACCTTCCACAAAGCCCCGCCCGCCTTTGCCGCGGCGGCGGGCAGCCGTGCCCAAGGCACCGCTGCAAGCCCGCACGCCTGTGGAGCGCGCTGCCTTGGAGACACCATTGGTCGAGGAACTCGCCGACCTGTGGGTAGATGCCAAGGTTCAGCGCCCGAGCGGTGAGCTCAACGCGGGACGCCAAGCTGAGTGGGAGAACTTTGTGAGGCGTCGTGCTGCCAAAGTGTGCAGCGAAGCGGAAGTGGCCACGATCAAGAAGGCCGTGGTCTCCCTCCGCGAGCTTCAGCATTTCCAGGTTGCCCGGGGCAGAGACGGGCTGGAAGAGGTGGACACCCTGGACCTGGACGCCTTTATATTCAACTCGGCCGCTCCTCATCGTGCTGTGGCGGGCTTGCGGTGGGCTGCCAAGCAGGCGGAGCTCGCCTGGAAGATTCCGGACGCACCCCGGACCGACCAGCGCCGCAAGCCTAGGGACGAGCGTCAGGCCACATTGGCCGAACCTCCGATGCTGGTCCACCTGGAGAAGGTTATTGAGGACCGGTGCATTATGGGCGACCCTCGGTGGACTGCGATGCTGGGGCAATGGATGCAGGCCTCCAGCTGCATGCGGTATGCCCACCTTCGCCGAAGCGAGGTCCTGCGCATCACGGGGTCGACCGTGCATGCCTTCTGCAACAAGGGCAAGCAGCGCCGCCTACGGCAGGGGTTTTACTTTGCTATTCCGGCAGCTTTCGCTTCTGGATGGAACTGGACCGAACCTTGGAAAGAAGCCTTCGAGGCCCTGCCCAAAGGCCGGCGGAGCCAGTGTGGGCTATGCTTCGATGCTCGGGGCTTCTCGTGGTCCCTCAAGGAGTCTACCCTGGCCGTGCAGGCGGCTTTCACGGATGTGGTGGCCAATCCGGAGGAGCTGACCTCCTATAGCTGGCGCCGGTTGGGCCCTTCTGTGGCTATGCTGGCGCAGCTTACGCCGGGCGAGTCGAACGCCCTTGGGGACTGGCAGGATCGAGTCTCTGACCAGAGGAGTGCCATGCCCGTCCACTACAGTGGGTTGCGCTACAAGGAGAGCGTTCGAGTCAAGCATTTGGTGTGGGCCTACATGGGGGAGTTGCGCCCCTATCCGACGTGGGATACGGTGACCCCGCAGGACGTCGCGGAGCACACGACTTTGGCTCGGTCCTTGTGCGACCAACAGGTCAGGGCTGACAAGGAGCTCCTGTGGCAGGGACCAGCCTTCGCCGCGCACAAGCCCAAGAAGTTTACCATGAGGTTGGCCGCCCCTCTTGCACGCAAGTCTTTGGCCGGCCCGGTGCTACCTCTGGCGAAGCTGCGGTCGAAGCGAAGGGCCGAGCCTAAAGCAGTGGCGAGCAGCTCGGCCCGGCCTAGCTCGGCGGCTGCGGAGTTGCCCGCACCAGGTTCCCCCATGCCGCCTTATATCGGTCGCCACAAACAGAGTCTGCGGCGGGAAGCATGCGGCCCTGGACTGCCGCACCAAGAAATATGGCCTACCTCCCGGCTATGTCGTCCCCGGACAATCGCCTGAGCCAGCGCCTGCTTCCCGACGGCGTCCAGCCGACGCACCGGCCGAGGGTGATGGCCGGCGAGATTCCAGAAGGAGGGTGGTGCCAGGTGGTGATGTGGCTCCCCCGCTTCCCCTGACTTCGCCTTTTGGGGCGTTACCTTGGGGGGCAGGATCAGGTGTGGGTCCCCGGCGCGAGTCACCGGCTCCAGCACGCCGGGGTGACACGGCAGCAGCTTCAGGCTCCACGGCTCGGGGCTCGGGCAGCTCACCTGCCCCGAAGATCAAAGCCATGCCCAAGGCCTTCAGGACCCCGCCGGCGCCAAACCCCATAGAGGCTGAGAACCAGGCGGTCTTCGACAATTTGGGGGCAGGCGCCCAGTCCAGCGCCCTACCTGTATTTGGGAATCGCCGGCAGGAGGGCGTCTCTTCCTGTCCGGCTTGCCGCTGCGGGAAACCAGTGGCCAATTCCCGACGATCCATTTGCAGATTACTTGTATGGATCAAACCCCGGAACAACGGGGCGGCATAGCCCTGTGCAGCCGGAACCTGCTGTTCAACGTCTCTGCCAGGCGGTCCCGGGAGGAAGAGTGGCTCCGCATCTTCGGTGCAATCGCACGCACGCTCCTGGCGGGCCACAACGTATTACTCCACTGTATGGCGGGCCGGCACAGAGCCGCGACTACCGGCGTCGCATGCCGGGCGGTGTTGGCAGGCGAGACCCAGGAGGAGGCGAATCAGGCGATCCTGAGGGTGAGACAGATCGAGGTGGATCGCGCTATCCAGCAAGACCGCAGCCTGGGTTCGTGGTTGGCCGGGGCCGTGCGTAACACACGTGTCCCCCCGACACCGGTGCAGCCACGCGGATATATCGCCACTGCGAGCTCGCACCTCCACCTCGAGTCCCCGGAGGAAGGCGTTCCTATCTGCAAGCACAAGCAGGGTATTGAGAGGCGCCGGTTGGCCAACCCGCAGCGCACGACTAGCAAGCTAGAGGCCATCGGATGGGAGCGACCCATCTGCGAGGGCTGCTTTTCACGAGCATCCTCCAAGTATTTTCCGGTATAGGCACCTCGACGAAGCGAGGCTTTCGCCACGACATGCCGGTAATTCGAAGTCGACCAGTTCGCCACCAGCAAATCTATTTTGCGGGTGCCGCATAAGAGCCCGTGTGCCCGCCGTGGCTGGTACCGTATCTTAGCAAGAGAAGCGAGAAAAAGAGGGCTGCGGGCGCGGAGTGTAGGAGCAGTGGCTGTGGTGATGCAGTCGTGACTGAGTGCCTGCACCTTGTCCCTAGCCCCCACCCTCCTTTCCCTGCTTGCTGCTTGCTGCTCTCTCTTTCCCCTCTCTCTCTCTTCTTCTCGGTCCGGTCAGTTGGTCCTCGCCTTGCTCGAAGGTACCGCAACCTCGGAGCTGACCGAGGGGATCGCGGAGTCTGGCGATAGGCTGGGAGTTTGACCCTCGTGCAGGCTCTTCGGGGGGTCGACCTCGACGTAGGCCCCATGTCGTCAGTCTCGCTTGTCCCTCGAGTGGAGCAGGACATTAAGGCGAGCATGGATAGCCTGCAGCTGAACTTCGGTTTGGACGCCAAGGTGGTCGCAGAAGTGCTCGGCACTGGGATCCGCCACCTCGAGGAGTTTCGCTTCTTATTCGAGAACGAGGCGGCGATAGGTACCTGGGTGGGGAAGTTGGGGCTAGGGGACGCCACTATGTTGCAGACCGCCCGCCTCCGTAGGGCGTGGAAGGCAACATGCACATACTACACCCAGGCGGAGCAAGACCGCTCTAAGGTTGCCTTGGCCGACCTCGACTCGATGTTGGCGGACTCCGAACTTCGCACGCTGAAGGAAGCCTTTTGGATTCGCTACAAGTTGCGCTTTCCTGCCGAAGTGCAACCCTCCGACGCAACAGTCTCCCGCATCTCTCGGGAACTTTCCAAAAGGATGCTTTGTATATATGACGTATGGCGAGTGCGATCCCTACAATTCCAGTTAGGCACCTCACAAAAGCGGCGCAAGCTGGCTGATGGCCTCTACACCGACGAGCCCGAAGTCGACGAGGTCGTCGCTCGGGATGTGGACACATATCTTCACAAGCTCCACACGCTTATGATCGCATACGCGCTCAACGGGGTGCAGGTGATCGCGGGAGTGGACCCGGCGGGAGAGAAGGCGCTGGGCGCCAACTCTTGCCAGTTCGTCGAGGTGCCTTTGGATTGTGTGCTGGCATACTACTACCGGGCCCGTAAGGCCGCCATGCAAGTCGCTCCCGCGCAGCGGCTAAGCTGGCTTCAGCATCGGGATGCCGAGGAGCGAGCTGAGTGGGTCTCGCGGTTCCGGGAGGGGACCCGGACGCTTGGAGCAGTTATTAAAGAGGTTATGGAAGCACGTGACGCCCACTGGTTGGCGCCAGCGCTGCCGGAGGGAGGGCCAGTCGCTCCGAAGCCCCAGCCAGTGATCGCTGAGCCAACCAAGTCCTTGTTCGTCCCGGGACCCATGGTGGGAGGCAAGCCCACAGCTCGTGTGATGAAAGATGGCACCAAGCTTTGCGGTGACTACCAGAAAGGGTCCTGCAAGCACGCACCTCCGTGCCCGAATGGGGCCCATCGCTGCGCCGTGGTTCTCCGGGCCGAGCGCGTCTGTGGTGCGCCCAACCATGGGGCAGCGAAGTGCAAGGCCAAGGCGAAAGCGAGGAGTTCGTGATGGGGCCCTGGCCCAGCAGTGGGGGATGCTGAGCCCGGGGTCGCGGACTCCCCCTTCGCAGGGGAGTTGACCCCTTGCCTGGTGATGCTTCACCGCGAAGACATCATTCTGGGCCGTGCTTTTCAGTGCTGCGGTTGGACAGTCTTGGCTGCCGATCGCTTGACCCAAGAGGCCGATTGCATTTGGACGGGGCTGGCCGGGCCTCCGCCTATCTCGCCGGACTCCTTCGAGCAGCTGTTGCAAGGCTGTGCCTCCAGGGGGGCTGCCGTTGTTCAGGAGGGGGTTCCTCCAGAAACAGGCTCGGCCAGCAGTCCTTCAGCAGTTTGGCTCGATCTCTGGTACGATTCCTGCGTTTTTCTCGATGTGCACAGGCATACTAGGCTCCTTCGACACAACGTGGCCGAGATCCAGCAATGGCCTTCGGTTCGGTGCCACCACCGCCACCTGCCTCAGGGGAGTGACTCCTGGGGGGAGGGGTCGCGAGAGTCTCCGCCCATTCCCACGGCCTGCTTCGCCTTTTCCGTGGCAGTCTCCCTGAGCTGGTGGGCTGCTAGGTGTGGCCGAGCGAAGCTCCGGGTCCATCAATGGCCGTTGGTGGAGCCGGTGGGTCGGCGCGAGCATTGGGTGGACGTTGACCCCCGATCGCGCGCCGACTGGGCAGTGGAGCCTATGGCTGTATTCTTGGGCCTGCGCCCACACGATCCGGGAATGGACCGCCTGGTCCCGCTTGCCTGGACATGCTTTTGGCTATATTTTATCGTCAGACTCCGAAGAAAAATCGTCGGGGCTGGCAAAATATCGTCGGGACATCAAAGCAACCCAAAATATAGTCGGGAATGCATTTCTGGCCAAAATATCGTCGGGACTCCGGAAATATCGTCGGGACTTCGGAAATATCGTCGGGACTTCGGAAATATCGTCGGGATCCTGGAAAATATCGTCGGGACCCTCGGGACCTGCAAAAATATAGTCGGGAATCCAGAAATATCGTCGGGATCCTGGAAAATATCGTCGGGACCCTCGGGAAAAAAATAGTCCGAGCCCCGGAAAACTCGTCGCCCCACCGAGAGCCGCCCACCGAGAGCCGTTTAGGAAGCCCCACCGAGAGCCCACCGAGAGCCGTAGGAAGCCCCACCGAGAGCCGTATAGGAAGCCACCGAGAGCCAAGCGAGCCCCACCGAGAGAATACCGAGAGCCGTAGGAAGCCCCACCGAGAGCCGTAGGAAGCCCCACCGAGAGCCAAGCAAGCCCCACAGAGAGCCGTAGGAAGCCTCACCGAGAGCCGTAGGAAGCCCCACCGAGAGCCAAGCAAGCCCCACCGAGAGCCGTAGGAAGCCCCACCGAGAGCTTGGTCGGTCGGTTGGTCGATTTGATTGTTTTGGCAGTTTTGCTTGGTTGGTTGGCCGATTGTGCACCTTGCATGTTTCACCCTTGTTTCGCCCTTGTTGCTTGCTTGGCTTGGTCGGTTGGTCGGTTGTCCGTTTGTGCACCTTGCTTGTTTCACTCTTGTGTCACCATGGTTGCTTGGCTTGGTCGATTGGTCGATTTGATTGTTTTAGCATGGTTGCTCGCTTGACTTGGTTGGTTGGCCGATTGTGCACCTTGCATGTTTCACCCTTGTTTCGCACTTGTTGCTTGCTTGGCTTGGTCGGTTGGTCGTTTGGTCGATTTGCAGGTAAAAAAATGGTTGCTCGCTTGCCTTGGCTGGTGGGCCGGTTGGGCACCTTGCTTGTTTCTCCTTGGTTGTTTGCTTGGATTGCATGGTTCTGTCACTTGGGTACCTTGGTCGTTTGACCCTTCAGCATGGTTGCTTGCTGCAGCGATTTCAATCACTCAAGGGATCCCTGAATAGATTGACCTGCCACCATGCGAAGAGGCTTTCTGCTCGGTCCGAGTGCCGGCGGATCTGCAGGCGGTCGATCGTCCTCCGACAACGGTCCGAGTGGGGTTCGCTCGAGCTCCGACAGAGGGCCAAACGCCGAATCGTCCGCAGGCGGTCGAACATCCTCGAGGAGCCCTCGTGGGGATCGCTCGAGTGGATCGTCTCAGGTCGGCCGGCCCAGCAAAGAGGAAGGCATATCAGAGGAGTTCAAGGAGCGAGCCAAGCAGCAGCTACGCCGCATGCAAGCACTCGGACTGGATGTGTTCGTTTCGGATTCTGGCGAGATCTTCTCTCAAGAGGACTTGAAGCAGCTTCTTGGAATCAAGTAGGGGAAGTGATTGAATGCTTGAGGAAAGAAAAACGCGATCGCTTGGGTGCAAGCATGCTTGTCTAAAGACTGATTTCGTGCTTGCTTGCCCGAAGGCACTCATCCCGTTCGAATGCTCCAAGCTGCATTGTCGTAATCGATCTAGAGTCTAGAGTCTGCCTCGGCAGCCTAGATCAAAGAACGCTTTCCTCAAAACATACTTCATCCGATAACTGAACCCTTAAAGACCTTGACGCCCTACAACCCAAAACCTTTAATTCTACCAAGCCACAGCCATTGTTGCCATCGAGAACTTCGGCCCTGAGATCCTTTTCCAGGACTGCATCCGATTCTCGCAATATCTGTCTTGAATCTCTTGCTGTCTCGCAGGACCTTTGGATGATTGGTGATTGGATTTGGATGATTGGTGGCTGGACTCCTGAGGACTGCATGCCGGTTCACGTTCGTCTGGAAAAGCTTCCACAGGCGTTGTAGCCTCTGAGCCCGTCGATTCTGACACCCTTTCTTGCAATCCAGTTTGCTTTTTGGAACCACCTCATTGCGCAGCTTTTTTCAGCTCGATCGATGACTGCATGTGATGGTCACATAGGTCACATGGAGAAACACATAACATAATTTTGATCGCGATGCCGCTGCCGCCGCCACCTCTGCCATTTATGGTCCGCGCTTTGCCGAACCCAACGACGCCGCTCCCTCCTGAGACTCTGTCTGTCTCTCTCTCTCTCTCTCTCTCTCTCTCTCTCTCTCTCTCTCTCTCTCTCTCTCTTTGCTTTGCTCGGGGTCTGAGGCGGGTGCAGTCCACTCTCTCTCTCTCTCTCTCTCTCTCTCTCTCTCTCTCTCTCTCTCTCTCTCTATCTCTCTCTCTTGGTTTCTCTCTCTCGAGGCCGTTGCCGGACCACTTAGCGTTCCCACCGCGGCAGCAGCCGTTAATTATCGGCACCACGCACAACCAGCCGGCCATGCATCTCGGCTTTATTCAGGGTTCATGCTTTATTCCCTCGTGCAGCTAGTCGCTTGCTCTCTCACTCACTCACTCACTCATTGAGGCTTTGCAACCCCAGATGGTTGAACCCTGCAGTTACTCCTTCCCTGCGACTCGGCTGGAACATCAGTAGCCTCATGCCCTTATAAGGTAAAAAGAAAAGGGAAACCCAGCATGAATCATCCTAAATCCATGTTCCAAGGCAAAGGGACCGCACGCCGCTGTTGCACTTAAGCATGATGCAGATGCCCACGACGCGCCCCGGCAAGTTTAGGGTTTAGGCTTTAGGGTTCAGGGTTTAGGTCTTGCGAGCACTAATCAAGCCTGTGGAAAAAGGTCTTAGGAATGGGCTTCAGGTTTATAGGGTGTGTTTTTGGCACGCCCAGGCAGGGGCTCTACTTCAACGTCAACACGACGCCTTCATTGTAGCTCGGCAACATTCCGCAACCCCTTAAGCCTAGCTTAAACCCTAAACGGAACCCCTAGGTTGCTCCGCGGGCCTCCCATGGGCCGATTCGGCATGCAGCTGCCGCTGAGCCCGGCACGCGTGCACACGCAACTGGGCTAATCCTCTCTCTCTCTCTCTCTCTCTCTCTCTCTCTCTCTATCTCTCTCTCTCTCTCTCTCTCTCTCTCTCTCTTTCTGATTGTTGGCTTGGTCGGTCGGTCGGTCGGTTGTGCTTAATTGGTCTTCACGGACAGGTCATCGCTGCCTTCCTCTGCCGCGGAGCCCGGGCCTGGGTCTCCTTTCAATCCTCCTTGGGCAGACGAAGAAGTACAGATGAGCGAGGGTGAAAGCTTACCTCCTTACGAGGAGGTAACCAGTTGGCTGCACCCGCCGAGAAAGTACCGTAAAAGGTGCGCGGCATGCTGCTGCGACGATAGTGATGATGATGACTGAATCTGAAGAGTCAACCATCCTTTTTGTATTGTAGAAAAATAGACACAAAACCCTAGCTATACCTGTATGGTGGGACATCATCTTCGTTGCAGACGCGGGCAATCTTCTGCGATCAGGCTTGGCAAAAGGGGCTTGCTTATGCGTTGCATCGCTTTGCATAAGCTGCTGGAACTTGCATTTTGGCACTGTCTCTCGATCGTTTTTTCCTGCAGGACCTGCGGACACCCGGAGCTGGAGGCCAGTTCTGAAGCATTTTGGCAATCTGTGTCGAGTCCTGCATGGGCTGCATGGGCGGTTCCTGCTTGTTCCTCTGATGCTCCGCTTGCAAGCTTCCTGCTCGAAGGATCGATTCTTAAGTCGCTGCAAGAAGCAAAGCTACAGAAAGTGGACCGTGTGTTTCCCAACTCCCAACAATTGCCCGGGGATCTCATAATAAGCCACGCCATGGCAGTGTGCAACAAACTCCTCGCGTGGAAGGTGGATGGGTCCATTGGACTGCACTTTTCCTGTGATGAGGGTTTGGTATTCAAAGCCGGCTGGTATCACCGCGACTGGTGTCCGACACTTGGGTCGATCCAGGAGGAAGAGATTGCTGGTGTGTCATCTTTCGCCTGCTTTGAACTTCGCACCACGAAGCTTCACTTGGACACGCCCGTGTCAGTGAGGCATGCCAGGTATATACACAAAAGGCAGATGCTGCGGGACCAAGATGTCGATGTCAGCTGGAAGAAGATTCGAAGGACCGACATTGAAGTGCCGATGTTCCGGGGCCACATGGATCTGCAAATCCGAAGCTGATTGAGGCGTCGATGTTCCGGCCCCATGCTTTGACCTTCAGGTCAAAGCGTCGAAATTGGAACACGTTTCGATGGGAATGTGTTCTCTGTACAGTTCCCTGCAATAGTCAGGAGCAATACTCAGAACAGATGTGTGTCCTAGCACAAAGATTGTGCCAGAGTTCATAAGCATAATTAACCCTTGAACGCCAATTTGCCCCTGCCAGGGCTTTGATCTCGTCGACAGCTTGTGTGGAGCGTGGCCATGGGCAAACGCAAGACACTGGCAGGCGGGGATTGTTGCCGCAACACGGCTGTTTGGGTCTGCGTGTGACTGCCGCTATACCATCTTTGCAATGCACTTTGCCATATCTGGCCCTATAGCTGATTGCCTTCGTGGCATATAGGCTGCATGCTTGATCATGTCGTGTGCACATCCTATCTAAATCGGCCCTGGTATCCAGGGCGGATAAAAAATACCCAATAGCTAGGCAGAGCCGTTGTAAACCAGTATCCAAACTACAAACCTTCATGTGTATGCATGCAGGCTTTGCCCTAGGCAAGTCTGGGCACGTGTCCGGATTTTGAGCCATGCCTCGCATCAAAGATTTGGTTTTGGAAAAGGAGCAGGTGATGGAGTTGCTCCAGGATGGGATCCATGCATTCGTTCATGCTTCCGCTGGAAATAGAATTGTTCGTACTTCCCACGCATTATCCTGTATAGCTACCTGTGTAGGAGGTATCCTGTCCTTTCGACACCACGGATCTCCTCCGCGGAGATCCGGCTCAGCTGTTTCATCGAGCCGGCAACGCCGCAAAAATCACGCGGGAGATGCAACAAGAATCTAAGAGGCACTTAAGGAGTCTCACGGAGGGGGTGCTCGGAGGGGGTTTCTACGACAAAAGTCGGTCGGTCGGTCGGTCGGTTGTGCTTGCTTGAGGTAGGTAGCTAGAGCTTGTTGTCGGTTGGCCAGTTGTGCTTGCTTGAGGTAGGCTTGGGATACCACACCCAGCTGCAAGGAGTCGTACTGGATTCTGATGCCACTGATCCGAAAATACCCGGCGGCGACCTGGTCTGTGGAGACGCCCTCTGTCTTCAAAGAGCCATGAATGTCTGCTGTCGCGGGTCTGCTGTGACCATGCACTGCCCGCTGTGTCTTCATTCATGTGAGGTTGCAGTCGATCTTGGAAGAAATTTTCAAAAGGGATGGCCCGAAGCACGTGGAATTGAATCAGAAAATGATGGAGGTGCTCGCCTTCGACGTTAAAGCTCTCTTTGCCGAACTCAGGAAGACTCGCCGGGTCTGGAAGTACGAAGCTAAGAGGCAATCAAAGGAATGGCCGGCAAATGCGATGTCCGTAAATCCGAAACTCTTCGAGATGATCGCCGCCATGCAGACGCAGGAATCCAAGGAAAACTTGGAAGACGACGACGACGACGACGAGTTGCTGTTTTTCAGAGAGGATGGATCAGTGGAACGCAGGGATCCAAAATCGCCCCCGGACGATTTCTTACTCTTCTTCAAGGAAGATGGATCTACGGTGCGCCGGGAGCTTTTCAAAAACGAGACTCTCAGTTGCAAGCTGAACTCATAATGGCTACGTTGCCTTTGTTGACCGTCACTTCGTGTGTCTGTCCACTCGGGTCACTGCAGGCCAAGTGCTGACCCCGAAAAGGCATCCTCGTCGTCAGCGCAACCCAGGCCTGTAGTGCATACGCGTGATTTCGATCAACATGGCGGCAGTCATTTGGCATCTTCAATTAACCGTATACCTCAGGAACCCTGAATCCCTAAAACCTCGAAACGACCCTAAACCCTAAATAACCCAGCTTCCGAAGGCCGGAGATCATGCAGCCGTCCACAGCATCATCGTCAGAGAGCAGGCACATAGCAGGTTTGACAAGTTGGACTTGGGTTGTGCTCCGGGCAGGTCCGCCGTGCCGGGGGAGATCACGGTGCAATCTCTTAGGCAGGCATGGAATCCGACCGTGTGGCTTCTTATGTTGACTGCCTTGTGCAGGAACAATATCCTCTCGTCGCTATCGGGCAAAACACTGGAAATTGTTGAAAGTGAGGATGAGGATGCTCCTGTTTCTCAGCTGCTTCTGGCTATAACATCCTGTTTCCTTGGATGCCTCGCATGACAGGCTAGCGGTGCTGATGCCCGCGGACCTGCTACGAAACGCAAGTCTGACGTGTCCGGTGAAGTTTCCTACGCCCCAGAGCCTGAGTACTTGGAGGCACTTCAGCCGCATCATGCGTTTTCCTCTTTACTTTCTTGAAATGCGCTGCTGCCAGGAGATGCGCCAGGGCATGGATGCAGAAGCCCCCGAACCCGTGCTTCCGCTTAACCAGCGACGGCTAGCCGCACGCACCAAGGCGGCGGCCAAAAAGGCGGCTTCCAGGCCGACTGCGGATCACGGCCCGCATTACCTGATAAAGCCTCACAAGAGAGGGGGCACAACTCAGTTTGCGTTGGTGAAGAGGGTCAAAGACTCGGGGAACAAGTCGGTCGACAAGCAGCTGGTGCAGTGCCGCGACAGGGATGTTGTGGAGCTCGCCATGGGTCGGCTGCAGAAGAAAGAAATCACGGAGGAGGAGGCCGTCCAGACTGTGAACACCCACAAGCTTCAAGCTCCCTGAGACGGGCCCTGGATTCCAGGGCCCGCGGTTTGTATATCATGGATGGAAACAGCTCCCGGATTTCTTATGATGGGTGGAAACTGCTAAGCTCTGCCCCTTTTTAGGGAAGCCGACGTGCCTCATGAGCCCGGCCCCTTTTCAGGGAAGCCGACGTAAAGCATGAGAAAAGGCACATTGCATGTGAACCAAATAAATCTGCAGGCATGCTTCCACTCCATGCTTTCCATGTGCGAGACAGGACAAACTTCGTTGCTGTTTTGTAGGCCGTGCCCTCGATGATGATTTGGAGCAGCGGCTGGGATGCCGAAGACAATCCGCTCTGTGCCCCGGGCTATGCCATGCTTCATGTTTCTTGATTCACATATAATACTTGCTGAACTCTCCATCATCGCAGTGGATCAAAGGCTTAATTAGAATCATGTCCCAAAGAATCACACCCTCCAAGGAAACTGTGCACATGCATGACCATTATGCCTAACCCGCCAAAAGATGTTTAGATAGAAGCATATGTTCAAGATCATTGTCGTGGACTGATGAGTTGTTTTCACTTTGCACCGATCACACCTGCCTTGATGGCTGGCCCTGCTGAGCTCAACTATACACCTGATCTTGTGGCCGTGGAACATTTTATGAAAAGCTTGGATGTGGCACGACTGAGAGAGCTCCATGGTCTGGTGTCCTTGGGAGTTCCTTGGGCTTCGCGGATGCACAAAAAACGCCTCTTCTCTCCGATTCTTCTCTCCTCTTTCTGCTCCGGCCTCTCCACAGATTTCATCCAGGTTTTGGTTGAGATGGTAATGATGTGCTTCGTGGTCCAGCTGGAAGGCTGCCTATATCTTTGCGAGGCTTATAACCCTGGAATGCCAATGTGTCTGTCAATCTTTTTTTCACATATGCAACTTTTCCCGCTACCTGATGTTGCAGGACTTGCCCACCGGGCATCTGCAAATGACGGAGTTCTTTGCAGGAGTTGCTGTGCTCGCTGGGGCATGGAGACGGGAAGGCTACAATGCCAAAGCCATTGATGTTGAACGATTCTCGGGTTGCACGACTTCCTCTGCATAGCCATGTATAATTGCATGTCCTGTGTAATGCCGCTCCTAAGGCTCCTTGATGCACGACCTTCTCTCGCCTCCAGGCGTGGTGCTCGCCTTCATGACAGTGCTGCTCATGGAACCAGGATCCTTGGTGCATTGTGGCACTGTCTGCACGTCCTTCTGCTGGCCGAATTCCGGAACTCATCGCCGCAGCGCCTTTTTCCCACAAGGAAATTCTCAATATCCCTATGTTCAACAGGGGTCTGCCTTGGCCAGCATCACAGCGGCCATCCTTTTGCTGCACTGGGCCCGGGGAGGAGTCTTCTCGCTGGAGAATCCTTTCAACTCCAAGCTGGAGGTTCACTGGGACCTTCAATATCTCATGAAGTGGTTCATTGCCAGGGAGCAAGAAGGCCATGTCAAAGCTCAACTTCTCAGGCATAGCGTTTCCTTGGCAACCTTTGCGGCTCACAGTTTGAAACCAATTTGGATTTGCTCGAACGAAGACATGTCCGATGCCTTCGAGACTTCCAGTGCTCCCGGCTCCGAAGCTCGCTCCTGCAACAAGTACGGTCCTGTCATGCAAAAGCTGCTTGTCCTGAGCTGTGCAAGTATCGAACCACCATACACTACTTCCAGGATTCCAGTAAAGCTGGCTTCCCACTTTGAATGCAGTTGATTCTATCTTCTCCTGCACCTAGGTACGTGAACTCCCAAGGCATCCGCAAAACATGTGGGGGGCCTGGTCTCAAGGCTTCGCAAGCTTACCCGGAAAGGCTGCCTCTTCGAGAGTTGCATGCGTGTTTCGTGATGCAAAAGGGCCGCACTTTAGACATGCTCAAGTCCCTGTCAGGTTTGGTACAACCATATGCGAATGGTGGCTGCGGAATCGCAAGCAGCTTCGGTCAGATGGGACCCGTACGCCTTGTTTCATGCATGTGGTCTTCACTTTTTTGGTCATGCATGTGATACACGCAGGATGGAACGCAAAATGAGGGGTCTCCGGGCCAGTGGAGACAAATCCATGGCGGATCTTCATGCCGCTCAGTGGAGCCACATGACCTCTCTGCAATGTTTACTTAGTGAAAAAAAATCCTAGGCATCGCTGCTGGACTACGCCCGGGCCAACGATCGCGATTTCATGGGAATTGGTTCCACTCTGTGCTGGCTGAGAAAGGGTCTTTGGAAGCGACAGTGATCCAGGCACTCAGGATGCTAAAGGAGAAAACCAATTACCGCATTGCTCCGTTGCTGTCTTGCGCAGTTGTCGTCGGTTGGTCCGCTGTGCTTGTCGATAACCCTAAACCTCCCAATCTACTGCATGGCCTCGGGTGGAGTTGCTCCCTTGGCTATTGGTGGAGGTGCTCCCCCTGTATCCATCGTCCATCTATATATATATATATACATGAACCCAACCAAACAGTCAGCTCCCCTATAATTAATTGCCCAATAGGAAAACTGTCCTGGAATCCAGGACTCAAATTTCTATAGTGTAAACTGTCCTGGAATCCAGGACCAAACTCCTAGGTACAACAACCCGACCCGACCTTGTCAGGATGTCTAATATGTGACATATGTAGGTCATGCCGGCCGGAAGACACCCTTCACTGACACGGGACCACCCCGTGACCAACCCGGAGCACCCGTGACCAACCCGTGACCGCCCGTGACCTGGAAATATCGTCAGACCCGTGACCTCGACTAAATACATATAGCGCCAGGAGGACAGTACCCGTGACCAACCCGTGACCACCCGTGACCGGCCGTGACCGGCCGTGGCTGAGGACGGACCACCACCCGCGACCTCATACCAATTATGGCCGCCGCCACCGCCACCTCCCACCGAGAGCCGTATAGGAAGCCCCACCGAGAGCCAAACAAGCCCCCGAGAGCCAAGCAAGCCCCACCGAGAGCCGTGTAGGAAGCCCCACCGAGAGCCAAGCCCCACCGAGAGCCGTATAGGAAGCCCCACCGCCACCTCAATGCCACCATGGCACCGACATGAATCCGATGCATATGCAACGATTGCACTCTGAACTGTTGCAGCAAAGGCTTAAGTGTAGCCCTGCACTGCCACGTGCCTCTTTCTAGAGCTGTCATGGCAGATGTGAAGATTGAACTCTTGGAAGGCTTGCTCCGTGAGGACAAAGGAGCAACAAATCCGCGGCAGTTCGGACGCACGCTGGCTTCGGCATGCACCGCCGGACTGGCTGATGGCAATGTGGCGCCGGGTGAAGCTGGCCGGCTTCCGGAAACTCAGCTTCAGGACACTCAGTTGACTCTGGGAACCTGCGGTTCCGACTTTCCCAGCGACGATGACTTGATCAAGGCCTTACGCTTATTCGCCAGATTCGTGAATAAGATATGCACATCTGTTAGAACCCATGCATCCTGTCCACTTTGGGGTCTGCCCAAAGGCCTTGGAAGCAGAGATCGACCAGCTGACTAATCAGGACCTGCACTCTCTCATCTCATGTAGATAGTTTCCTGGATGCACTGTCAAATTAGATCCCAGGAAATGACCGGGGAGGTGCCCTTGCTGCTGGAAGAGCTGGAAGCCCAGAAGAAGGGCTTGCAGTCGAAAGAATGCGAGGCCAGAAAAGTTGAAGATAACCTCCATGTGCATGTTGTTCAATGTGTCTCCGCCTGATCAACCTGCAGGTGCCTGTGTCAGAGGCCGAGACACTGAACCCGGATGACTTCAAGGAGGCAGTCTATCAGGGGTTGGAAGAAGCAGTTAGAAGTTGGCGATCGCAAGAAGAGCTCGCAAGAGCAAAGGCCGAGCCAACAAAGCAGGCCGTCGTCCTGCTTCCAAGTCAGGATGCTTGCTGTTTGTGTGCATGCTGCTCCGCTTCGTTGTGCTCTCGACGCAGGCCCAGCTTCAAGAAGAACAAACGAACAAGCTGGAGCAGCAGAAGAGGGAGGAGCTCGTGCCTGTCCGCCCAATTCACGTATGTGCCTGTGTTGTTGCCTCTGTGCCCAGACCGAATTGAAACATGAGCTTGCAAAAACGAAGGCCGAGGAGGAAAAGAAACTTCAAGAACAGATGGCTGCGGAAAGGAAACACGAGGAGGATGAGAAGAGGAAGGAGGTGCACAACAAGAAATAAGTAATGTACTCGGGACTGCCTTTCAGAATAGAGTATGTGCTCATCGATGTTATCACACCCGTGTCCAGGCCGAGCTGAAAGAGAAGCTTGCACGAACCAAGGCCGAGGAAGAAAAGAAGCTTCAAGAGGAGATGGCTGCGGAAAGGAAACACGAGGAGGATGAGAAGAGAAAGGAGGTGCACAACAAGAAAATATAAGTAATGTACTCGGGACTGCCTTTCAGAATAGAGTATGTGCGCTCATCGATGTTATCACACCCGTGTCCAGGCCGAGCTGAAAGAACAGCGTGCAAGAGCCATGGCTGAGGAGGAGAAGAAGCTTCAGGAGATGGCCGAGGAAAGGAACCGTCTGCAGGAGGAGAAGAGGAAGGAGGCGCAAATCAGGAAAAGTGGACAGCAATGCACGATACAGTATGTGCTGATCAATCTTGTCGCACCCATGTGCAGGTCGAGCTGAAAGAACAGCTTGCAAGAGCCAAGGCCGAGGAGGAGAAGAAGCTTCAGGAGATGGCCGAGGAAAGGAAGGAGGTCCCGAAACCAAAAACATCAATATGTCGATGTACTGAACAGTCCAAATCACAGCAGAGGCCTCGGTAGTTTACACATGTCCAGGCACAGCTGAAAGAGAAGCTTCTACAGGAGATTGCTGCAGAAAGGAAACGCCAGGAGGAGGAGGAGGAGAGAGAGGAAGGAGGTGCGAATCACGAAAACCTGTAATAATGTACTTAATTGGGACTGCACTTCACAGTAGCGTATGTGCTGATCGGTGTTGTCGCACCCGTGTCCAGGCCGAGCTCAAAGAGCAGCGTGCAAGAGCCATGGCCGAGGAGGAGAAGAAACTTCAGGAGGCGGCCGCGGAAAGGAACCGCCTGGAGGAGGAGAAGAGGAAGGAGGTGCCGAAACCAAAGATATCAATATGTCGATGTACTGAACAGTCCAAATCACAGCAGCTAGAGGCCTCGGTAGTTTACACATGTCCAGGCGCAGCTGAAAGAGAAGCTTCTACAGGAGATTGCTGCGGAAAGGAAACGCCAGGAGGAGGAGGAGAAGAGAAAGGAGGTGCAAAGCAAGAAAATCTATAATGTACTCGGGACTGCAACAGTATGTGCTGATCGATGTTGTCGCACCCATGTCCACCAGGCCGAGCTCAAAGAACAGCTCGCAAGAGCCAAGGCCGAGGAGGAGAAGACAAAGCAGGTCCTCTTCTTGTTTCCAAATTAACTACGTTTCTATATGCAGGCTATTCAGCTTGTCCAGGTGTCGGTGGTTTCGTCGGGGGTGCTTGTTAGACCTTCTTTGCTGTCGGTTGGTTGGCTGTGCTTGGCGATAGCCCCAAACCTTGCTTCAGCTCTGGAACCAATCCATTGGCCTCGGCTGGACTAGCTGCTAGCTTTGCCTGCAATTCTCCACGCAGGCCGAGCTTCAAGAGCGGATTGCAGCGGAAAGGAAATGTGAGGAGGAGGAGAAGAGGAAGGAGGTGCCGAGACGAGTTTAATTTGTAGCTATACAGTCGCAGCCATGTCCTTCTCCACACATTCCCAGGTCGAGCTTCCTCAACAGACCAAGAGTTTTCGTCCGTTGCGGTTGTGCCTAGAAGCACACTATATAAAACCAGGCTGAGAACACCAATGCGGCGGGCAATCCCCTTAAGGGCTGGGCAGATCACGAGGCCGAACCTCTTCCTTCTATCATGTTTGCAGTGTTGGAGATCAACTCCGTACTGCCACGCAGGTCCAAGAATTCAAAGCGGAGAAAAGAAAGAAGCTTTTGGCAATGCTTGAGCAAGCCAAGAAGAGAAAGGCCGAGCAGCGGCCCGTACGGAACCTTTCAACGCCGGCCACCCGAAGCCACAAGGGACAGTTCCCCAGCCCGCGGCCCCGAATCCGGGAGCCGCTGACCAAAAAGGCAGCGAGATTAGGATGCTTGAGCCCACGGCCCCGAATCCGGGAGCCGCTGAGCAAAAAAGCAGCGAGATTAGGATGCTTGAAGAGCAACTCCAGGCTCTGAAAGCTGGCAAAGAGAAGTCCATCTTGGACTCAGTTGCCAGGCAATCCATGGACAAGGCCGACAAGGCCTTGGAAGAGCTCGGCTGGAAGGTGCATGCCGAAAAGGAGAAGCCGCCCACGCAGGTGTCAACAGTGCCGGCCAAAGCCAACGGTGAACAGCTGTCTGCTCCTGCAGAAGTTGAGCTGCCCGCCGCAAAAGTGCAACAGCAGGTTGCAGAGTCGATGGAGCACGATTCTGGCTCTGGCTACACTCGCCGTGCAGCTGCTAACCTCCTGAAGAGACTCTCGAACAACCCGGCTCGGCTGCTGTCCTTGCCGCCAGCTCTGACTGCTGCCGTGCAAGACGACGATCAGAAGTCGGCCTTGATCGACGCCTTGGTGCAATCAGCCGGCTCCCTCGAGCAGGTGGCCGCCCACTACCATATCGAGAGTGTGCAGGAGAAGGCCCGCAAAGAGAGAGCCAAACTGACGCCTCTTACGGCCATCCAGCTGGAGAAGATGTACGGCTCGGACGCTCCAAGAGTCATGCGGGAAAAGCAGGAGCAGGGCTTGGTTCAAGACGATCCGAACCTCACGGGTGCCAAGCTGTATCTGCACTCTTTGTCGACGAGGACGGTCCAAGGGCCTCGTGTATGTGCATCTTTTTTTGCTTTTCTGTCCCAATATTGTAAGATCCAGCCAGGGAAGTCGAGACGAACTCCCTGAACCGTGCCACTGCTGCATTTGTGTACGTGGAAGTGTCATGCTTGCACTCATGTGGTAGAACTCGTTATAAAAATGGAGGTCAGACAACTTCCTCGGGCGGTGCTTTGGACACAGCGGATCCAACAGCTCGAGAGTATCTGGCAAATGTGCAGCACCTTCTCTTCTAAATTAGTCAACTCCACATCTTTGTAATGTGTCTGCAACAAGTTCCTTATTATAATGCTCTCCTCGCAAGGTCAGCCCTGGCAAAGAGTGGCCAAGGCCATCGATCGGCAGTGGCTCTGCCCCATCGACGCCGGCCAGAACTCCGCCTGGATACTCCGTCACCGAGTGACGAGGGCAAAGCACCCAAACCTGGAAAAGGGAAACCGCAGCGAATGGAGCCCCTGACAACCCATGAGAAAGCTGCAGACCTCCGCAACAAGGTCATGGCCAAGGTGACTGAGACACACAAGATGATTACTCAGCTCAAGGGCAACGTCTACGCTGCGAAATGTTTGGAGGAGCTGACGGCTTATGAGCAGAAGTTCCAGCCCCCTTGTTTGCAGCCAAATCGACAATGCAAACTGACATCTCCCATGACTTGAATTCCCATATGCTTTCCCAGGAATGTGTGGGACCAGGTCAGCGACCTGATGAAGAAACAGGTTGAGGACGAGCAGCTCTACCTCCCTTTGGGCCGCGAGTTCCTTGTGCTGAAGCAGGTCACGGTCCGTTAAGATTGTGTTCTTGCATGACCTATACGTAGTACCATCTCTTTGCTTGCTCCATTGAACAGGAGTCCGATCGAACCATCAAGACGGCCGCCTCGCTGATCAAAGCTGCCAACTTAGCCTTGGGCCCGACCAAGGAACCCAAAGCCAAGGCTAGCAGAAAGAGGAAAGACAAGCAGTAGATCCAATGGATCATAGTGCAGGGTTCTGCACGTGCAGATCAGGATTGAGATCTCTGCCGGTGCAGCTACATATAGGGGAGGAGGTCTCCTCTTTCCAAGGGTTATGCTAGTTGCACGTGCAGAGTCTATGACAGTAAGGTACTGTATTTGGCGTATATATATATATATATATATATGTCTGTGTGTGCTCCGGATGGAAGTACTGGGCCAAGACCTGCACGTGCTTTTGGGGGCACATCTGAAAGCATGTGCAATCGTGCTCACGATCACTGCGACTGCAGTGAACATGCACATACGCACAAGGCGCTGGATGAACCAGCAGCCTATACAGGTATATTGTACGGAACCACAGCGGCGAGCTGCAAAAAAACATGCTGCATCAGGATCCTCTTCCAAGCTTTGTCCCTCTGCTGCTACCAGAATGGAGCATTTTTTGATTGGCAGGTACGACAATGCGGGGATGGACGAAACGATCTGCGAGGGCAAGCGTCGAGTGAAGATGTGATTCTGCCACGTTTGTTACTTCATGTGCTGATGTAGCATGCTCTAACTTGACCTGCTTCCGCAGATCTACAGACGATTTCCAATCTCATGGAGCTCGCATGCTCGCCGAAGAGGTGGGCAAAGGAGCAGCCAGGAATTGCAGGTGAGAATATTACTTACTTGTCCGTGAGGATGAACAAGCCGTATAATCAAGCAACGTTGCACATTTTCCGACCCATGGTATCTAAGGCAATGAGCTACTCTAAGAGCCAAAAACTGGCGAAAGCCTTTGCCAACGACGGTGTGAAGAGACGGGACCTCCTGCAGATGGCGTCCTCTGCACAAGAACGGGATGCCTACAAATGGATGCGGCTCCCTTTCGACCCCGTCAAGGTGCAACTTCCTGTGTTCAGCACGACAGCAGAGAGGGAAGACAAGCAGACCCGTGTCCGAAGCATTTGGTTGGTATGTTACACTGTTCTTTTATAAGCTGCGCCTGCCGACGACCTTCACCATGTCCAACACGGCACCGTTTCATTTGCTTCTGAGGTTGGTAACAACACCTGCTTCGATCGTGTTGCCTTCTGATGTCTTGGCGGAGTTGAGCAAGCGCGGGCTCCTTTCCTCCTGCCTTGAAGGCTTTGGATCTGTGCGAGAATGGTGGGACCGCGAGATCGATCCTGTCTACAAGGGCCTGATCGACCACTCAGATTATCCTTATCCGCTGCTTTTTCATGAAGACGGTGTGCCAACCACGAAGCGAGAGACTGTGGTATTTTGGTCGTGGTGTTCAGCCTTGACCAACCAAAGGTCCGAGATCAGCAGGTTCTGCATCATTGGTGTTCCGCAATCTCGGATTGCGAAGCAAACTCGTACTTTTATTGCCAGGATAATATCGTGGGACCTCAAGTCACTGAAAGAAGGATATTTTCCAATGCACGACTGGGACGGCAACGAGTGGCCAAAGATGTCCACAAGGCAGGGGTACTGTATCCTTGTCCAGATTAATGGTTTCGGGGTTTACAGAAATATCCATGGAGCTAAATAAACCTGCAATTCAGAAACAGGCAGCGGCGAGCTGGGAAACGCTGTCCGGTCAAGGCCGTCTTCGCATTCTGGAAAGGGGACCAGGAAGCCCACATGAAGAGCCATGAACTCTGTCGCAACTACACTCGCGAGTATATATGCGACTGGTGTCTGGCTTGCAACAGCGACGTCATCCTCAACTCTGGCGACTTGAGTGCTACAGCTGGCTGGCGTCAAACCGAGGAGCACACCCGCCCAGCTCCGCACGCCAACGATGTTTCTCCTTGGAAGCAAGTCGAGGGCTACACCCGTCGCAGACGGCTGTACGACGGCGGCCTGTCTGCATATGATATATGGCAGGGCCGAAGCACATAATTGTTTCTCCATCATTATAAGTCATCATATTATGCACAAAACATGCCTTTCAACTTCAACCTGCCCCTGCAGTCATGCATCTGGTACATCTGGGCGTGCTCCGCGACCTCCTGGCTTCTGTCATGTTGGAAACTTTGCGGAACGGTCTCCGGGAGGCAACAAGAGCAGGAGCTTGATGTTTTTTGTGTCATTATCTCGCTCAGGACTCTGTGTAGCTGTAGCTCCGTAGAGATATATAGCTCCGCCAGCCCGTGAGGTGAGATGTCCAGGTTTTTGGATTTGCAGGACCAGTCGCCAAAGCCGAATGAGATTCTGTACCGGTTCACATCCAGAGCTCAAGCGTGGTGCAAGGAAAGACGATTGGATCTTGGAATAAATCCGATCACAATGGACTCGCTGAATGCGACGCTGAAATATCCTGAATTGAGCTCCACGATCAAAGCATCGAGATGCAGGAATCTTTTAGCCTTCGTCACCCACTTCGCCGTGGAGCTCGAGAAACAGCTCGACCCGGACGATTGCAGTTCCGAGACAGCTCATTGGAGAAGGGCCCGTGCCTGTATGCTGTGGTCTCTCGATGCTGCCTTGTCTGTGGCTGGGACCGCCCACAAGCCCCACATGACCGATGGAGAAACAGAAGAATCCGTGTGGCTTTTCGAAACCTTCCTGCTCTTGTACCAATACGCAGCTGCCCGTGCATATGGACTGTCTCAATTACTTTACAAGATGAGACCAAAGCACCACTATGCATCTCACATGATCGCAGAAGTCGCGCAAACAAAGCTGAACTTTATGCACTGTTCCAACTTTGGTGACGAAGACCATATGAAGTATATGAAGAAAATTGGCTGTTTACTGATCACTCTTGTCTGTCCCTGTCTGAACTTATTTGTTGTAGTTCGAACCCTTTTTGGGCATGCAGCTGTTCAGTCAATCAGCTAAGGAGTGTGGCTGCTGGATGCCATGCGGCGGTGCAACTGGTATCTTGGGCTCGTCGCTACATCACATTGAAGAGCTTTCAATGGTCCCGCATGATGAGATAAAAAGTGCTACGAGTGATCACAGTCCCCTGGTTTAAAGTCAACACTCGAGAGACATAAAAACAAAATGTCCTGGATTCCAGGACGTATACGGTCCAAAAAAGTGATATAAGAGTCTAGCATGCAGCTGCTCGACCTTCCAACTAAAACCCACCAGAGCACCACAAAACAATAATGCCCAAAACGCAAAGCTACTACGTCACAGACCGACCCCGGTGCTGACGATTCTTGCCAAACCAGCATGATTTCTAAACCCTTTATGAATTGGAAGCCCTAAATCTCGGTTGCAGCATATTCCCGCCGCCATGGCGATTAAGTTACAAGCGTCAACAAAAGACCATGCTCCACTACCAGCCATGCTCCGCTACCAACGTAAAACCCGTTCAGGTTTCCCCTAAGACACCGAAGCTCGAAAGCAAATTGCAGTTGAATCCATCCCGTAGGGCACACGCTGCATGCCGGCAAACATGACTTAGTTGGTCGGTCGGTCTGCAGTCGGTCGGTTGTGCATGCTTGGAATTCGCATCGACGTTGCCTTGGAATGCTTGGGTGCTTGTGCTTAGTTGGTCGGTCGGTCAGTCGGTCGGTTGTGCATGCTTGGAATTCGCATCGACGTTGCCTTGGAATGCTGGTGGCATGGTTGTTCCAGTTGCTTTGCTGTATACCTTGAGGGTGTTGTCGCCCTTGCTTGGGATTCGTCGGTCGGTGAGTTGGGAATTGATGTGCATTGATGTGCTTGATTGATCGACTGCGTGGTTGCTCCAGTTGCTCATGGAATTGTTGTTCTTGCCTTGAAACACTTGAGCGTATCGCACTGGGATTCATCGGTTGCTTGCTTGGTTGCTTGTTTGGTTGGTAGGTTGCTCCAATTGCTCAGGGAAGTGTTGAATGTACCTTGAAACACTTGATCGTGTCGCACTTCATTGGGATTCATGAGTTGCTGGCTTGGTTGCTTGCTTGGTTGCGCTTGCTTTGTCTGCTGTGGATGCGAACGCAACCATGCAAGTACAGCACTAACATCGTCAAAACGCCGCGTCCACTAAGGTCGTCAAATTTAATCCCTGAACTATCGTCGCGGGACTCGGGTAAATATCGTCGGGCTCTGGAAATATCGTCGGGGGTCGGGAAAATATCGTCAGGACTCTGGCAAATATCGCCGGGACTCCGGAAATATCGTCGGGACTCGGGAAATATCGTCGGGGCTCCGGAAATATCGTCGGGACTCGGGAAATATCGTCGGGACTCCGGAAATATCGTCGGGATCCATAAATACGTCAAAATATCGTCGGGATGTTACTTGTATTTGAAATATCGTCGGGATCAGAAAAATATCGTCAGAGTCCAGGCAACCCAGGTCTGACGATATAATATCGTCAAAAGCATGTCCAGGTGGGCGATCCGTGGACGAGGTCGAGTTATACGACCGGTCCTTGCCGCCAGGGCATGTGTACGTGGGGCGCGGGCACCATTCACACAGGCTGCCAGTTACCAAATGGTGTTCCCCGTATACTCAGGGCACGACTGCTCCCCGTCCGAGTGGATGCATCTCTTTGTCGAGCACATCATTTGCAATTTCTGGACTTCTCTCCCCGACTTGCAGGGCGTGACCCTTGTCTGCGATTGCCCCTTGGGCTCATTGTGTGAAAGGGATGTCCTGGCAGGCCTGGTGTGGTACCAATTGGCCTCGAGCCGGAGTGGAGGCAGCTGGCAGGGTATGCCAGCCCCGGCATGGAGTGCCGCGTGGGCCGCCTTCACACAGATACCAGCCTCGGTCGCCCACGTCATTCCCTACTCCCCGCAGGAGTCCGTCATCACGGCTTTCCGCAGCCTGTTCCCTTCCTCGGCCTTCCGTGGCTTCGTCTTTCCTTTCATCGAGGACCTGGTGAACAGTCCTCCTTTCACTCTTTTCCCCCAGTGGTTGCGGGAACAAGGGCTTCGCTGGGATGGCGCGTTGGGCCCTTCTCTTTCTGACCCCGCCTGCAGGTTGATGCAGCGCACAGCGGAGGGTCAGCAAGCGGGGGCGCTTTCGGGGAGGGCGGCGCTTCCCCCCTCCTCCCTTTCGGCCTGTCCCCGGATGAGCACTCCCGGCAGGCTTTGGCTAGGGGGGACGACCCCTTGCCTACAGAACACCCTCCGGTCTTGGACCAAGACCTCCACTTTGCGGCAGCGATGACTGTCGGGTCTCTTGGCCGCCTTCGCGAGTTGAGGCGCGAGTGTGTCGGCCCGCTTCGGGAGTTGAAGCGCCGTTGGAGCCATGTGGGGGACCACCTGCGTAAGCTCCAGACTCCGGCGGTCCGGAAGGTCAGGGGCCAGCGGGACATGGGTTGGTCAGTCTCTTTGTTGTTCTGTTGTCTTGGCCGGATACCACTCTCCCTTCACACCTTTTGTTCGGCATGCCCGCGGTCGGTACCTCTCTCCCCTGCGGAGTCTTCCCGCAGCAGGGCTTCGACACGATTCCCCTCCATCGTCTTTTCGAGAACGTGGAATCCCACAACAAAGCTGTCCAAGGATCTATTCGGCCAGGCCCACACGATGACTTCTTGCTGGAGCAATCTACCAAGGACTTCGAAGCGGGGTTTTGTTCGGCACCGTTGTCCTGGTCGGAGCTTCTTCGCCACACCAAGGGCAAACCGATTCGTTTGATACCGAGGTGCGTGATTTCTCAGGCTTCCGGGAAGCAGAGGGTGATCGACAACGCGGACCATGGAGGCCAGAGCGAGTTGAGCTCCGACTCTAACAAGTTGGTGTTGTGCTCAGCCCTCCGCCCGGCCCAGCATGTTTCCTTGGCAATGCGATGCGCCAGCCCGGCGGTCGCCCGCCGCCTGCTGGAGGAAGACCAGTGGGAAGGCGGCGGCGAAGACTGGTCGGACGCCTATCGCCATTGCCCTATGGACGAGGACCAGTCCAGGGCCTGCGTGGTGGTATGGTACCATAAGGATTGGGCCCAGCCGGCTTACCAGGTATATTCCGGTCTCCTCTTTGGGCTCCCTTTGGCAGTGACCAGCTTCAATCGGCTCAGCCGTTTCTCCGAGGCGGTGGGCCGTCGGCTCGTTTGTGTCCTGGTCTCAATGTATTTCGACGACGCGCACCTTACCGACCCCGCTTCTGCGAAGGGCTCAGCCCAGTTCGCCTTCTCCGAGGTCAACAAACTTTTGGGCTCCCCCTTCGCGGAGGCGAAGCGACAACCGATGAGCACAGTCGGCGACTTTCTCGGGCTGGAGTGGGACTTCCGCGACGTGGGGTGTCACCACGTCGTTAGGTTCTGGGTCCGGTCCAGGCTCCAAGCCAAGGTCGAGGCCCTTTTGTCGCAGGCTGAGCAGGATAACTCCCTACCCCCAGGCTTGGCGTCGAAGCTATATGGCATGCTCAATTTTCTCGAACAGGGGGTGTATGGGCGTATTGGCACAGGGGGCATCGGCGCCCTCAAGGAACGCCAGTACGAGGCAGCTCGGGAGTTGACCCCAGCGATTCGCTCATCATTCGAGGTTATCCGAGCCATCCTGACACTGCGACCGCGTCGGTCCGTGGAGGTGCTTCCCTCCCCCTGTGCCCGATTCGTCGCAGCTAGCGATGCCGCGGAGGACGAACCGCGCAAGGGCACGGGCGGTTTCCTGTTGCTCTGGCCGGGCAGCGAGCCCGGCCGCGAAGCCTTCGTGGCACAGGTCGATCGGCACACATATGATGCCTTTCTCCCGGGGGAGGTTAAAATCGCGCAGCTCGAACTTTCAATGGTCCTCTTCGCCCTTACAGCTCGGGCTTCTACTTTTCGTTCTCGTCGTGGCACCTGGTACATTGACAACGTAGCCGCGCTTATGGCTCTTATTCGAGGGCGTTCCGATTCTCCCGACCTCGAGCGGCTGGCACACCTCATTCATGTGGCCCTCTTCTCTCTTCAAGTTTGGGTATACTGGGAGTGGGTACCCAGTAAGTCCAACTGGTCCGACTCGATCAGTCGATTGGGTGCGTCGGACCCGTGGGCTGCTTCTCGCGGCTTCTGCCTCCACCACGCTCTTTTTCCTACCGAGGTGTGGTCTCTGCCTCTGGTGCCGGCCATGCTGGTGTTTCAGTTTCTGTAGAAGTGCTTTGGGATCAGTGCATTGGGATATCGAACCGTGTTGGTTCGGGGTGGGGCTTGCAACCCGGAGGTGACCCCGGATGTTTTACCAAAGCATTTCCCGTAGTAACGGGTTCTACAGACTGGGACGGCACTGGCGATGTGAAAAGAGTGGTGTGTGCAGTAGCCTCTCTGATTCGATTTGCGGATGTATACCATGTGTAGAGTTTGGCAGGCTTGGGTGCACATGTATCATCTGCGATCGATATCATGCCTTTTGGTTCAAGCCTTGGCAGTTGAGCCAAAAAGGCAGGATTTGTTGCCCGCCCTCCCTCCCTTTTACTGAGACGATCCCCCGTGGGGCTATCCTCTCTCTTAGGGTGGGCAGCGAGAGTGTTCTCGACTGCATTCGGAAGGGATATCGAACCGTGTTGGTTCGGGGTGGGGCTTGCAACCCGGAGGTGACCCGGGTTTGCTAGCCCCATTCATCCGGATGTTTTACCAAAGCATTTCCCGTAGTAACGGGTTCTACAGACTGGGACGGCACTGGCGATGTGAAAAGAGTGGTGTGTGCAGTAGCCTCTCTGATTCGATTTGCGGATGAATATATATATATATATATATATATAGATATACAAAGAGAATGATATATATATATATATATATACGTATACATATATATTTATGTATATGTATATGTATATGTATATGTATATGTATATGTATATGTATATGTATATGTGTGTGTATATATATACACATACATATACACACATATACACATACACACCAACACCTTCATCCATACCAATATCTCGATGGATGTGTCATATACACATACAATGTGTATATACAGTATCATGTCTGGCCGCTGTGCAGCCTAGCCATGTGTATCTTTGCCCCCTAAATCAAAACCCTCAGCCCGCAATGGTGGTCAGGCTCGGGCATGCCTACACCATGAGCGAAGGCTCGCCGATGCACCCAGAGACTCCAACATCCCTTAATTACGGAACATACCTTAAATTATGGTAGGATCCCAGGGATTGATTCACGGTATGATGGATAGGAAGCGAGCAGCTGAGTCTCCACATGTAAGGAGTTTCAACAAATAAGGGACCCCAGAAGAGCCCTTGAATAATGGACCGCGTTCTTATCCTGAATAGCAGGATCCCGAAGAAGGAAGGGGACCCTGTGTTACAGCAGAAACACACATGTGCGCAGACCGTTACGCAGGTATCTCATACAGTGGAATGTCAGACTGAAGAAGCTGTCAGCGCGATTGTCTTTCAACCGTTGCTCATAGAGTAGTATAGAGTATTGAAGGATTCGCCAGACTTCACGAAGTAAAATCCTGTCGTGTCCTCGTGTGCTGTGGTGCGGTCCCAAGGTGGGGAGCGCATAGCTATAGGGTTCAAGGTTCGAGGGTTCAGGGACGTGCAAATCGAACGGGTGTTCATCGCAAGCTAGATGCTAACGATACCGTTTCTGTCTTTCCTAGCAGCAGTTGTCATTGTCGCGGGTATTCGTATCCAGTTGTGGTACCTTGGTCCATCGTTTGCGATGATTGATACCGAAATCGTCATCACCGTCATCGTCTGCTAAGGGTCAGATGTTGCCATATCGTCGTCGGTGCAGTACTTGCGCACGTGCCAGGATATGACTCGCATCTCCGGTCGCCCGGCTAGTTTCGAGCGGTGATGCTGTGGTTCAGGGTTTGGGGCTTCGGTCGTAGCCAAGAGTGACCGTGTGCCCGTGGCTTCTTGTCCTCCGGAGACGAAGAATGGCTCCTTACGTACATCGAAATCCTCAAACAGGCTAGCCGGCAAGTCTTCCGTCACAGTATTGAAGCGGGAGTTGCGGAACCTCATTATAAGGACCTACCTGCACGGCCACGGATACTAGAGCCCTTTCAGTTTTTGGACTCTTCAGACAGCCGAAGCCACAGGTTCAGGCATGGCAGGTGCATGGTGTGTGGAATTTTGTGGGCCCTTCGGGCTTCGCCAGCATCTTCCTGAAAACTTGCCTAAACTCCTAAAGCCCCAAGTACCCTAACTCCAGTCTGTTTTTTGGGGGGAGCCCATGTAGATCCCTTTATGCAAAAGCCCCCTAAAAAAGTACCGTGGCCCTGAAAGGGAGGGCCCCCCACCTCAGCTCATCCAGCCAGGATGCCCAACCCGCATCAGTCCATTGAGTTTGCCGTGCCGATGGATGCGAGGACCCGTGGGAGCTTTCGGGCTGTACCGTCAGGGTTTCCAGGGTTCAGGGGTGTAGGGTTCAGGGGTTCTGACTGTAGGATCTCAGCTTCCCTGAACAAGAAAGAAGTCCTGACAGGAATGACTATGCGGCCGATCCCTTCCTGTCGCCTGGCTCAATCGCTTCAACAAGCTCAACCACAATTTTCTTGGACCGTGGTGCGGGCTTGTCCTCATGTTTCATCACTTCCTCAGCGAACGTCGGTATGCAACTAAGGGGCGGCGGCGCTGAATACAACGCCCGTGGCCCAATGGCCTAAGAGGCATCTTCCAGTGCATGCGGACCTTTTTTGCACCAAGGCCGAGCAAGTGTATCCCGGCAGCACTTGTTCAGGTTGTCGGTTTAACGGCTGATAGTCTCACGATGCTGCATGGCACAGTTGCTTGTTTGCCGATTCCCGGATGAGAGGCCTGGTGAATCGGAAGGCTTGAGGCCGGGGCTTTGATCTGCTTTGAATCCGCGCTGGGGAGCCTGCGCAGATTTGTGCGCGGCTGTCGTCAGGAATGCAGGCAATCCCGATCCGTTCATGCAGTCGGCTCAGCCACTTCTGCACGTGAAGGCTCCATGACCAGCTTGAGCTGGACTGAACCTCAAGCCCGCGAACCTTCAATCCTGAGCCCAAACTCCTGAAGCTACCCGAGAACCTTCGAACCCAAGCCCAAAGAGCCCTAAATCTGCCCATGAACCTTCAAACCCAAACTCTGAGCCTCAAGCTCTAACCCTGAAAACCCTCTAAGGCTACCCATTCAGCTGCAAAGCAGTCTGTTCCTGACCGAGCACCAACCGACCTCAAGTGTCTCCCAGGTCCATGGAGTTCCATCCTCAGAGACCAGACATGGGCCACGCACTCAGTGCTTAGAGGTTTTACGGCGTATGCGGTTTACAGGTGTTAGTTTACGTCGAGTTTAAGCGTTTATAGGGTGTTAAGGCTATGGGGTTTAGGTGTTTTGAGGTTTATGCTGTTTGGCTGAAAGGTTACGGGCTTCGAGGTTTTGGGTTCATACTATTGAAGGCTACAGGCTTTAGGCGTTTAGGGGTTCAGGGTTTACATGGCTTAAAGGTCCATGCCATGAGCTCTTGTACGGTGTGCGGTTTAAAGATTAGAAGGTTTAGGGGTTAAGGGCGTATGGTTCCAGGGCTCTTAGGAGTTTCGGGAACAGCGGAGAGGGGCTGGCACTGGCTTGGAGTCTTTGGGCATGCAGCGTCTTGTCTTCGAGGCGGTGACTATCGACCCGAAGGAGTGCAGCGGCCTCGAAAGCTTGAGTACTTGCAGATGACTGTCTATGCATGCATGCAGACATGCAGACATCTGCGGCAGACAGCTTGCACGTATAGATGTGCTTTCATGTTGATCCTGTTCTAATCCATATGTCTATCTGAACTGTACACACCCGCATATACTGCCGACACCACATGTTCCTGCTTCAAACTACACCAATTGCAGCATGTGCTGATTTTTTCCTTGCACCATCTGTAGTTTACGCTCCGGCATATGCGCGTCCCGGAAAAGAATCAGGAAAGACTCAAGATTGAAGCGTGCTTCGAGCTCTGAAGATTCTGCTGGAAACAATGCCAGAGAGCTTCCATGTTCGATGTTGTATTCCCCTCCAAGCTGCAAACTCGCAAACTCAATCGTGAGACGGATCGTGGGACAACCGTGAGTTCTGTTTCGCAACTTTATCAGGGAGCTTTCCTTGTGAGAAGCAGAACCACCAAGTGCAGCCAATTCATTTTGCATTTTCCAGATTTAACATTCAAGGTTCCGTCGACAAATGTCCAGGCAATTTCGAATCTTCGATCTTCTTCGGAGCCTGTCTTTGCTTACCTGTCCTGGCTTTCCAAGATTATTGTCGCTTCCACGACTCACTGAGTCGGGGACGGGATTGCACCAAGAAGTCAAGGACCTCAATTTGGGGATTCCGGCGGCCCGGTGTCCGCAAGGGGTCGTGAAAAAAGTAGTAGGATCATTAGCAAGTATACAGGTTGCCTATAGGGGTCTGCATATTTCGACTTGATTTTCCTCTACAGGTGAGTCCGTCATATTGGATAGTGACAGTAGAAGATACCACCCACAAGCCCTTTTTTCATCGTTACTGCCTCCATACATACTCTGATAACGCTATATTATCTTCTGGCCTTCCTTTGGCCCATGATGCTCCTTCTGCAAGCAATCCGATTTGCTGGAGTCCACAAAATCTATGCCCCACTCGACCCCAACTGCCATGATCATGTGCGCCAGTACGCCTGCGTAGTCTTGTATACTTAAATGATGAGATCAGAGGATAAACTGAATCCTTACTCCCGTTCAGAGCCCATATATCTAACCCCGACATCGGCGACCCTGAGGTTCACACCCGGGGGTACCAACGTCGCCGACGAGCCTGAGTCTGCCTGCTCAGTGATTGGCAAGCTGCGGTGAGAGCAACCCGAGAGCCCTCAACCCTCCATCCTGAACCCAACTCCCTAAGCCCTGAGTTGCTTCAGTGGGCTATTTTGTGCACCTTCTCATTCTCATGGGAGTGCTCTTGACCTGTGCTGCAGCAATAGAAAGGAAGCGCATTGCATAACAAACCCTTAACGCCCTGAACCCTCAGCACTGCATCCTGCAGCAAGAGACCTGAGGCTGATGGGACTCCCTGGACAGGATCCTATGCTTGCGCCCAGGCCGCTGTCTGTAAGTGGGGCGGTGAGGTGTCCTTGCTTGTGGGCCCAGGGGACTTAGAGACCCTCATTGGGGATCCTCCGACTTGCGACCTGCTTAACTAAATCGTACTTGCTATGTCCGCTCCGCCTCTACCACCTTCGGAGAGTCGCCGGATCTTGATGAAGCCAGGCATGCATACTCGTGGCTGAGTGCTTCTGCGAAGGACATTCGGCGCTCCAACGGCTTCCAACACCTTCTCCTCGTTCATCAAGAAGGACGGTTTCGCTAAACAAAAGCGTGAAACGACTGCAGCCCTCGGGGGGATTGCATTGCATCGGGATGCCAGTAGAAGCACGCTGGTGTGTGTTTACAGAATGACGCTGAGGCGGCTACGCTTCCCTGTCAGCGACGGTGAGACATCCATGCTCCACCAAGAAGCTAACCTCTCAACTTCCGCAGCTACTGAACCCGAGACCCTCAGCCCTTGCTCTCGGCTTTCTGTGGCCCTAAAGCGGAAAATCCCCATCTGCTTGCACAGGACTGGAACATGGATGACCCTCGGCAGCGAGTTGAAGCTGGGTTTTTAAAGGCCGTGGTGGGCGGCCTGTGTGTGGCCGAGGGAGGTGTCGCAGAGGTTTCAAGGGGCTTATCGTGGTTTTCTGAGCAGAGCTCTAGAAAGGCGTTAAGTTTGTGGGATGTGTTTGGGTTTAGGCTTTGGGGTTTATGTGTTAAGGGGCTTTCTGCTTTGAGGGTTTTGTCAGCTGTTTCCAAGCGCTGGGCCGTGCATCTTGCCGAGAGCTGCAGCCGAGGACAAGTACATTCCGGTGAAGCCGGAGCCTTACTGGCCTAGCTGTTCTATTCCACGGACTGTGACAGTGACAGTGTGACTGACATCCAGAGTCATCGGATGCAGAATTCACTAGCAGCAATGATGATGATGCTAACCCCATATTTTTACCAATACAAGCATTTGGTTGGAAGCAAAGACTGAACAGAAGCCGGTACCGAGCAGTTGTCGTTCCGCCGAGTGCAAACGACAAGATGAAGTGGGACAACCCTCACCACGAATCCATTTCTGGGTCGCCGCCTCAGACGTTAGCCGCACAATCCAGGGTGTGTAGTTGTATCATGTGAACAGTGCAGAACCTGCGACTTTTTGCTGCGGAGCCTCCGCCAGGCACCCGATTCCCGTGCTGCCAGTAGCTGAGGCCTTGACTTGGGGACTGCTTGTGTGGGGGAAGCCTTGTCTGACGTGGCAAACAAGCGGAAGGGGAGGCAGTACCGGGACCGTTCCAATGCCAGTCTTTGAGTGGGTGCAACAAGCAAAGCTGTCCTGGCCTGTGAGAGGCAGAAGCCAGCTTCCGATTTATCTGCCGAATACGTCCTGCTGCCTAAACACAGTGAATTTCATGATTGCGGTAATACTTGTTAGGAATGTTATTGCTAGTGCTAATAGTAGTAATCAGAAGAATAGTATGAACATACCAAACAAAACACAGGAATCCCCAAAATAGTAGGAAAGTAACAAAAGCAACAACACACAGTACCAGTACGAAAGATCACAATGGCAGTATGATTTTTGTACCAACACGAATTACCTTCATACCAACTCCGACTGGGAAGTCATGTGACATACTGTAATACTGACTACTGTTTCCATTATTGATTTTCTCTGACTTGGGACGTGGCTTTGACATTTGAGAGCCAGAGCAGCGCGGTGAGTGCTTGTTAATGTGAGTGCAACGCTGGATGTTTTGAAACTACCGGCGATAGCCTTGGAGACTTTAAGCTTTAGGGGCTCAGAGTTTTAGGGTTTCGGAACAGGGAGTAGGGGATCCGGGATTCGGGATCAGCTTTGCGGCCTAGGGCAGGGTTTAGTGATCCTCGGTAAGGAGGCCTTCAACAAGGAACGGACGGCTGAGTCTCTGTCAGCGCCTTGCTGGACACGCCAGCAGGGGCTCTTACTCGACGACTGTTTGATTTCTGATACCAGACATGGCGTAAAGCGCTGCATGCTTTTTGTTCGCGAGTAGAGAAGCGGTTTCTTTGGGTCTCTCTACCGCAAATTTCCTCCTCTCTTTCCGTGTTGCAGTATCAGTCCGCGAGACCGCAATGTTCTGGCTGCCCCTTCCATGCACCATGTCGTCCTCCTTGCCTTGTGGAAAGAGCGTGATCAGTGAGAGGGAGTTGGTTGCCATGAAGTCTAAGCCAGTTTCATGATGCATGGATGAACTGTTCGTTCCCACAGTCCGTCCCCCGTGAGAGTGTTGCGGAGGGCCTAGGTTCCCGGACTGGTGGTTCATGGCAGCACGGGCTTGACATGTCCCCCGAAGGCGGATGTGCGGAAGAGCACCACACAGAGTTCTCCTGTGATAAGTCTGAAGCCAGGTGACGGCAGGCATCAAAGCAAGTGACTGCGGCGACAAGTGCAGTCCAAGAAGCTCTGCCGGGGCTGGTGTCAATGTGTTGTCGCCACTGCGTCTGTTGCATTTAGATATTTTTTGACATGTGCAAACTGCTTGCCGTCGTTGGTTCATAGGAATGCAAAGCTCCGCAACTGGCCTGGAATTAAACTCGAACCACGGGAACATGAATTTGGAACTTTCTCGGCCAACTTCCCTTCATGTCTTAAGCTAAGTCCGTTAATTTGTCAGGTCGGAGGATGCTTTTGTTGCGTTGCACACGCATGCAGGGCAGCTCAATTGTTTTTCGTTTGGATCTTGAACTTGGGGAGGGGATACTCGTACGTTCCGTTGTGTGCAAGTGTGACGTAAATTCAGTCATAATCAGGTCAGCTGACGCGTGCAGTTGATATCAGCTCGGTCACTCCGTTGTGAAGCTGGTGCTTTGTTTGGCTTGCTCGATGTCTTTCTTGCGCCTGCATCCGGATATCGACGCCCGGCGATCAATGGCAGCCACCCGCTCTGAGTGGCTGAAGGTAATGCTCCTCCCATCTCGTGATACACTGTGCCTTCGTTGAAATGCCTTCTCGCAGGATCAACAACGAGTGTAATTGAGGGAGCACTTGGATGTGCGGTGATGTGGACTGCACTTCATCGCAACCTGGGGTTTTGGCATGCTGCTGCGTGGCCAGGAAGGAAAAAAGGCTTTTCTCGGCTGGGCCGAATATTCGAAACATAAGAAGATGATGGAGTGCGGAATTCCGGAGCGCCCGCCCCGCGTGGAGATCATTCGCTGCGCACGGGCCTTGGCACACCAGTTTGTGTACCACATCTGCGGAAGGGTTCTTCATGTGCAGCTGTCGCCTTTGCCTAGGCTTTTGTGAAGCGCTCCCAAAGCGCTGCCGACGTGGTAAACCTGGGCAAAGCTTCGCCCTCCTCGCGTTGCCCCAAACTTCGGTTCTCCAGTATGCCAGTCATTCCGGCGGCCTTCAAGGTATCCAAGTATACCTGAAGAGAGCCAGCAATTGCACTATAACGGCGAGGGCATCGATGTTATCAGTCAAAATGTAGCATTCTGCGGTCTTTCTACGCGGCGACTGATTGAGCCGTTGCAAGGTCCTTGACACAAGGTTTCCTCCAGGCGAGAGGTGTCTCATGAGCAGACTGGGGTTTTCCACCATTTCCTGTCATGTGACATGTTTCTTGAGGGCGTCAGCGCTGGGTCTCCTGGGTTTCTCCATCCTTCGAGAGTGTCATGGTGAGGCGTCTCGTGTGTCTATTCTCTACATGGTGTTTCCCACGTTTCAACGTTGGCGCGCTGTTCACCCATCTGTTGTCGGGGTCAGGAGTTTTCGCATCCCGCTATTTCGGGTTTAAGGTTGCTCAGCTCTGTTTTGAACATCCTATTTTGGAGAAAGTCGGGGCAGCGTTTTTGTCACGACACGTTGGTCCTGCATCGCACGGCAGAAGCCTTTACTTGGGGACTGCTTGTGTAGGGGAAGCCCTGTCTGAAGCGGCAAACAAGCGGAAGGGGATGCAGTGCTTGGACCTTTCCAATGCCAGTCTGTGAGTGGGTGCAACAAGCAAACCTGGCTTGGTCTTTGAGAGGCAAAAGCCAGATCCCGATGCCCTAAACACAGTGAGCTTCATTACTACGGCAATACTTGGTAGGAATGTCAATGCTAGTAATAATCGTAACAATCAGAAGAACAGTACAAACACAAGAACCAGATGATAGGAGGAGCAAACATAGCAGCAATAGTAACGAAAGCAGCAACACACAGTACCAGTACGAATGGTCATAATGCCAGCATGGGTGAGTTCTGTACCAACACGAGTACCAAAACACCAGCTCTGAGTGGGAAATCATGTGACACATTGTAGCCGTGACTGCTGTTTCCATCATTGATTTTCTCTGACTTGACTTGGGACATGCCTTTGAGCCAGGAGCAGCGCGGTGAGTGCTCGCTAATGTGAGTGCGACGCTGGATGTTTTGAAGCTACCGGCGAGAGACCTGGAGACTTTAAGGTTTAGGGGCTCAGAGGTTAAGGGCTCAGGGACAGGGATTAGGCGTCTCGGGATTGGGGATTCGGGATCAGCGTTTGCGGCCTAGGGGTTGAGGCATGTATAGGATTTGGTGATCCTCGGTAAGGAGGCTTTAAACAAGGAACGGACGGCTGAGTCTCGGTCTGCGCCTTGTGCCAAAGAAAGTCAGAGGTCGGAACAGAGTCTCTTGATTCATCCTGATGTCGTGCGTTTTGAGACCACGCTGTGCAGCTGTCAGATGTGTGTTTGTTCTGACTTCAAGTTCCATGCGCAATTTGTGCCTCGTCAGTCAAGACCGTTTGAGGTGCTCGCGCATGCTTGATTCACTGCAGTTTTCCTAGATGGAGCTTTCAGAAAACTGGGGGTCCCTGCTTACCATGCATTTAGGTCCATACTGGAGTTGTCGATTTTCTGAAACTTCCCGATGAGATCCGAGAGGTTCATCCCCGAGAGAAGCTTGTGGAGCTCACGCAAAGATTCATGAGCTCTGGTTGGCACCAAGCCACCTGCGACAGAGGAAAAGCGACCGTACATCTAACATGGTATTGGGTGGCAAACAGTTGCTTGTTTCCATCTATGTATTGCCATCACTGTGTTTTTGTAAACAAAAGAGGCGCTAGCGGCCTCCGCCGCTTGAATCGTGCGAGTGCGACACTACGGTGCACATTTCAGCCAAATCGCTAAACGTGCGCATGTTGGACTTATGGGTATGGGGTGGTCTGGGGTGTTTTAGGCATTTTGCTGGAATGACTGTTGGTTGTCGGGGCTTGGACTGCTAGCTGCTAGCTCCTCTTTCATTGTTTGGGGTTGTCAACGTTACCTGCTTTGCTCGTTTGGCAAGCCACGATGGGCTGATTGCGCCTTTTGGTGCGCAACTTTCCACCTTTGCAGAGATTTCTGCTAAGGAAATGGTGCAATTTTGCTTTTGCCAATCTCAAGCCCGGAACCTTGTTGCAATGTCGCCCTATGCAACCTGTCCCAGCAGCATTGCACTGTCGGCTGGATGCGCAGGGCACGTGATGCATCATAGAATCTTTTTGTGTTTTTGCCTCCAGATTTTCAGATCAAGTTCGTCGAACAAGGTCATGGCTGACGACTGATAGATAGAGCGACCACTGATAGAGCGGCTCGGAAGCTTGCATAGCGGTACGGACTCTTGAATTACAGGCAGGTCAGCAGATCCTACTTGTTCATTGTCGCAGATGGTTGATGCTGCATCGCCGTGCCCGGGACCTGGTGACCTGGTGTGGCTGTCTGGAAATCTCAAGTTTCTATGCCTGTGTCATTGACATTGATTCTTGACAAGCTCCGATTGGACGAAGGGAGGCGTAACATCGAACATAAGAGCATTCTCTTATCAGTGATCTTCATAGGTGCAGCAGGGCTGAATATCTGTTGCTGGTTGCATTTGGAATTGTTACCGGCGGCGTTTATGAGAACTATGCGAACAGTGAAGGCGGCACTGGTGAGATGCCACGGCATGGCAGTCTTCCCACTGTCTGCGCTGAAGCTTCAATTCCAAGTACTAAGGTGGCAGCCGTGCAGCCAGCACCATTATGTACTGCAGGACATCAGACCGAAGAGCAGGAAGAGGCCTGTTGACAGCGTTTCAATCATAGTCAGTTGGGTTTGCAACTTACGGAGTCGGTGGTTCGTGTAACTTTCGATTAAAACAGACCTTGAAGCAGCAACAGTTTCTTTAATTTGTCCCATGGGGCCCAGTACATTGGAAATGGGGCAGAAACTTCCGATGCTGGACCTGCCAAAGAGCATGTGTGTTGGAAGCTTATGACAGCGGGTCTTCCCGGGATTTCAAACGGGGCACATACATGTTGGTTTAATTTTTGCACGAAGACCAAGGATGGCATCCCTTTGCTGCAACTGCTTCTACGCCTGAAGTAGTGGCGCAATGCCATGAGAAGATGCTTTTGAACAAGCGTGCCGACGACGCAAAAGCCATCAAATCACAGGAAGCGGTGCAACGCCATGTCTTGGACATGAGCGTGTAACCCCCGGCGAAAGCAAAGAAGCCACGATCTTGAACGGAGTTAAGAGATTCGCTGGAAGTCCGAGGGCAAAAGAAGGGGCTAACGCTATTCTAGGGTTTTCCAATCTGGAGGGTCCCATACAGCTCTCGAGTCCCAAAAGCAAGGACCTAACTGTCACAGTGTCTTTTCGGCTTCCGGTGAGTTCGGCAGGCTTTCGTTTGCTTGTTGCAGCAAACATGGCTCATTTATGAAAGGAATCGGCGGAACAAGGCTTGGCCCAGTGCTGGCAGAACTTCGAAGCTTGGTTTTGTTTGTCTAGAGTTACCTGAATGTGCCCCTTCTACCAACATACCGGAAGGCCGGTCACATTGGCCAAATGTGCGGCGAACATGACTTGACAAGTGAGAAGCGTCCATTTTCGTGCTTGCAGAAACATCATACCGGGTTACCGGGGATCTCCGTGTGCAGGACGCTTTCCCGCCGGAATCCAGGCCTGTGGCGGTGAGACCGCCAGCTGGATCAGGAGATGAGTGCAGGTGTCTCTGAATTCACGATGCCGATGATGCGGATGGTCATGGTGGTGATGAGGAGTGGCACCACGATGATTCTGATGATGGTCGTTCGGCGATGCTGTTGGTGATGGCATGTTGTGGTCGTGGTTTGGCAGCAACTCGAACGATTCAAGCTTGCAAGGATTGGCAGCAGCTTGCAAGCGCCGTCTGGTAAGCACAGGCGAGTGGATCGAAGCTTGCGCCTAGAAGCATGAGCTCTTCTCAGTCCGCGCCACATGCGGGCATTGCGGGCGAGCGAGCCTAGGGTAGGCTTAGAACATTGATCTCAAGCTGCTGTCAAAGTGTCTTCGTGGCCGTGAAGCAGGTGTGTCGCGGCGATTCAGGTGGATAAGATCCTTCAGTGGGACTTGTACCGCCCGCCTCGAACTCAGTTTTCGGTTCGAGGTGGCGTCTAGAAGACAAGCAGGTAGATAATCTGAAGGGGGGCATGGAACTACGTACATGTGCCTGGGCAGGTGCGGCATGCAGTAAGTTAGACCATGAACAATGACCCGCCGAAATCTGTCGGTCTGACATTGGCTGCCATGGCAAGTTAGCGGCAGTGAGCAGTAGGTGTTTGGGCACAGCTGCCCAGTTAGGCTTTGGATCCGTGGCGGGCATCGCAGGTTGCAGTACTGGTTTCACCCATGCATTGACCGTCCTAAGCTCTCCAACGTCTGGGCTGCTTTGGAAGTTTGGGTTTTGCTGTCGGCCTTGCGGGCAGGCGATGGCTCCCTCGCAGACAGCATCGCATTGAGGCCCTGGCAAGCCAGAGTGACAGCGACATACTTGATCCTGCGAGTTTTACGGCGGTACAAGCATGCGAACCTTATTGGCGAGAAGCGTTCTACAGCTTCCAGGTTGTCTTTGAGACGCATAGCTGTTGAGGTTCTGGGACAGGTTATCGGTTTTGCAGGGAAGCCCGGCTGCTTCAATGAGGCCCCGGACAGGAGGCTTTCTGCTGGTTTTGGCCCTGCCGGAGCCTCGGCCGCTCTAAGTTGATGTCTTCAGCGGTTTTAGGGCTTCAGGTTCTCTTCTCAGCGTGTAGCTAGAAGCCGTGCGTTTCCTTGACTCGATTGGGGCACCCCACTCGGCCACCGCAGTTGGGGGGAAGCGCACACCGCTTCCAGCTCCTTTCTTGTCTTTGAGAGACATAGCTGTTGAGGTTCTGGGACAGTTTATCGGTCTTACAGGGTCGTGAGTGGGTGTTGTATGACAAGTTCCGCAGTGTAGGATTGAAAACTTGCTTGTAGCAACTGCAGGACACAACGTGGTTTCAATCAGATTGATCGCTTTGGTGGCGACGACGCCGCAGTCTCAGGCCTTGCTAGACCGCACTTTCGGTTCCAAGTTGTCGCTCATTCTCTTGGAGGGCCATATAGAAAATCTGCTGCGGATGTTGGCCATGACTATTTTCATGCGTTCGGGAATCTGCTGATCAGACGGACGCAAGCCCATGCAGATTGTGACGGTAAGTGGTCAAGTAGGTTAGTGCAGACACGGCGGTGAGCGCCAGTGCGTGCGTATAGGAGCTTACATGCTTAAGTAAGGGTGGGAATAAGTCCGCTGATTAGACGAAGGGCTCTGTGCACGCAAACCCGTCTGTGAGGGCTTTTTCAATATGCAAATAATGGCCTCCCAAGGATCCCATTGGGCACACACGGCTGTCAGTGCAAATGCACGTGTTTCGGAGGCTATTCGCAAAGGCAACAGTGGGAATGAATCCGCTGCTCTAGTGCGTTGCGTTGCGTGTTCTAGCTTTTTCGTAATACCAATAAGAGACCGGCAGACCTTGCTGTAAGAACAAGTGCTTGCACAGCGGACAGATGTGGGAAGGACATCGCTCATCCAAGGGGGGCGGGGTGTGCGGCTTAAATTGGGCTCATTATTAATCTGTCTTTTGTACTGTGGCGAGGAAATGATGCTCTAAATCCTTATTGTATACAGAACAGTCAGTTTCCAAATACACCCTATCGGTGTTGCCTGGGTTGGTCGGGGCAGACAATACGATAATTTATATATGTCCAATATTGGGGTGGGTTCCCGACCCTGCACCCACCCCCACCAAGATTTAAATTATGTCGTCTTATTAGCTTATTTACTGCCCAGCCCGAATTACATAATCTAAATGCAAAAACTTTGCGGCCGATGTTTGCGGCTGGCTGTCCGAGATGCAGAAACTATGCGGCCGATGTTTGCGGTAGGCTGTCCGAGATGCAACAACTTTGCGGCCGATGTTTGCGGTTGGCTGCAAGAGTCTGCAAGAGATGCAAAAACTACGTTCTGCTCGTACTATAGTACGTGGTAGTACGTGGATGGTAGTATGTGGCAGTACGTGGTAGTACGTGGTAGTAAGTAGTACGAGGCCGACATCTAAGAGTGGCTGAAGGGATGCAAAAACTTTTTTGCATCTCGGGCCGCCAACTCCAAACATCGGCTGTGGCAGTGCAGTACTGTAAGCGGAGTGAAAAAGTAAATAGTATAAAATAGTAAAACAGTAGAATAAGACAGCCGACAAGCAAGGGTGGCTGCCCGAGAGGCAAAACTACGTTCTGCTGTAGTACGTGGCAGTACGTGGTGATACGAGGCCGACATCTAAGAGTGGCTGCCCGCGATGCAAACACGTTTTTGCATCTTGGGCCGCCAACCCAAAACATCGGCCGCAGCAGTACTGTATGTGGAGTGAAATAGCAAAATAGAAAAATAGCAAACAGTAGAATAGGAAGGCCGACATGCAAGGGTGGCTGCCCGAGATGCAAGAACTACGTTCTAGCTGTAGTAGGTGGTAGTATGTGGAATTACATGGTAGTACGTGGTAGTACGAGGCCGACACCTAAGAGTGGCTGCCAGCGATGCAAAATTGTTCTTGCGTCTCGGGCCGCCAACCCTAAACATCGGCCGCGGCAGTACATACGTGGAGTGAAATAGCAAAATCGTAAAATAGTAAAACAGCAGAATAGGAAAGCCGACATGCAAGGGTGGCTGCCCGAGACGCAAAAACTACGTTCTAGTTGTAGTACGTGGTAGTACGGTAGTATGTGGTAGTACATGGTAGTGCGAGGCCGACATCTAAGATGCAAAAACTCTTTTGCATCTCGGGCTGCCAACCCCGAACATCGGGCGCGGCACTACTGCATGTGGAGTGAAGTAGGAAAACAGTAAAACAGTAGAATAGGAACGCCGACATGCAAGGGTGGCTGCCCAAGATGCAAAAATTACGTTCAACAATTTTTCGGCATCTCGGGTGGCCAACCCTGCATGTCGGCCCACCTTTTTGCATGTCAGCCGAACACATGAAAGCAAGAATGGTTTTTGCATCTCGGACCACCTTTTTGCATTTTCCGGCAGCCAACCCTGCATGTCGGCCAACCAGTTCCCAAAGAATCTACTGATCAGTCGGGCACGCTGTGAGCGCAAGCCCACGCAGATAGCGGTATGTGGTTGCGTACGTAGGCTAGTATAGTACTGGCCTCCCATGCAATCTATGCAAGGAATCCACTGGGCAGACACGGCTTTGAGCGCAAGTGCGTGCATATAGGAGCGTACATGTTTGGGTACAGATTTCGCAATGGCAAAGGTGGGAGAAATCCGCTGATCAGACGGCGGGGCCCATGATGGTGTGGCAGGTTGTGCTGATGTGTGCTAGGACGACCGCTCTCCAAAGAACCCACTGCGCAGACACGGCTGTGAGCTTCCGTTAAAGACGAAGACTATTTGGCGAAGCCGAGGGTGGGTCAGGCGGGGGGCCGTGAGCACAAACCCATGCGAATATGGAGGTAGTTTCTTGAGAGTCCGTAAACCGGCATCTTCCCCAAAGAATCGGCAGTAACGCAACGCGTTATCGTATTCTGCGAATTCTACTATTGGCCTCACAAAGAATCCATTGGCACGGCTGTGAGTGCAAGTATGTGCGCATAAGCGGCGACATGTCTGGGTACAGATTTTGCAAGGGCAGGGGTTGGGGAATCCCTCGATCAGATGGAGAGGCCGTGAGCTCAAGCCCATGCACATATGACGGTAACTGCTCTAGTAAATCTAAGTATTGGCCTCCCAACGCGGCAGACACGGCTGTGAGCGCAACTGCGCGCGGACAGCAGCTTAGATGTTACTGTACGTGTGGGAACGAGTCGTTGATCAGACGGCCGGGCTGTGAACACAAGCCCATGTGGATATGGCAGTTTGTGTTGACGTACGCAACTAACGGCCTCCCAAGGTCCAAAGAGGGCAACTGCGTGTGCGTAGGAGGCTATTCGCGAAGGCAAGGCGCGATTGAATCCGCTGAGCCCATGCGGGTAGCGCGGTACGTGGTCTGGGTTTCTGGTAAACCACAGTGCCTTCCCGAGGCATCAGCAGACACGGCACGGTTGTGAAGTGCGTGAGCAGTCGGGTCTCGCAACGGCAAAGGCAGCAAGGACACCGACGGCTGTGAGTGCAAGCGCGTGCGCAGAATCGGCGAGTGATGCAGATTTCGCAAAGGCACGGGTTGCGAGTGCTGATCAGACGGGCGGGCGGCGAGCGCAAGCCGCATATGGTGGTACGTGGTGTGGTAAGCTAGTACTGCAGGCCTCCCAACGAACCCACTGGGCAGACACGGCTGTGGGCGCAAGTGTACAGATTTCGGTGAAGACGGTTTTGCAAAGGCGAGGGCAAGGGTGGGAAGGAATCCGCTGATCAGGCGGCCGGTGGGACCCGTGAGCGCAAGCCCCTGCAATTATGGTGGTACGTGTTCTAGAAGTCGCGTAACCCGGTGCCTTACACAGGGAATCGGCAGACGCGGTTGTGAGGATATTGCAGTTTGTGTTGACGTATGCTACTAACGGCTGCTACTAACGGCCTCCTACAAGTTCCGAGCCGAGGAACCCACTGGGCAGACACGGCTGTGAGCGCAAGTGCGTGTGTGATCGTGTGCGTAGGAGGCTAATCGCAAAAGCAAGGTGCGGATTGAATCCGCTGAGCCCATGCGGATAGCGCGGTACGTGGTCTGGGTTTCTGGTAAACCACAGTGCCTTCCTGAGGCATCAGCAGACACGGCACGGCTGTGAAGTGCGTGAGCAGCCGGGTCTCGCAACGGCAAAGGCAGCAAGGACACCGACGGCTGTGAGTGCAAGCGCGTGCGCAGAATCGGCGAGGTGCAGATTTCGCAAAGGCACGGGTTGCGAGTGCTGACCAGACGGGCGGGCGGCGAGCGCAAGCCGCATATGGCGGTACGTGGTGTGGTAAGCTAGTACTGGCCTCCCAACGAACCCACTGGCCAGACACGGCTGTGGGCGCAAGTGTACAGATTTCGGTGAAGACGGTTTTGCAAAGGCGAGGGCAAGGGTGGGAAGGAATCCGCTGATCAGGCGGCATGTGGGGCCCGTGAGCGCAAGCCCCTGCAAATATGGTGGTGCGTGTTCTAGAAATCGCGCAACCCGGTGCCTTACCCAAGGAATCGGCAGACACGGTTGCGAGCGCAACGTGATATCGCATATTCCATGTGGATATTGCAGTTTGTGTTGACGTATGCTACTAACGGCTGCTACTAACGGCCTCACACAAGTTTCGAGGAACCCACTCGGCAGACACGGCTGTGAGCGCAAGTGCGTGTGTGATCGTGTGTGTTTAAAAGCAAGGCGCGGATTGAATCCGCTGAGCCCATGCGGGTAGCCGTGGTCTGGGTTTCTGGTAAACCACAGTGCCTTCCTGAGGCATCAGCAGACACGACACGGCTGTGAAGTGTGTGAGCAGCGGTCGGGTCTCGCAACGGCAAAGGCAGCAAGGACACCGCTGGGCAGACACGGCTGTGAGTGCAAGCGCGTGCGCAGAATCGGCGAGTGGTGCAGATTTCGCCAAGGCACGGGTTGCGAGTGCTGATCAGACGGGCGGGCGGCGAGCGCAAGCCGCACATGGCGGTACGTGGTGTGGTATAGGCTAGTACTGGCCTCTCAACGAACCCACTGGGCAGACACGGCTGTGGGCGCAAGTGTACAGATTTCGGTGAAGACGGTTTTGCAAAGGCGAGGGCAAGGGTGGGAAGGAATCCGCTGATCATGGTACGTGTTCTAGAAATCGCGTAACGCGGTGCCTTACCCCAGGAATCGGCAGACACGGTTGTGAGCGCAATGTTATATCGCATATTCCCCATGTGGATATTGCAGTTTGTGTTGACGTATGCTACTAACGGCTGCTACTAACGGCCTCCTACAAGTTCCGAGCCGAGGAACCCACTGGGCAGACACGGCTGTGAGCGCAAGTGCGTGTGTGATCGTGTGCGTAGGAGGCTAATCGCAAAAGCAAGGTGCGGATTGAATCCGCTGAGCCCATGCGGATAGCGCGGTACGTGGTCTGGGTTTCTGGTAAACCACAGTGCCTCCCCGAGGCATCAGCAGACACGGCACGGCGGTGAAGCGCGTGAGCAGCGGTCGGGTCTCGCAACGGCAAAGGCAGCAAGGACACCGCTGGGCAGACACCGGTGTGAGTGCAAGCGCGTGCGCAGAATCGGCGAGTGGTGCAGATTTCGCAAAGGCACGGGTTGCGAGTGCTGATCAGACGGGCGGGCGGCGAGCGCAAACCGCATATGGCGGTACGAGGTGTGGTAAGCTAGGGCCTCCCAACGAACCCACTGGGCAGACACGGCTGTGGGCGCAAGATGGCGCAAGTGTACAGAGTTCGGTGAAGACGGTATTTTGCAAAGGCGAGAGCAAGGGTGGGAAGGAATCCGCTGATCAGGCGGCAGGTGGGGCCCGTGAGCGCAAGCCCCTGCAAATATGGTGGTACGTGTTCTAGAAATCGCGTAACCCGGTGCCTTACCCCAGGAATCGGCAGACACGGTTGTGAGCGCAACGTGATATCGCGTGCGCAGAATCGGCGAGTGGTGCAGATTTCGCACGGCACGGGTTGCGAGTGCTGATCAGACGGGCGGGCGGCGAGCGCAAGCCGCATGTGGCGGTATGTGGTGTGGTAAGCTAGTGCTGGCCTCCCAACGAACCCACTGGGCAGACACGGCTGTGGGCGCAAGTGTACAGATTTCGGTGAAGACGGTTTTGCAAAGGCGCGGGCAAGGGTGGGAAGGAATCCGCTGATCAGGCGGCAGGTGGGGCCCGTGAGCGCAAGCCCCTGCAAATACGGTGGTACGTGCGCGTAACCCGGTGCCTTACCGCAAGGAATCGGCAGACACGGTTGTGAGCGCAACGTGGTATCGCATATTCCCATGTGGATATTGCAGTTTGTGTTGACGTATGCTACTAACGGCTGCTACTAACGGCCTCACACAAGTTTCGAGGAACCCACTCGGCAGACACGGCTGTGAGCGCAAGTGCGTGTGTGATCGTGTGTGTTTAAAAGCAAGGCGCGGATTGAATCCGCTGAGCCCATGCGGGTAGCCGTGGTCTGGGTTTCTGGTAAACCACATGTGCCTTTTTGAGGCATCAGCAGACACGGCACGGCTGTGAAGTGCGTGAGCAGCGGTCGGGTCTCGCAACGGCAAAGGCAGCAAGGACACCGCTGGGCAGACACGGCTGTGAGTGCAAGCGCGTGCGCAGAATTGGCGAGTATAGTGCAGATTTCGCAAAGGCACGGGTTGCGAGTGCTGATCAGACGGGCGGGCGGCGAGCGCAAGCCGCATATGGCGGTACGTGGTGTGGTAAGCTAGTACTGGCCTCCCAACGAACCCACTGGGCAGACACGGCTGTGGGCGCAAGTGTACAGATTTCGGTGAAGACGGTTTTGCAAAGGCGAGGGCAAGGGTGGGAAGGAATCCGCTGATCAGGCGGCAGGTGGGGCCCGTGAGCGCAAGCCCGTGCAAATACGGTGGTACGTGTTCTAAAAATCGCGTAGCCCGGTGCCTTACCCAAGGAATCGGCAGACACGGTTGTGAGCGCAACGTGGTATCGCATATTCCCATGTGGATATTGCAGTTTGTGTTGACGTCTGCTACTAACGGCTGCTATTAACGGCCTCCCACAAGTTTCGGGGAACCCACTGGGCAGACACGGCTATGAGCGCAAGTGCGTGTGTGATCGTGTGTGTAGGAGGCTATTCGCAAAAGCAAGGTGCGGATTGAATCCGCTGAGCCCATGCGGGTAGCCGTGATCTGGGTTTCTGGTAAACCACAGTGCGTTCCCGAGGCATCAGCAGACACGGCGCGGCTGTGAAGTGCGTGAGCAGCGGTCGAGTCTCGCAAAGGCAAGGGCGGTAAGCACACCGCACTCATCACCAGAGGGGGTGTGAGTACTGAGGCGATTTAGCATATAGTAGTGACTTAGTAGTGGCGTCCCTAGGAACCCACTGGGCAGACACACGGCTGTGAGTGCAAGCGCGTGCGTAGAATGGCGGGTTGGAAGTGCTGATCAGACGGGCGGGCGGCGAGCGCAAGCCGCAAGCCCACGCGTAAATGGCGATACGTCGTGTCGTATTGAACGAACCCACTGGGCAGACACGGCTGTGGGCGCAAGTGTACAGGTTTTGGAGAAGTCGATGTTGCAAAGGCGAGGGCAAGGGTGGGAAGGAATCCGCTGATCAGGCGGCAGGTGGGGCCCGTGAGCGGAAGCCCACGCAAAAAGGGCGACCCGCGCCCACCAAATCACGTAACCCGGTACCTTCCCCAAACAATCGGCAGACACGGCTGTGAGCGCAACGTGTTATCGTGTATTGTGGCACTGGCCTCTCCGGTCCCGGGCACGGTCGTGAGTGTGGGTACAGATTTTGCAACGGCAGGCGGTGGGAAGGCATCCTCTGATCAGACGGAGGTCTCCTCGCTCATAGGTTGAGTCTTTGTACCATTGCCTGCTGCATGCACCAGGCACTGCTAGTATCTGCTAGTGTTTTTCTATACAGATGGCGCTGTCCAATACCAAGACTCGTTGCGTTCAAACTCCACATATTGCGGATCCAGTCAGCAATGGGGTTTTGTGGGGATGCCCAGTGCCCATCGAAGTCTGTTTGCAGAATTCAGGGGTTGTCGCTACGATTCTAGCGCGAGTCGCCGAATCTTGTTAATCATATATACACTACACCTGTTGGTTGACTATTTTCCACAAATCGTAGCCTGCCGTACAGCGAACGCACCACCCACAAATGCAAGCCTGGATATGCAAACATGGCGTCATGCATGCAGATGTTGCAAAGTGTCGTCGCCAATCAGCAGCGGGTTCGTCAACGTAGCTAGCGCGTGCCTGAGCATCTATGCTGTGTCGCGAGCTCTGTAGTTCAATCCCGGTCGACTGCATAATCCCGGCTGTGTGCGACTGAGAGTGTAGTCGGTGCTTCGGTTGCTGGCGGGGCATTCCTTTGCAGCACCAGTTTTCGTCCACATCCACAGCAACTCACAGCATTTGCCCACTGATATGTAGTATGTTACATACTGTATAGTATAGTCTGCGATACTATACTTACCACCATACCGTTCGGTAGTTATGATGCCACGCCATCGTTGAGATTCGTCTGAGACTCTTTCAGGCCTTTCGCATCCAGGCGCTTAGGCTTGGTTTTACATGTCTCTGCAAATAAGTTCTAGCCTAGTGTACAAGGATGGTGCACCGGAGTGTCTGTGTTCTGGGGTTTCAGGGATGTGTCTGGTTGCTGCAGGCAATGCTCCGATGCTTCGGAAGCGTCTGCTCCAACCGTGACCGTGTGGTGGCGAAGCCACGAGCTCAGCAGCACCACTCTCAGGCGAAGCTTGGCTCTGTGTCTTTCCGTTGTTGCGAGTGCGGGTGTGCCAGGCCTGCGAATGCGAAAAGCAGGTTGTGTGTAGTCTCGGCAATGGCTCCAGGAATCACTGACTTGGCCTAGGGTTCGCGGCGGTGCGATTGTGGAAAGTGAAGTTTCTGTTGCTACTAGCGGTGTATTAGAGGTGTATGTGTCATCAAACACTTTGTGCTCAAACTGTTGGGGTTCGGCTTAGAGGCTTTCGCCAGACAAGGCAGCTGCCAGGAGCAGCGTTCAAAGAGTTCTTCTTTGATAGTGTGTGTGTGTGTGTGTGGCCAGGACTTCGAGGATGTTTAGGGGATCTAACCCCGGAGACATAGGGTTTGGGGTTCAGGGCAAAATGCTGCTGCACCGATCTCATTAATTTATCGAGTACGCTGCGCTTCAAATGAGATGCAATTTGTTTCCGAACTCCCGCAATCACGAGCCGAGTCGCGGTCATACCATGCCATCCTTCCGACGCCTATGTTCAGAGCGGAGGATGTCTCCGACTTGTTCGAACTTCGATGATTTTGACTTTCGCGCTGGTCAGCTCGCCTGGAGGTCTTGGACTACCGGGCTCGGATCTCTGGAGCCGCGCACCAACCTGGGTGGCATACTTGGAGGTTCGTGGGGAGTTATCAGGGGGGTAATAAGTCCTTTAAGTTCCTTTAGTATGGGCTATAACTTGCTATAACTATAGTTAGTTACCCTACTTATAGCCCTACTTATAACTTCCCATGAAACTCCAAGTAGTGCTGTTGGGCAAGTCTGCCTGCAAGCTTCTGCGCCAGGGCGCACCACCCCCTTGCGGAAAATGGAGTCTGGTGCTTGGCAGCCCGTAAGCTTGGAAATGGCATGGCGTGTGGGCTTGGGGTTTTCGCATCACAGAGTCAAAGCCTCAAAAAGAGGCACGTAGCAAAGCCGTACGGAGGTGCAGGATATGTCCCGAATGGCTTTTCAAGACGAAGGCGCTGCCCTTACCGTGGCGTGTGGTTTAGGCGGCATGCTGAGCTTGAACCTCGAACACGTTTGGATTTTGAAGAATCGGAAGGCTTGATGCCGGATCGGGTCACACATGCTTTGCGGACTGTCTTGCATCCATTCAGAGCTGTTCATAGCAGCCATTTGAACCCAAGGAGTGCCTGCAGTTAGACAGCTAGCGAATTTGGGCGCAATGCTGTGGTTCGCGTGTCTTGCCTTCGTGCACTGTGCCGCTTCAGGGGCTGTTGAGAGCGCCGCAGGCGATGCTACCTGTGCGCTACAGCACCAGCAGAAGCAGCTCTTCCCGCCCTTCCAGCTGTATGCACAAATGAGGCGATGCCAGTCCCCAAAGGGTAGCCAGCACCTGAGACCGGGTTGGAAGAGACATGGGCTGAGGAAATATTGTGCCCAATAGTTGTTACTACATGTCAATCATGTCAATGTTTTTAATTGATATTCAATAATTAGTTTAGTTATTCCATTAGTCCCTGGAGGCATGAGCTGTCCTACATGGACACAGACACGGAAGCCCGCAAAGATCTCAGCTTGTGGCGACCCAAACTCAAAGCTGGACAGTATTACTTGGGTGATTCTTGTTCCCGTCATCATTTCGATGAAGGTGACCAGCCAATGATGCTCAGTATTGTCATTGAGCCGAATTATGGTTTCGAGTGGGTCGTGAGCCAGCCAACGGGAATGACTTTCCTTTGGAATGATCGCGGCACAGATGGTGATGAAGACGGTGGTTTCTTCATGCCCGAATGCCCGCCCAAGTACGTGGCACTGGGGATCGTTGGTGAGCAGGGTCTCCCCAATGATTTGAAAGATCCGGGCCCAGTTAACTGGCAAGATCTTCGTTGCATTCATGAAGATTTCACCATGACAACTTCTTCGGCATTTCCATCTCGGAAGAAGATTGAGAATGACAAAAGCGGAAAGCTGCTGTGGAATGACAAGGGCAGCGGTGCGAAATACAGTGGCTCCATTTATCTCGGAATGGAATACATCCAAGAAGAAAGCTTACAGCTGATGGTTAGGGGCCCTTGTGTCGGCTACGGACCAAAAGGATATCCCCACGGGCAGTGGCTTCAGGACATTAAAGAGAAAGATTACACAAAATTCCAGCCCTGGAACTTCTTGTCATGGACTGCCCTCAAAAATGCCGGAGGTTTCACACCAGACACAGAATCCTGGGTTCTTGCGCAGATGAACCGCCTCACGCACGATCTCAACGCTGCTATCGCAAAAGCAATGCCAAAGGAGATCGATACAAAGACTCCCCCCAGCAAAGGACATACGACGGTGGTGGAGTGTACTCTTCACTACGCATTCGAGCTGTCGCCGCTTGAGAAGCCAAAAGTCGAGATCGAGCACTTTGTGGATGTGGCCAGCGATAGGAGCTTGTTTTCCATCGGGATGCATGGAAGCTTTGACCTCAAGGTCCAGGCGAGGTTTAAGCTCAAGGCAACGGATAAATTGTGCCTGTTGTGGAGTGGCAAGGCGAACGAGCCGGTTGAGACCAAGGTGAGTCTGCGCGTCACACCAACAATCTCGGTGTCCATCCAGGTCTGTGAGCTTGGAGTCAGGCTCAAGGTCGACAGCTTCGCCCTGAATTTGGGAGACGTGCATCTGTCAGGCATCAAGGTTCATCTTGACCTTCCAGATCCGATCATGGATGTTGTCGATGCCTTCATCGAGAATAGCCGAGTCGACACGGAGCATGCGATCAAGAAAGCCGCCAACGGCCTGAATGGCCTTGTCACAGATGCAATCAACAAGGAACTTAAGTGCATGTCTTTGCTTGGAACCTGGTAGCAACGACTCCAGGTTTGCAACGAAAATCTTCCATATGATATCTTTTGACGGCCATGGCCATGGTCGAGTCTGGAGGCTCAGAACGAGACTCTGGACTGGAGGCTCAGAACGAGTCTCTCGATGATTTCCGCGCTCTCGGTAGACTGGCAATGCGCTACCTGGATATAAAATAGTCTGCAACCTATGAGCTAGGAATGTGCTCTGATTCCATGGCATTGCTTTGTTGCAAGGGAGATCACATGCGTTTCGCACCTCCGAGGTGTGCGCACCCATCCTTGCAGCTGGCATCATGCAGGCCTGCACAGGGCACCAGCGCTTTTCTGGATTCTCGACTGCGCTGTAAGACTGTAGGACTGTTGGCCGCAGCTCATCAATCACTAATTTGCTTTTGTCGAGTATGGGTCGTCGAGTCTAGATGTTGAATTTTTCCTGCGTCAAAAGCCGACAAGCCTCAAACTGCAGACGAGACAGAGCCGGCGATGCGTAGCGCCGGCGGCTACAAGTTTTGTGTGTTTTTGTGGACGATGATTTCCTGAGCCATTCAACACATCAGTGGGCTAGGGAGGTGGAAAAGACGTGGCTAACTGGCGCGCCTCTAGATCCCACTTGACGTCCAGGCCGTGCTGCTGGAGACGTTGTGCCGCAGGCGGACAGGGCAATGTCCGGGACTGCAGTGTTCACGGAATATGGCAGGGCCTTCAGCAACTGATTCAAAACTCGTTTCAGTCGCAATTCGGTGCGTTGACTGACTGAATTTGTCTATCTTCCTTTGCTCGTGAAACTGACAATTTTGGCTCGCGCTGTTAAGGTTACCGAACCGCACATTCCTCCCAAGAGCAGACTGGCTGGAGTCTAGATAGTAGGAGAGTGTAGGGCGTAGGGTACGGGCACAGATCTTGCAGTGCAGGCTTGAAATTCTCTCGGAAACAAAAGGTCCCAGTAATGCAGTCTCCAAAGGGCCAGGATGCCACAGCACGGACACGGCAATGTCCTGCACAATTGTGCCTCATTTTGACTTGAAGCCCGTTGTTTGCAAGCGGCTGTTGCGCAGATGTCGTCGCGCATGCCTTACAGCAGATTCAAAGACTTGCAGCGAGTTCGATCGAAACCCCGTGATACCCCGTGTGATGCGTGCTTATCCGCGGTTGAGAGTCCTAGTGTCAGAGTGGAAAGCTGAGCTCTGCTCTCAACGCTCATCTTTCAGTGCCAGCCAGCTTGTGTTTTGCAAAGGCCGTGGAGACGAGACGAGTTGGTCAGACAGAGGCCGCTACATCACATCCGCGCATGTGGGTGCCAGGCTGCTCCGTGTTCTTTGTCCAGGTCCATGCCAGCGTACAGAGGTCTTGCGCGGCCAGGTTCACGGCTCAGGGCGTCGTGCAGTCCACCTTGCATAGCATCTCCCGGCGCATGCGCATAGAAAGCGAGGCCACAGGTATCTACTGTCGTCTTCCAAGAAGTAGCTAACATTGGATGTTACTTACCATTGCAAGTTCACATTGTTGTAGGTTAGAATCAACAGTAGCCCTTTCAACCTTAACCCCATTTCGCGTATTGGCCATGTGGCGCGGGCGTAGATGTCGATGGGCCATTGGCGTGGCGGCTGCTGTTTTGCCGGTTGGACTTTGGACCGCATCGTATTTTGTGTCTGTGGCAGGCTACCAGAGTATGGGTGAAGTCGTTACTACCAATATTTTAGGGGAGAGTAACTAAGAGTAGTCAGTAACGAAGGGATGGTGCGCAAACAATGACTGGTAATTGAGACGACTGTATGGAATGTATTGTGCATGAACATGGGGTTATAGCCAAGAGCAAGGAGGAGTCTATTTTTCGTGGTACATGCCATACTGACCCTGACAGGCTACTTTGCCAGTTTGGCAGCTGCCCTTTGGATCTACATCATGGGCTACTTTGTTTTGAAGGATCAAGCATATCCCTTTGCCTTGCCAATGCGCTTTATTTGCATCCTGTTTGTCTGGTGTGTGACAGTGGCTGTGACCACGGTCCCACTGGCGGTCTTTGGTGGCTTCGATACTTGCAGCGAGTTTGATCCGTCTATTGCAGATGAGAATGGGCGATCGTTTCACGATCTCTGGGCAGATGCAATTGTCAGAGTCATCGTAACCTCAATCCTGGCCGTATTGGCTGGGTTTATGTCCCTGGCCGACCATCCAGAATCAACTTACATCCGACAATCCTTGCGGTGTGTGATGTTCTATTGGCTTGGCAACGCCTCGCGCTGCATCGATGGCTTCACAAGAGCATGTACGGGTACAGATGAAAACAGTGATGGTCTGAGAGACGATGTCATGTATCGCTATCCGATTGCATACCAGGGTTCCGCCTTTGGGGTCGCGGTAAGCTTCCTGGGCGATATTTGGTGCATTCAGCTGGTGATTGAAAAGCTGGTTGGTTTCCAGGAAGCTTTTGGGGAGAATCTTCCATGCATGAAAGCCATCAGCTGTTTGTCTCTGGTGATGAAAGTCTGCATGGTCTTGGTAGGTGTGTCGGTCCTCTTGCACCCGGTGGTCAGGTTGGCCGTTGACACGCTCGCAACCTTTTGCCTCTTTTGGCTGGTGGTGCTGGTTTGCTGGGCATACTCGCTTCCCATGCAGTCGTTGAGGGATGCACGGAAGGTGGATAGCGAAGATGATGTCATGGGAGAACAACTGCTGAAAGAGACATGTTTTGCAATGAGGGTGATTGGTGCAGCCCAAGTTGGTTTCGTTGTGGCAGGCTTGTCCATGGCTCTCTTCCTGCTATTCCACGGTCTGTATCCGCTCATAAAAACAAATGCGGTGATGAGTACGTATACATACGCTGGTTTAGCAGATTCTTTGGGCAATGCGCTCTGCGTAGCTCTTCTGTGTGCCCCTTCTTTGTCCTTGCCGAACATGTCTTGTTGCCGTCCGAAGTCAGTATCCGCCGGCATTGAAGGTAGCCGAGTGGAGTCAGGCTGCACGTGTGGACAGCAGCCTGGAAAGACACTAGGGCCCGGACCCTTCCCGGCCCCAGCTAGCACATCCGCCTGTGAAGCCTGCCGGTGCGAGCTTAAGGTGGCAGAGTTGGCAAATCGCAGGGTTTCGGTGGCCCAGCTGCTGAATTTCTACACCCAGTTGGGCTCTGGAAAGGGCCGGTCGACACCAGCCCGAAGAGCACAATACATGCAACACTTTCTGCCGGAGAAGTCCACAACCAACGATGTGGTGCGCCATGCTGTTATCCCAGCATCTCGCTGCGGCGAGACGGGAGAGGCATTGGCCGTGACATGGCAGGCGTCCAAAAACGAAGCATCTTCAAGCCGGCGTTCAAGCCACGATGTCTTGGTGAAAGGTGTCTTTGCCAAGAACCATGCGCCCCGGATTCCCAGCTGAAGTTTTGACAAGATAGTAGACCAGGAAGATGCTTGTGATGGTTCTGGGCGCTGGTAGAACACATCATGGGATTCGTGAGACATGAAGGGAACAACCTCAACGCAATGTTGGGTGGTCACCACTTGTGCGAACAGCCTGTGGCGACGTGTCACTGCGTGTGACGTAGGCTGCTTAACCAAGCACTGAGTTTGTAACTAAGGATGGTCACCCACCACTGGGCGAATCGGTTTCGCGACCTTGTTGCTGCAGTGGTGGCGGATGCTTTGCACTTGTCGCGTTGGGACAGTGTTGCAGAGCAGCTGGGCAGTGGCGAAGTGGAGGGCTTGAGGCAAAAACTTTCAGAAAGCGGGACGGAGAACTTGCAGTATTGGATCTGTGCTCTTTGCATCAACCAGCATGCTAGCATCTGTGGGAACTCCATGGGGGTCCGTGATACGGTGACCGGGGACGTGCTGCCTTCTTGTGATTGCACTACGCCAAAGTATTTCAATGACCATCCAGTGGAGTGCGAACTCAACAAGTTTGATTTGATGATGGAGCATTTGCATCGGCAATACACCCAAGATTTTCTACAAGTGGTAGCCATTGACTTTCAATTTCACCTATTTTCAAGGGCCTGGTGCGTGGCGGAGTTGGTTGAGGCGCACAACAGCCAGTTGGATCAGCATGTGATGCTCCACTCTCCGAAAGTCTTGGAGGAGAACTCGGGTCGCCTCAGCCATCTGAAGCTCGATCTTCTTTCAGCATGAAAGACTATGGTTAGCATCTGTAGGATGACGGTTATACTTAGTTATGTACATATATATATATATATATAGATACACATACACTTAATTATGTACATATACATACATTTACAGTTATACATACATGAAGCTCTAATTTCAACTTTAACTCATTTCCCACTGAACGACATAAGGAAGGTGGAAGACTGCTCGGCTTCCCGAGACGAAGACAAGGAGGCTTGATGGGCGAAACACCCAGCAAATTCCACAAACGTGCCGGTGCGATTGAAAACGAAAAGGGTTACATGATTGGGGGTTTAGGGTCTTGGGGTTTCTTTACGGGTTTAGGGTTTAAGGATTTAGGGGTTAAGGGCTGTTTTAGACTTTATACTAACTTTGCAATCTGGATGACTTCTGGGAGGCAATCCTTTCGAAGATTGGTGGAGCTGCTGACATTGCTAAGTTCAACGACCGCTTGCACCAACTGCTCCTAGGTTCTAAAGGGCTCCTCGCTGGATGGTTAGATGGACAGAAGATGCTCCAAGAGGTAGGCGCCATCGCCGCCCGGGCTCGCAGCCGTTCTGAAGCCTCCCTTTTTTTTTCAGTCTGACCTCAAGCATAGACAGTGGTGTGTTAGTGATGCGCATTCTACCAGACCCATGTTGCTCGTCTTGGCCAACGTTGAACGAAAAGGCTCTCCGCAACTCCAAACGCACTTCAAAGGTATTTTAAAGAAGGTTTCACACGTCTCACCATTTTTTAGCAAATTATGGTCGAATTCGCTGCGGCCAGATCTTGCCATTTGCCAAAAACTTGGCAACTAAATACATGTAACATGTATGTACAGTTGACGCACATGCTTCGTTCCAAGAGCATTCAAAAAAGTTCTCACGGCAGCAGTAGGGATTTCCGGCAGTGACTTCCCACAACATGCATTTATTCCAAGGGGAAAAGGAGGGACACTTAATGGAAACCCCCTACCCCATGATGGGCTACATAATGGGTATGTAATAGCGATATTTAGGGTATATACCTAGGGGTCCTTATTAAGGGTCCCTCCTTGTACCCTTGCATTTATGTCTCGGAAGTCACAGCTGTGTAAAGAGGAAGGGTCAGAGAACTTCCCTGCTCGAGCGTCCGAGACCTACATGGTTTCCAATTCGTTTTTGGGGTCGTGGCCATGGTGGTGTATGCAAACTCTATCAGAGTCGATTGACGCATGAAAGTAAGGGGCAAGGGGTCACCAGGGTTTTTTGAGGACCAGTTGTCGTTTCTTGAGGCTTTCGATGCTACATGATGCTACTTTTCTGCCCATCGGCCCGTCACAGCCGGAGCGGGGGATAGGCACAGTTAGTGCCTGCAGGCATTGAGCTTCAGCCTTGTCGCCTGCTTTGCACGAGTTCTCGGTAGCCTGAGCCGACTGGCCTGCGGCTGTCGTCAGGAATGCGGGCAAGCGCGATCCCTCCTTCACGCAGTAGGCTCAGCCACTTCTGCCCCTGAGAGTTCCATGACCAGCTTGAAGTAGACTTAACCTTAGGCCTGCGAACCTGCGAACCCTAAGCTCGAACTCTTGAAGCCTTCGAACCCAAGCCCTAAAGCCTTAAAGTTGCCCATGAACCCTCAACCCCAAACTCTGAACCCTAACAAAAGCTTCTCAAGCTACCGATTGAGCTTCAAAGTAGGGTTTTCTTGGCGAGCGCCACGGTCTCTCCAAGGAGTCCCGTCCTCAATGACCAGACATGGGCCGTGCACTCAGGGTTCAGAGGTTTAGGGTTTAGGGTTCAGAGGTTTAGGGGCTGTACGGTTTAAAGGTTGCTAATTACTGGGTTTAGGGTTTCATGTCGAGGTGGTTTCAGGGTTTCTTGGGCTGAAAGGTTATGGGGCTTGGAGGTTTTGGGGTTTGCTGTTCAGAGAGGCTACACGGGGTCTGGGGCCTTGGGGTTCAGGGTAACGGTTGAGAGTTTGTATGTGGGGCTTCAAGGTAAACGTTATGAGATTTAAACTTTAAACTTTGCGGGTCAGGGTGCGTGGTTCAGGGTTTAGGGGTTTCAGATTCAGCGGAGAGGGTCTGGCACTGGCTTGGAGTCTTTGGGCATGCCGCGTCTTGTCTTCGAGGCGGTGACTATCGACCCGAAGGAGTGCAGTGGCCTCGGAAGCCATGAGTACTAGGTACTTAGGGTTTAGGGCCTAAGTTTAGGGTGTATGTGACGGTCTATACACTCAAGTTCCGGGAAAAGATTCCGGCAATCTGGCGAAGATTGAAAGTCCCCCGAGGCTTCGAACTCTGAAGATTCCGCTGTGAGCATGTCCTGGGAGCTTGAATGCTCGATGTTCTAGTTCTAGTCTCCCCAAAGTAGCAAAACCAATCGTGAGACTTCAGTTTTGTCTTGCAGCTTTGCGAGAGAGCTTTCTGGGAGAAGTACCGCCAATTCATCTTGCAGTTTCCAGGTTCACCCTTCAAGATTCCTCGGGACACAATACCAGGGAATCTCGAATCTTCGATCTCCTGGGAGTTTATCTTTTCCTCCCTGTCCTGGGTTTCCAGGAATAACTCGCTGTTTGCCAACCCCTCCCCGAAGCTTCTCGCTGAGTGGGCGACGGGATTGCAACAAGGAGTCAAGGACTTTGAAAGTGGACTTATATATTGATAATAACAGATAACCCCACCCCCAAGCCCAGTTCTCATGATCACAGCTTCGATATAAGCCCTGGTGAAGCTACATCAAAGGAGTGCTCATGGCTTCCTTTCTTCGGCCTTCTGCTAGCAGTCCGATGATGACACAATATCCACCCCTTTTGGACCCCAATTGCCATGATGATGTCTGCCTATGTTATCTTGCCAAGAATGGTCAGGGCATTCACAAATCCTTACTCCGTTTCAGCACTCGGACAGCTGCCTTAAAGGCACTTTAGCCGCGACACCCGCAGCCCCGAGGTTCACACCCCGGGGGACCAACGTCGCTGACGAGGCTGAGTCTGGCGGCTCAGTGATTCCAAGCTGTTGTGACATAAACCCCAAGCCGTAAACAGTGAGAACGGATGCCAAGGTACCAAAAAACAGCCCAACTCCCCAAGCCCCTAAAGCCCTCAGCCATCAGTCCTGGACAGTCCTAAACCCCGAAGAGACCTGAGGTTGATGGGACTCCCTGGACAGGATCCCATGCTCGCGCCCAGGCCCCTGTCGGGAAGTGGGGCGGTGAGGTCTCCTTGCTTGGAGGCGGAAGTAGGTTCGAAGTGGGGTATAAGAACTCTAATTGGGGGTTCTCCTTCTTTCACCCTGCTTGCAACCTAAGTCGCCTGATGTCACCTGAGCCTCAAAGAAGCAGCTCTTCACAGGTCTTTCCTAAAGCCAAGCCCGCATACGCGTGTCTCGGAGGACATTCGGCGCCCCGTCGGCTTCGAACACCTTCTAGTCTTCATCAAAGAAGGACGGTTTCGTAAGGCGACTGCAGCCTTAGGCGTCTTGACCCTTGAAGTCCGAAACCCTGACCCTGAACCCTTGCTCTGGGCTTTCTGTGGCCCCAAACCGGAAAACCTCCATCTATCTGGAGAGGACTGACAACATGGATGACACTCGGCAGCAAGTTGAAGCCACTTTTGAACGGCTGGGGGCTTATAGCCAGTGTGGGGCCGAGGGAGGTGTTGTGGAGGTTTCAGGGGGCTTATAGCTGTGTTTTCAGCAGAGCTCTAGAAGGCTTTAAGTTTGCGGGACGTCTTTGGGCTTGGGCTTGGAGTTTGAGACGTGTTAAGGGTGTCCCCTTAGGTTTGCCAGCTGTGTTTCCAAAATGTTGTGGGTCCTTCAGCTGTCGGTCGCTGGGCCATGCATCGTGCCCCCAAGCTACAGCCGAGGGCAAGTACATTCCAGTCAAGTCGGAGCCTTACTGGCCCCAGGAGCATAGCTGTCCTTCGCGGAGAGCTGTTTTACGGACATGTACAGCGATAGTGTTACTGAGTACCCAGGGTCATCGGAGACAGAATTCTCTACTGTAGCAGCAACGATAATGCCCGAACGAAAGACGAAAAAAGCCGTTAGACTCATAATTGCAGCACTACAAGCATCTGCTTTATTGAAGCAAAGACTGTGCAGAAGCCGGTGCAGAGAAGTTGTCGCTCCGCGAAGTGCAAACCACGAATGCGTCTCTGTGTCACCGCCTCAGACATAACGTGGCGCACGAAAGCATGTTCGAGCCAGACCCGAAGACTTTCTGCTGGGGCGCTCTCGCAGGCACCCAATTCCTGCGCTACCAGTTGCAGCTGAGGCCGTGTAGTGGAAGCCGTGTCTGATTGTGAAGTGGCAATCAACCGGAAAGGGATGCACTACTGTTCCACGACGGCAGCCTGTGAGTGGGAGTGGGTGCATCAAGCGGTGCATCAAGCATCAGGAAGGCCTTGCTTCGGTCCTTTAGAGAGGTAGAAGCCAATGTTTCGACTTGTTTGCTGAATACGTCTTCCTCCCCAAACACAGTGAGTTTCACAATTACGGCGATATATTACAAGTTGAGGACAATAGAAACTGCAACACAAGCAGCAACACCCAGTACCAGTACGAATGATCATAATATCATTGTTTAGTTCTTGCTTTTCTCTGACTTGAGACGTGCCTTTGGAGCCAGGAGCAGCGAGGTGAGTGCTCGCTGAGGTGAGCGCAACACTGGAACTGGTGACAGACCCGGAGGCTTGAAGGCGTCTCAGACTTAGGGTTTGGGGCCTGTTGCAAGGTGCAGGTTGCTGTGGTAGAAATTGTGGAGCTCACGCAAAGACTCATGAGCTCCGGTTGGCACCAAGCCACGTTCGACAGAGGAAAAGAGAGGGAATCCATCTGCTGTGCAAACAGCAGTGGCGAAAAGCAATGAATCATACCGGAAATCCATTCTCGTGCACCCGTAAGCTACAAATTCCACAGAGTTCAAATTTGCCTGAGCTCGCCATCGTTCCTCAACCTTGAGGCCTACCGACTTCCGGTATATAGGAGCCTCAGCGCACAGTGATAGTCAGTGATGTCGTAGCGTTACCTACTGTTCAGGAGTGTTATATAGTCCGTATACCCACCCCCCTCCAAGTCGTGTTAGGCTCACTGAGGCCGTAATGAAGATACACCCGGAATGTATTCCCAATGTTTGGCCCACGTTGACTTCGTAGTACTATGTAGTACTTGGAGTCCAGATCTTACACCCCCAAACTCTCGTCGGTCCTGTAGTTGTTCCGGGTGCTAAGTCCGATGCAGTGCACGTGGTCTCCCGGGTGGGAGCCACGGACGCGGTGAGCGTGCTTGAACACAGAATCCTGTAGGGCAGCTTGTGCATTCTGGATTTCATGCAAATGGCAGGACGATGCGCTTGTCTGCCGACAGCAACAGTTTGTGATGTTGTTAGAGGCTTCATTGGGCTTGCTGAGAGCATCGTTTCGTCCGTAGGATACCGGGAACCCTCAACCTAAAATCTTGATCTTTGGAGCCTTGGAGCTCGTTGAGTGGTCATTGGGCTGAGAGTGCATGGTTACGAATCGTCGATCGCTTCTTTTGCATGCTGCAGCACGTCTTGAGTCGGCAACACAGCATGCGCTATGCACACACCCATGCACTTGCACACAGACACAGACACACTCACACACACACGTCACGAGATGTTTTTGAAGAGCAGTCGTAAAGTCCATCCCCTGACCTCCATCACTGTACTCACCAGGGCCCAAGGCCTTTTATGTCAGCGACAGCCAGAAGCTAAACACTAAACCCCAGTATCATCGGTGACGCTGGTTTTGAGGCTGAAGTTGCGGGGCTTCGGGCTCTCGGTTCCTTTAAGGGTTCCTGGTAGTTAGGGTGTAAGGGTCTAGGGCCTCATCAGCCATGGGCTGCTGCGAAAGCGTCCCTTCGGAGGCATGCATGGTTCTAGCTATCTGAAGGTTCGCAAAGGCTCTCGGTTCGAAACGGAGGCATCAACGACTAGAGTATTTCGGAAGACATTCTCGGGAAGAATTTTGGTGTGGGTATCGGGTAGTCTTTCGGTCCCGAAGCTGTCGCCTCCGCCTGAGGTCGTCAGTCCCAAGACGGCTGAGGATAGCGAAGTGCCAGCTGCAAAGCTCAAGGCCGTCCTGCCGGAAGAGCCGGAGAAGCCCGTGGAAGGAACCGAGCAAAGCACAGCTGTCCCAGCGATCACAGCGCCGGCTATCCCCAACCCATGCAAGAAGCTCATCCCGAGCCTTCCCCCAGCCCTTTGGTCGCCAATGCACCGGCGTTACACATGCCAGAAGGCCCTCCAGGCGGAGCCCGCGCAACCCGCGCCGACCGCGCAGCCCGCGCCGACCGCACAGCCCTCGCAGCCCGCAGCCGCTGCTACCACGGTCCATGAGGCAGAGACCAACGCACAAGTGGAAGAGAAACCACAGCGCGCGCCACCAGTGTTGAGCTTTTGCAGCCCGCATCCTGCACTCTTGTCCCCACTGACCCCACTGCATCGCAAGTGGTGTGGCGCTGTGCTGAAGATGCAGCTTGCACAGGTCCCGACACTGCTCGTGAAGAAGGCAGTGCAAGGAGCAGGACAAGCCAAGGCCCTGCAAATGGAGAGCGAGGCGGGGCTGGAGAAGGCCGGCGGCTTGTTTGAGGGGGTGGGTGTGGCGCAGACGCAGAGGGCGAACAGGTGCCAAGAGTCCTCTGCCGGTAGAGTCAGAATACCTGAAACTAGCTGCCTGCGCAGCTGAGACAGTCCTCAAGCAACGTCGCCGACTGTTTCAACTTTCTTGTCCCGCTGAATGCTTATGTGCATAGTCGAATGGGTCAGCGATGTTGCGCCGGTCATTGCGCAGCCTTTGCCCTTGACGCTTCCATGCTAGCTGAGACACTGTGCTGCGTGCTAGATGCGCTAAGACTGAGAGTTGACAATGCGCCGTGAAGCTTCAACTCACTATTTTCGCGCTGGTGGTTGAGCCCTGGCCCTGACCCAAGGACTTCCTTAGAAAGAGTCATTCTCACACAAGTAATGGACTTGTATGGAACATGAGGGAAGTTTAAGTCTGGACAGGGTTCCGAGTGAACCGCTGTTCGTTTGAAATGTGAAAAAGTCTGCGCATGTTGGAGATTCTTGAACCGCTCACCGCTGATCTATTTTCCTGGCTGCGCCAGATACATCTTCGCGATTGCGCCGCGGTCCAAGCTGGAGCATGAGCCGTGTTGTTTTATAATGCGCTTGAACTACAGGCTTGGTTTTCGCAACTTCCTCGGGCGAGTTTGCTCAAGTACATCTGGTCAATGGCATCGTCGAATCGTGCAGCACCTTTCGTCTGGAGTCTGAGGCTAAGGGTTCCAGAAGCAGGTCTCCAGGTTTTCATGCCTCCTTGCTTCTCCCGGCAGTTTGCTGCAGTTGTCGTATGTGGAACTCCATCACTCGATTCTGGCCAAGGCCTGTGAGTCCTGCCGCGATCCCAAGGTGTGGTTCAAGGCTGTTGTCACTTCTGCTTGCCCAAGCTACTGGAGCTACAGGCGTTTCTCTCCGTACATAGGGTTAGTCTGCGGGCCTACCCAGGCATCAGGATGTTAACGTTTACAGTTTACATTGCAGAACGATAAGGATAGCATCAAGAGGAGCGTGTGCATCACGAAAGGTCAAGTTCTGCAAATTTTGCAGTTTGTTCAGATTGTGGCTAAGTCGATAACGAAGCGATAACCCGCCAGGTTGGTTTGGTAGTCATATCCACCACATGCCCACATGTCTGGTTTTATGTGGGGATCTTCCGACTCCTACACAAGCCAGCGACTTGAAGCCCCAGGCCCTAGACCCGAGCTTTTCTGCAACCGGTGAGACACAAGTCAAAAACTACCTTACATAAGCTTTCAGCCTCGACTCTGTTGCTTCAGGCCCAATATGTCGATCAGATCGCTTTCAGGTAGATAGCTGGAAATCCTGCAGAACGATAAGGTGCCCGCGCAAAAGCGATAACCTCATGTAATGGTTGGGAAGGCGGTCTCATAGGTTTTGCCGCTGGCTCGTTTCTAGCAATGCACTCACCACAACCAACATCAGAGTTGGAATCCCAGCAGCATAGAAATTGACATCACGTTGGCAGCAGTATGCAACTACGAATTGCATGTGCGGTTGTGGCTGTCAGTGTATACACCCAGCATGACACAGCGTAGATTCATTGAAAAGCATGTGCTTGGATTAGCTGGCAAAGCCAGGTGCAATTAATTACTGTTTATGCCGCGGGCATTCTGCCTGCGGCTTGATGAGCTCGAAACAGGGATGCCATTTGCCATAAAGAGTGCTATAGGCTATAGCAGACCGTGTTCGTCTGCAGGGCAACCGAAAATTTCGCCCGCACCTAGCCAGGAACCCAGATTGGGCAATAGCAGCTCAGCCCATGCTTGTCCAAACAAAGTGTTTCCTGTCAACCATTGCATCGAGTTGCATGTGATCATCCGAACAGCCCGGTGAAACACCGAGCTCGCTTTGATTGAAATGAAGTTGGGAGTCCTGTCGTGCTGAGTAAGCCCTGCAAGAGCCGGCCTAAGGCAGGCCTGCCAGAAACAAGATGGGTCCGTTGGAGGCCGCTCCTGGCTCGAAGCTGAGTTCTGGCCGAGCGAGATGTAGTGAAGGTTCGGCTATATGCTGGAAGGGTAACTACTGTACAGTTTACTCTAAGGCGTACTTCACAGCTTGCTGTATGGGTTTTACAAGAGATTTGGGGCTTTTTGCTGTCGGGTTTAGGGTTGTAGGGTTCGGGTGTAGTTTTTAGGTCTGTGAAGGTTGTTACATACCCATTACTGACTCGTCAGCTCAGGTTCTCGTGCGAGGGTTTGGACGCAGAAAGTACTTGCATCATCTTACCAGGGATTCTTACGAAGCTTACATTGATTCATCTGGGGGTTGGGCTTACACTTTGTGGTTCAAAGCCCCGTTTTGTGCGATTGATGGGGGGCCGCGCCGGCTATTGTTTAAGGCTTCAGGCTTCGAAAGGGTTGGGCTTTATGGTTGGGGTTTGGGGCCATTGTCAAACAATTGTGTTGGTCGGTCTGCATCTGCGAACCTAAACCTTTTTTAAACCTTACTAAAACTTTATGGAACCTTCAACACTCACTCCCTTGTACCCTTCCAAGAATTCGGACCTAAGTTCTGAAAAGACCATCAACACGTAGGTGAACTTTTTTGTGCACGTCACGATGGCTTATAAACCTTAAGGCCAAGAATGAATCCGCAGCGGGACTTGTCGCATAGCTGAGGAGGGAGATTCGGTTTAGTTTGCCCTGACGTTGTCGCCATGCTCTGCTCTATTGCTACAGCCCGAAGCCGATCAAAACATGCTTTCCTTGCTGTTATCTGTCTTTCATAAGCCAGCATCTTGCAATCCCGGGCCCGCCGGGGCCCACAATCTTTCTGCACCCAGTGTCTGGTCTCATATTTCCACCTAGTTTTCGTTTTAGGCTTTTGCTGCTCAGATGCATGTTATCCAGAACGCACGGCTTAACGTTTTTGCAGTGTATTTGTGGATGTGGACGACGTAAAGGCTGCCACTAGGCTCCGAGTTGGTCTGCAATGCTCTCAAGTCTTGCAAGACATTGGATCCAGGAAGCTCTGCCACAGGAGGAGGCGGAGTGTGGCGAGACCCGCACTCAGAATGCACAACAAGCAAGTGGTGAAGCGCGTCAACTCAGGTACTTAGTCAGCTCAGTCGGCAGTATATTCGGTAGCTACCGCATTCCTTCAAACCGCGTTTCTGGTCTGCATTGTTGGAATTAGGGGCCTAAGGCTACATGATCTGGCGACCTACGATGTCGTAGGGAGATAGGGAATTCGAACTGAGGCCTTGGTAAAACAGGGGCACATTACCGGTGTGAAGGCTTTGATGAGACCCGCACTCAAAACGCAGATAACAACAACTGAACTCCAAGTTTGGAGTCAGGAGGCCGCCAGAAAACAAGGTCTGCCAGGCCTCCGGAAAACAACAAAAACTTGCGCCCGCCGGGTAGCAGCCAGATCCCGGACGCAGGCGTTGCCGGTCGGCATTGGTGTAGGTCTATGACGTCGGACGGTGAAAGTTCTTGCAAGATCAGGCGCGCTCCCGGCTGCCTCGACCTGCCACAACCTGAGCCTGGCCGTGTGAAGCGCATTTCAATCAAGGTGTGGTTTCCGGTGACGATGAGCTCTGTGAGGAAGCTGGTCCTGTTGTTTTTTTGGTGTATGGTGGTTTTGGTGTATGGTGGGGCCATCGAATCGAAACCAAGTCTGATCGAGCTGTTCTGGTTCCCCCTAAGGCCCTCAAGCTAATTTGATGATGGCCACCTTTCCATATTTGTGTTCTAAGGCTCCTGCGCATTTTTTCTGGTTGGGAGGCTCCAAGATGCTATGCCCGATCCTCAGTTAGAAAAGCTCGGGAACTTGCGGGGTTGCTTGTGCAATATGCCTCCAGGGTATTCACCCTGTGTTCATACTCCGTGCGGGTTCTTTTCGACACAGTTCTTATCTGGATCAGCATTCCCTTTGAAAATTCTGGCGAGGACACAGTGCACCTCTACAATGCACAGTCGCTGGTCCAGGCGGGTTGTTTCTTCTTTGCGAGTCTTAAGCGCCCGTGGCAAGTTGTCTTGGTCGTACGGTTGTGGAAAGGTGCCACCGCGACATGTCTTGGCGGCTTTCCTGTGAGTGCGACCATCCGCCTGGTCGCTTAACTCTGGTGACCAGCGCGCTGCCTTCGATTTTTCTGCCTTCCGGCTGAATCCACCAGCGACAGACCCGGAGACTTTACCGTTTAGGGACTTAGAGCTTCAGGATTAGAGTTTATAGGGTTTAGGGACAAAGGATTCGGGCTTTCGGGATTGAGCGTCTGCGTCCAAGGGTTAAGGGTTTAGGCATCAAGGTCTACGTTTCAGGGGAGGCTTTCAGAATCTGTCAGAGCAGGGACACCAGCCGTCGACTAAAAGGGCTGCACGGGGACCCTGGCACAACGAATTCTGACTGCTAGGATCAGTGTGAGCTTCAAAACTTTTCGGCCGCGCCTCCGCGAGCCTTGTTGTCTCAAGTCCCGGTGCCCCTCGCAGAAATTTGTTCTGCGATCCAGGCACGTTGTTGCTTTGTCGCCGTGAGGGACGGGGGGACTGCGTTCCAAAACCATCTCTGTCCCTATAAGGCTCTTTTTGGGGCCTTGGGTGACTAGCATTGCCGGATTTACGCATTATGCTGTTAAGTTGTAGGGATCGGAATGCACACCAATACCGCTACACTCCACACATTTGCACACCTGTGTTGGCCGCGACATCTGGATTATTGGTTTTTTGGCAGATTGTCGCGGCCGAAGCGACATGCAAAGATCTTGTTGCTGTGTGTGTCAAGCCCTGTTTAGATCTTGTGTTTGTTGCTGCATGGTATCCTGCGCTGAGTTCGTGGATGTTGAGTTCAGCCAGCGCAACCTTTTCGCAGGATGGATTCATTTGCGGCCCCCCACCGCCTGCCGCTGCCACCGGCTCACTTCCAAGACAGACGTCTGGAACTCAGGTTTTAGAGAGATGACGGAGAAACATAGGCTATGGTTTGCCCAACTCAGGTGCTCCTGCTCCCCAGAGCTTGACTTACCCAACGGCGAGGCAAACGAAAGCAACACCCAAGCCAAGACCAAGCTTCGCACGAGCTCTTCTCTATTGCAGTTCATCCTACACCGTGGGCGATCCGATGTCGATCGAGCCAGACCTCGAAGGGCTGCGTGCTTGGACACCTGTGGACCGGGATTGTCGCTTTCAAGCTTCCGGTGACTGAGCATGTGCCGCGTGAATGTGCAGAGGTCTGATGGCGGTACATTCGCAGTGGAGCCATCCTTGCCTGAGGCTGCAGCGTCTCAAAGTGTGGAGTCATATTCAGTGCGTCCATCTCCCCACTGTACGACGATCGAATCCCTTTCAAGTTGTGAAGCGCGCAAGAGCTTTGGATCCCAAGTCAACATGTTCAGAACATCTCGGCCCCTCTCCTGGCCCCTGGCCTTCAGGGGCTGGCGCTAGATCCAGCAACAAGTGTGATCAGTGGCCAGCCTGTGGCAGAGTGCGGGCCTGAATTGTCAGAGCCATATTTCCTGCACTGTTTGTCGGAAGACTGCTGTGTGCTATCAGTCTTATTCCTAAGTCATGATCGGAATGGTTGTGGCGATTGATTTGAGACGGTGGTGGTTGGTGTTGTTGTTGTTGTTGGTGGTGGTGGTGCCAGTTTCCAGTCGCAAGTAGGAGAATACGGGAAGCGCTCCTGTTTTTGTTGCTATACTGCTCTTGTTGTTGTTGTAAAGCTGACAGCTCCATACATTGTGGGCATTCGGGCAGGAAATCATTGGCATTGGCACCATGAGTCACAATGGTGAAGTTGTTGGAAGTTTGGTTCAGGCCGACTGTCGATGCAACGGCCATCGACCAAGAGGCAAGGCTCGGGATTCGCTTGGGGACCCGTGGCGCATGGCAAGAAGACTCGGTCTTTGAAGCTTATCGCAGCTCTCTCACTTATTTCAGCATCTCTGACATGACGAAGAGCCGGCTAAGGCCAACACCCCGGGAGTTAACAACTGTGCCATTTGTGGCCAGCGCGGTTAACTCAAGCACAGTTCTCATCGGCTCAGGGTTGCCAGAAAGCTGCTACCAGCTACCAGTTGTGTCACGAGAGTGTTCCAAGCACTTCTAATCGGAGGTCGGAAGCATTCACGTACTGGTCAAAACCGTTGCCGCTCTTTGGCCTTTCGTCCTTTGTCGTTGTGGCTGCAGTGTGTATGATGCGTTGCATTCCCATAATTCCTCAGGCAGCTAAGACGAAGGGCAGGCACGAACCTGTTGCAGCGTAACAACGGGGGCTTTCTGGGTCGATGTGCTGCTTCGGGTTGAAGCCTCACTCCCCCGGGTTTATCAATGCTCGACAGTACCACTTTTCCCCGACTGGCTCTTTCTCGAGTATTTGGCGGGACTTCCGTATCGCATGCGACTATGGCTTTTCGGGCCGGAGGGCTTCCGTTGAGGAGGAATTGGCATTTGAGACATGTCACATATACCCTCCCCAGCGAGCCTTATTATAGCATACTACAAAATGTTTTACTGCATTGTAGTGTTTTATACTATATTATAGTACGTACAATATAGTATCTAAACCCTAAAGCGAATATAGTATGCTACAGTACATTATACTTTATGATTCCCCTAAAACCCCGAACCCCAACAGCCCGCAGAGGAGGCCACCGCCCAGCTCGAGGAGGCGAAGCGCGCCGTGGCCGCGGAGGCCACGGCGCAGAGCACGGCGAATGCGACGCCGGACCCAAGGCTCTCGGAGGTTTAGGTTTAGGGTTGAGGGTTTAGGGTTTTGGGGGTGTGGGGTTCAGGTTTAGGCTTCAGAGAGACCTCGTTCAAAAAGGGTTTAGGGTTTAGGGTTTTTAGCCATCCAGGCGGGCGTATACAAGTCTGTGCAAAAGGGTTTTTAGGGTTTGACGACGGAATTGCGAGAAGTCCCTTCGAAGGGGATCTATGAGGGATCTATGGTGGTTTTCGGGACATAGCGACTGCGAGTTTTTGGGTTGGACGCGTTTGTTGAGATTAAAGTTCTTGTGTGCAGGAGGGTTCAGCCACTGCTTGCGGTTTTTCTCGTACTCCGCTGGATTCGCAGGATGTTGGGTAGAACGGCTTCACAAGTATAGGTGGCATCGGGGTTGGGATGGTAGTCAGTTTCTTCTTGTGGGGCAGGCTACACGAGCCGTGCTGAGGATGACTGACCCTATTGACTAAACGGGTCTTACTGAAACCTAAGATCCCGAATGCCATATCAAAATCACAAAGCCAGGCATGTTCGCCAGACCCGGCGAAGCGCTCACACCTGCACCACCAAGCCTGTCAAGAAGCCAACCGCAGCCAAAGCTTCAGAAGCGAAAGATGAAACCAAAGGTAGACGCTGACAGCCGTAGATCCCTTCTGATACTGGCCTCCCCGACGAACAACAAAACCGAGTTTCTGAAGCATCAAGGCACCTATAGTTCACTGTTAGCAGCACTTGGCAGATCTTTTTAAAGGAACATGGCATCCAGGACAGAGGACAATGCCTCGGCAGCCCCGGCTCCAGCCGACGAGGTGAGCGCGCCGGGGCACAGGGGCGGTTGTATCACCACGGAAATGGCGCTGCCGGCTGAGGCGTAAACCCCCCGAAATCCTGAAAGCCTGACAGTGTGCTTCGGTCCACAGCCTCAACATCATGGTGTATAATCGCTTAGTCGATAGATTCGTCGCGCCTCCGCGATGAGGACCCCAGTCTTTACGTAATAAGGTTTTGAGTTTCCTGCTTAAGGAGTTCACATCGGTTTGATAGTCGCAGATTGGACAACTGATGTGGATCCCAACGCATTGGCACGGAATTGGGCGGTTGATAATATTACAAGGTTGCGGTATGTATGTCCCTTTCGTCGCCACCTCTCTCTGTATCAGTGTTCCATCTTTGGCTCTCTCAAGTTTCTGGCGCCCCCTCGCCCGAAGCTAGATTCCCGCATTGGATGGCTCGCCAAAGAAGTAAAACACACACACGCCACAGCTTCTCTAGAAGGTTTCGTGAAGTCCGTGCATCGTCAAGCAGCAAGCGTAGCTCAAGGGCATTGCAGTTTGAAGCGCCTCGAATGCCAGCCAAGCGATGCCAAAGAGCAGGACAAGCGCCACGAGAGCAGCTCATCCTCAGTGACTCCGCTTAAGGGTAGCAGTGCTGCGGGTGGTTTTGAGCAAGTCGAGTGGACTGAAGGTTTCTTCCTCGCCGTCGCCAATTCGGCAGGACCATGCCTGAGTGCGCATTCCTTGTGGCTGAGTGGCGAAGTGGGCCTTGGGTGTTTCGGTCTTTGGAGACCCGTTTTGTGAAGACTCCCCTGGGTCAGGATGCTCTAGTTTGCATGGCCGTTTCCTGATGAGCGGTGAAAGAGAGAGTGAGGATATGTGCGGATTTGGTTGTCAGGGCAGCCGGGGCCCTGAATTTGCAGGTGGCCACAGGAACATCGACATGAACTATACCTTCCCAGAAAAGACAGGCCCAAAAAACTCTACAATGCGCCGGAGTACTAGCTTTCTTCCAGGTGGAAGGGCGGCCTTAGTTGTCGTCTGTGCAAGGTTGCATTGTGGATCGTCAGGCACAGCGGTGCTATATTATGAGCATGGTGAACATGACGATGACGATTGTGATTCTCACTAGGGTCATTAATTCAGAAAGGGACGCTGTGCCTATTGTCCAGAAATACTGTATCTTATATGGCTTCGTTGACAGACCACATGTTTGTTTTGCTTGTCATGATGTATTGTGTGCCATTGTGCCGAAGCACTGTGGCAGACCGCATGTGTTGTCTTGCTTGCTATGAACTATTGTGTGTATATAAAGCAAGAGTAGAAAGGACTAGTAACGGATTCACTATGTATTTCAGTGTTTGGGATCCGAGCCTGGGGGGGGGCGGGCCGGGACGGGGGGGCGGTTCAAAACAACAAAAACCAAACACAGATAAGGTCAGACTCAGACTGCCTTTTATTTATACTTTTTTCTTTTTTGTTGCCCCCCCCGCCCTCCCTCCCGGGTGGCCGGACCCAGGGGAGGCCTGGAAGCCACCCTCAGCCGCTCTAGCTCCCGCATGCGCACACGCGGGGCGCATGCGGCTGGCAATAGTTGTGCAATGTACTCGTCTAGATCCAGGTTCATGCTAATTCTATATATGACATATGATTAGGACATCTAGCTGCAGCTGATCACGGATTTTACATCTCAAATTAGGCCCACCAGTGTCTGTGTGAAATTAGCTCCGTCAGAAACAAATCGCTTGCTTTCATCAAGGTGGCATATTCATCATTCATCGCTTTCCGAATGCATCTTTATCGCATATCACATTGACAAGGTCGCAATCCAGCATGGCCATCATGCATGTCAAAAATCAAACGGAATTTGTTGAAGGGCAGAAACAAGACGGATGTATCCAATGATGTTCATACTCATCTTTCGACTGTCTTGTTACAAAAAGGACATTCCGAAGCATGGCTGCACCACATGCGAAGCAACAGTCCCACACATGTTTTTTGCCTGTGCAAGATGTCCATTTATCATAAATTGAGGGTAAAAGAGGTATCATGTCCGTTCCAACACTCGTCATAGCAGAGAACGATAGCTGATAACAGGCGATGAACAAGTTTCACGAGGTATCTGCACTAGATATTAGGGCAGAAGGGCGCAAAAAGGAGCGCTGTTGGCGATGCTGTCCTGTGTGCATATGTTTCGCTGTAGAGTGTTGTGGTCGCGGTGCGCATCCATCCAAATGTACTGAACAGGGGGCAGGACGTCTACAGCATGTTGGCAAGTAGTGAGCTTGCACTCCGTCTGTTTTATAAGAGGTTTGGTGGTGGCTGATGTTGTAGCCTATAATGCGCAAATGAAAGCACAATACTTGTGGTAATATGTGTCCAAAATAACAGGTTTTAAAAGCACAATTCGCATGTGAACTGAACAAAGCTTGAAGGTTTGTTCTAGACCACAGTCTCCTATCAGAATTTAGTCGATCCATGTAAGTCGAATGCATGTAAACACAAACTTTTGTTTGCGAAATACCAAACTTCATTCAGAAACCCTAGGAATCAGCAAAGTTACGCTGGTGGACTTTACACATCCCATGAGCATATATATGTGTAGATATGATATATTTTTCTATATATATATATATAGGGTTTCTAAGCATATGCTGCTGCTGTATATCTAGCAAACCTTATCCTCAAAGTAATTATCTCCGTCACGATTCAAGCTGAAGGGGAAGTCATGGAAACCCCATCGAAGACCACGGGCGTCCAGACTCGGATGTATTACGCACTGTGGTAGGGCGGTCCGAAACAACTCAACCTCAAGGTGTGTTCAAGACAGAACAAGTCGTAATGTTAGCTAGTGTATACAAAGGACAGGCGGGAGCTTGTCCAGTACATACTCCAAATCTAAACTAATAGGCCAACAGACTATAGACATGGTAAAGATGTCATATCTGAGACGCGATGCACACACGTGCAAAAGACGTGGTTCTCATCTAGCATATGTGGCATTACACTGAGACCGTATCTTTTTGAAATCAGTGCGGGCATATGCTACGCACGCCTGGCACGGATATTTGTTCTGACTCATCATGGCTTCTCGTGCTTTCGAACGAATGCTGCAAATTACTTGCAACGAAAAAGGTTAACATATGGAATGATGGAAACCGATTGAATACGAGTTGGTTTGGAGCTGAATACATGTGCACGTGTTAGACCACCCTTTGATTTCAACAGTGATTTTCGCTACACAAAACATGCGACAACACTGAAAATATGGTCCCCCCAGGGCGTCCCACCCTCTAGAAAGCATCACCCTCGGGGCCCGGTTTTGTGTGATTGTAGAAAACTCATATTGTAGGAATTACGGGCTGTGTTTGTCTTCCTGGTTGATATCCTTGATATGGAGAGATAGATTTGGCGTTTAGTGAATTGAATCGAATAAGTAGGGTACTAGATATAAGTGATTATCGTACTATACTAGAGGAAAAGGAGCAGCGAGGTCAAAAAAGTAAATTAAGAAAATTGGAAATATTTGTTTTTATTTTTGTTTTTATTTTTTTCTTGAATCGTTGCCCCCTCCCCTCCAGGCCAGTGAACTAGACTCCCTTGAGCCTGGACCCAGCCCTGGGGAGCGGCTTCTGTATCCCTGGCATGTAAAATGAGGGAGCCAGAAATTACGTTTTACGATCAAGTCTTGCTGTTACTGATTACTGAAGCTGTCTATCGGAGTCTCCCCCGGCCTTGAGTAGTAACTCTGTTAATTGATATCACTGTTTCAGACTCCCTTGGATTTTGTGATGCAGGCCCAGTACTTTCAAACAAATCTGAGCGCGTGTTTGATTCAACCTTACCCGCAGCCACAAAACCAGGACATGCTGTGAACTCTTCGAGGGCTGTCGTCGTTGTGAACCCACAGCTGCTCCTCCAATATACGCATTATATTTGAGCAGCAACGCTTTTGTGTGCAGCAGGATGCCCGGCTGCAGGATCTCTGCATGTGACCCGCGAAACAGAGATTGGTATCAGAAGCCTTTCTACCCGCGACCTGTTTGTTCTAAGTCATTGCACCCAACGCTGCCAGGACTTTTACGTCTTCCAGCCCAAGGCACGTGGCAAGGCTCCTACCAGGGTGTCAGTGTTGAAAACAGCGTGACCCTTGTGAAGAGCGCCCTATAGGCGAACTGAGACTCATAACAAGGGCTTTAGAGGCTACCCGAAAGGTCCAATGTACCCAATGTTGAGGTACATGGGTTGGAGTCCCACAATGGTTCATCGGACTGAATCTGAATTGGGAGCAAGCATCCTCCCATCCTGCGAGTCTTCTCCATGCGCTGGTAGACGGTTGCATCCACCGATGAAGAGTGAGTCTGGCAAGCTATAGCCATCTACAGAGCCTTGAGTCCTTCGTTCATCATCCCTGAGGATGCTAGTGTATTGAATGTCTCGGCTCATGCAGAAGCTGCGACGTTGCAATGCTGAAGTGGTCTGCCTGCCAGTGGGAAATTTGAGCTTCAAACGGACGCTCTCCGGTACCCGACGTTGCTAATTCAAGGGCATTGCAGCTTCAAGCGCCTCGATCACTATCCTTAGCCAAATCCCTCACCTAAGTATCTCTCTCACTCTCTCACTCTCTCGCTCTCCCTCTCTTGTCTCTCTGTCTCTCTCTCTCTCTGTCTTTCTCTCTCTCTCTCTCTCTTTTCTTTTCTTTTCTCTCTCTTGTCTCTCTCTCTCTCTCTCTAGCCTCTTCTTTCAAACGAAACCTCGGAGCGTCTTCTCTTGGCTTTGTGTGTTTCTGCGCCCGGCGGTGGTATCACCGCGGAAATGGCGCTGCCGGCTGAGGCGTAAACCCCCGAAATCCAGAAAGCCTGACAGTGCTTCGGCCCACAGCCTTAACATCATGGTGTGTAATCGGTCAGTCGGTAGAGTCGTCGCCCCTTCGCGATGAGGACCCCGGTCTTTATATAGTGAGGTTTTGAGTTTCCTGCCGCAGATTGGACGACTGTTGTGGATCTCAACACATTAAGACTTCAAGGGGCGCACTGAGAGCGAGACCATGCGACTACTCTGGCTGGAGGTGCCAACCGGCGGCGCTGCAGCCTCGACCCAGGCACGGAATTGGGCGGTTTCTAATATCACAAGGTTGCTGTATGTATGTCACTTTCGTTGCCGCCGAAGTCTATGGTGTTGTAGAGGTGCTCTCGGGGACCATATATGGTAGTTGATCTAAAGCTCCTTGAGCCATAGGCGAACTGAGATTCAGAACAAGGGCTTTAGAGGCTACCCGAAAGGTCCAATGTACCCAATGTTGAGGTACATGGGTTGGAGTCCCACAATGGTTCATCGGACTGAATCTGAATTGGGAGCAAGCATCCTCCCATCCTGCGAGTCTTCTCCATGCGCTGGTAGACGGTTGCATCCACCGATCAAGAGTGAGCTACAGCCATCTACAGAGCCTTGAGTCCTTCGTTCATCATCCCTGAGAACGCTAGTGTATTGAATTTCTCGGCTCATGCAGAAGCTGCGACGTTGCAATGCTGAAGTGGTCTGCCTGCCAGTGGGAAATTTGAGCTTCAAAAGGACGCTCTCCGGTACCCGACGTTGCTAATTCAAGGGCATTGCAGCTTTAAGCGCCTCGATCTCACTATCCTTGGCCAAACCCGTCACCTAAGTATCTCTCTCACTCTCTCGCTCTCCCTCTCTTGTCTCTCTTTTCTCTCTCTCTCTCTCTCTCTTGTCTCTCTCTGTCTTTCTCTCTCTCTTGCTCTCGTGTCTCTCTCTCTAGCCCTTTCTTTCAAACGAAACCTCGGAGCGTCTTCTCTTGGCTTTGTGTGTTTCTGCGCCCCGCGGTGGTATCACCACGGAAATGGCGCTGCCGGCTGAACTATGAAAAACGGGGTGGGAGTGGCAAGCTTAAAGGATTGCGGAGTGGCCAAGCCCTATAAAGAGAGAGGGGGGTGGCGAAACCCGCAGCCCTAAAGGATATGAGGCGTTGGAAATCCGGAACCGTTCTAAAAGGAGTGCGGCAAGTAGCAAGTCCGCAAAAGTAGAAGCTAGCGAAATATCCTAACTGATGCCAGAAATAGCTTCCTAACTGCAAAAATGCTCGTCCTTGAGCAGATCGTTTCGTCAGGCACGCGGCAGGAGGCCGTTCACCCAAACGCCGATGGGTGGCCTGGTGGGCAGAGAGCGTAGGCTAAAGTTTCAGCGAACTTTGACCCATAACCTCCGGGCCTTGAAGCCACAAGGCATCCACCGAGATCCCGAAACTTGAGCCGCAGAAACCCGGCTTAAGAGGATTATACCGACTACTGTATACCTTTCTATTTTCAGAGAGCTTGCAATCAATCCAAGAATGCACTGTGCTGTTTGTGGATCTTCAGGGGCCCTGGCCCAGACGCCTCGTTTGAACAGCATGGTAAACAATGGCCTACTCTTAAGATGTGTCGCCCACGCCCAAAAGGGAGCAGTTGCCCTTCTGAAGCAAGACTCGCACGAGGAAAGTGGATACCCCGCCCCCAATATCTAAGTAGCTTTAACGCACGGACAAATTCTTGCAGGGTGATGCCTGAAGAAAGTTAGTTGTAGTGCTTGAACATGTGATTGTGACAACCCAGGTACCGGTCTTGCAGTGCCAGCATCCTCCCGAAGGGTGATCAGACCTTAGTCTCGATTTCCTGAGATAGCACATTTTTGACCTCATGCCATAGTTAGTGTCTCTGCAGTACTCAGGCACTCGCCGCAGTCTGGGCCCAAAAGTTGCTGTTCCTGTGATACTTGTGCTGCCCGCAGTTGACCCCCCAAGCTCCCCTGGATTGTGATGGAAGCATAAACTCGGTGTCAGCGTCGCGGTGGTGTACTTGAGATATTTCCAGCTGAGTGCCAAGAGTTTTGTAAAGCAGTGCTGGTGCAGCTAAGGCCGGGCTCATGATCATGCAGCTCAGTCGCTGCCTGAAGTTGTGGGTTATCTTGGGCACGTTCGGCGACGACGACTACTTCTACTCCTACTATCTGCACACTGCGTTAGTGCATTGAAGAGCACATGGTATTGCTACTATCTTACCAAAATGCCGCCTAACCCTCCAGAACAAACACTTAAGCACATGAAAAGAACTACGTTGAAACGAGATCCGTCTGCAATGCCGAGAAAAGAACATAATAGCCCAAGCCAGTAAACCACAGCTTATAGGGACGAGGATGCTGCCAGAGTAAGAATGTTAAGTAGTGCCGTTTCTGTTCGGGTTTGGATTTCTCCGAGTCTTCAGTCATTCAAGATGATGCTTCGGATCTTCACTCCACTCGTGAGCCGGAACTCGAAGTGCGGGGAAGTGTAGTGCACCATACAGCCAAAGCTCAATAAGGCTCGACTCCTCAGCATGTACTTCGGGGCCCACTCTTAATTCCTAATAACCCAAGAGAGCTGGGACCAAGGCCGTCACAGACTCCTCAGCATGTACTTCGGGGCCCACTCCGAATTCCTAATAGCCCAAGAGAGCTGGGACCAAGGCCGTCACAGAGCGACAGAACAGGAATCGTCCCTGAACCATGCAACATCGACATTGTGGAATTTTTATTCCACTCCAGCAGGTTGCAGCGGTCGTGCTTTCTTCTGGATTCGGGGGCCGCTCAAACCAGCGACACATTATTCGGAAAAGTCCGAGGTCTGCCAGGGTTTGACAACGATATGTCATCCATAAGCCCCTAAGCACGTGCAGACTTGCTGCCACTGGCTAGTGATGTGTGCTCACAGGCACAAGCGTAAGAACAAATCCAAAATATTGCCAAACGCACTTCAGGAAGGTCGTTAAAGCCCCTCGAGTTCCCGATGGCTTGTGTCAGAATCCAGTTCCACGCACGCTGCATCTTTCCAGCAAGACTGGGTGTTCCTTGTTTGTCATCGTTGTTATGATGAATTTGTTTGACGTCTTGCAGATACATACTGTAGTTGTTGCTCCTTGCAATATTCCATGACAATGTCGGCGTTAGCTGCAAGCCGCGGACCCAGAACCGGCAAGAAAAACATCGCAGCCACTCAGACGATAACTAATCCCGACAGAAGCACCAGGGAGGCTTACTTGGGATTCGCGGGCAGATACTTGACTTCATCACACTAAATATACCAGGAGTGCCTTATAACGACAAGAATCATATCCCTTTTGCATAAGGATAAAGGGCCATTGGCATCATTATCGCTGTGTGCTCAAGATCAGTCCCATAATCTGATGCCTGATTTTCAGTCTGAGAGGCGGGTATTTCGTCGATTCTTTGAAGTAGCCTCTCGGCTCATGGAGGATCTGGAATCCTTCCATATAATTTATCGTAGGTAGGTAGTAGAAATCCCACTAAATAGATATAAAATATATTTTAGATTCTGATAATCGTCGGTAAATTACGATACAAAAGAAAGATCCTAATATATATTTTTTTCTTAGTCGAGACGTAGAGAATTGATAATATATAGTTTCTTACGGTCGTA